>JARHVA010002461.1:1400000-1582500 GCA_037957365.1 Torreya grandis
CACAAATCATAAAAATTTATGTTCCCCTCTATTTTCTATCCACCCCCCAAGCTAAACAAATTATGCCCCCCATTCTCCCCAAGATTCCTGTGTAGTAGAAAATGATCCAAATTTATAGATCTTTTAGCTACTTAATGATAGGACCTAGGTTACCCAAAGCTCTGACACAACTTGTTAGAATTACGAGCACACATGATTACTATTGTATAAGCAACTTAAACATGTGGAAATAACTAGAAGAACAAATAACTATCAATGAGAAATAGCACAGAATATGAGAGGCAACACACAATTGTATTCAACTCAGTTAGAAGGAAATTACAACAAAGAGATCACACTCTTTCTTCCACTTCGTGGGCTTACAGTAATCTTCCCTTAAGAGTAATCTTCTCTTAATAGGTCACAACACATAGCTAACACAAGTTATTGTTCACCTCATTGTACTACCAGTACAACTGAGTACGAATCGATACTCCAAGTAGATCTCACCATGATCTTGCTCCTTGATGTATTGCTGTCACCTTGGATCTTGCTCCCCCATCAATCTCCTTTTGACCCTCGCATACACACACCCTGTAGACCAACCTGATCTTAATTATCACATGTAGATCTCCTCCATGATCTTGCAACACCCTGTAGATCAACCCTGACCTTACATACATGAAGAATCCTACTTGATTCTACCATGGGAAGAACTCTCCTAGTTCTACACCTAACAATACAGCCCATGAGTCTATTATATAGATCTCATGCATACAATAATTTAGACAAGCAGCTCAAGACTCAAAGTAGTCTTTATCATGAAAACTCTTTGTTCAACTAATTGACTATTCATCAATAGTAGTTCTGGAACCACACAGGCAACTGATGTCGATCCCTGTCTGACTGGAGGTGACAAACGTCAGTCGATCCTGCCAATGTCAATTGCCTTTGCACTGATCCCTGACTGACATTGATTGTGGCCTGCCAATGCTAGTGACTGATACTTAGCAACCTCCTCCCCTATTTGCATCCAGGTGAAGGTTTTAGCTCCATAACCTAATAATCTCCCACTTGGAGATAAATAGATGCACCTGTACCTATACCAGTACATTGTCTAATCTACATCTTGGCTTGTATTCCTCTTCAAGCTCAATCTTGAAGACTACCCACCACACTCCTTGTGGTGTTAATCCTGTGCCTAAATTTCTTCATTCTTAGTGTACCTTCTTCTACCATTTCTATACTCCCACTCAAATAGAAACCCCTGTGAGTAACTTGTAATCAACACACACTAACCAGATTTGAACCATCTATTAGTCAAACTCACTCTGAAAACCTCTAACCTCGCTCTGATACCATTTGATAGGACCTAGGTTCCCCAAAGCTCTGACACAACTTGTTAGAATTAAGAGCACACATGATTACTATTGTATAAGCAACTTAAACATGCAAAAATAACCAGAAGAACAAATAACTATCAATGAGAAATAACACAGAATATGAGAGGCAACACACAATTGTATTCAACTCAGTTAGAAGGAAATTACAACAAAGAGATCACACTCTTTCTTCCACTTTATGGGCTTACAGTAATCTTCCCTCAAGAGTAATCTTCTCTCAATAGGTCATAACACACAGCTAACACAAGCTGTTGTTCACCTCATTGTACTACCAGTACAACTAAGTACGAACTGGTACTCCAAGTAGATCTCACCATGATCTTGCTCCTTGATGTATTGCTATCACCTTGGATCTTGCTCCCCCACTGATCTCCTTTTGACCCTCGCATACACACACCCCTACAAACCAACCTGATCTTACTTATCACATGTAGATCTCCTCCATGATATTGAAACACCTTGTAGATTAGCCCTGACCGTACATACATGAAGAATCCTACTTGATTCTACCATGGGAAGAACTCTCCTAGTTCTACACCTAATAATACAACCCATGAGTCTATTATATAGATCTCATGCATACACTAATTTAGACAAGTGGCTCAAGACTCGAAGTAGTCTTTATCATGCAAACTCTCTGTTCAACTAACTGACTGTTCATCAACAATAGTTTTGGAATTACACAAGTGACCAATGTCAGTCCCTGTCTAACTGGAGGTGACTGATGTCAACCGATCCTACTGATGTCGGTTACCTTTACACTGATCCCTGACTGACGTTGGTTATGGCCTGTCAATGCTAGTGACTGATACTCACCAACCTCCTCCCCTGTTTGCATCTAGGTGAAGCTTTTAGCTCCATAACCTAACAGTCTCCCACTTGGAGATAAATAGCTGCACCTGTACCTATACCAGTACATTGTCTAATCTACATCCTAGCTTGTATTCCTCTTCAAGCTCAATCTTGAAGACTACCCACCACACTCCTTGTGGTGTTAATCTTATGCTTAAATTTCTTCATTCTTAGCGTACCTTCTTCTACCATTGCTATACTCCCACTCAAATAGAAACCCCTGTGAGTAACCTATAATCAACACACACTAATCAGATCTAAACCATCTATTAGTCAAACTCGCTATGAGAACCTCTAACCTCGCTCTGATACCATTTGATAGGACCTAGGTTCCCCAAAGCTCTGACACTTGTCAGAATTAAGAGCACACATGATTACTATTGTATAAGCAACTTGAACATGTGGAAATAACTAGAAGAACAAATAACTATCAATGAGAAATAGCATAGAATATGAGAGGCAACACACAATTGTATTCAACTCAGTTAGAAGGAAATTAAAACAAAGAGATCACACTCTTTCTTCCACTCCATGGGCTTACAGTAATCTTCCCTCAAGAGTAATATTCTCTCAATAGGTCACAACACATAGCTAACATAAGCTATTGTTCACCTCATTGTACTGCCAGTACAACTGAGTATGAACCGATACTCCAAGTAGATCTCACCATGATCTTGCTCCTTGATGTATTGTTGTCACCTTAGATCTTTCTCCCCCACCGATCTCCTTTTGACCCTCGCATACACACACCCCTACAAACCAACTTGATCTTACTTATCACATGTAGATCTCCTCCATGATCTTACAACACCCTGTAGATCAACCATGACCTTACATACATGAAGAATCCTACTTGATTCTACCATGGGAAGAACTCTCCTAGTTTTACACCTAGCAATACAGCCCATGAGTCTATTATATATATGTCATGCATACACTAATTTAGACAAGTGGCTCAAGATTTGAAGTAGTCTTTATCATGCAAACTCTCTGTTTAACTAACTGACTGTTCGTCAACAGTAGTTCTGGAACCGCACAAGTGATTGACATCGGTCCTTATCTGACTGGAGGTGATCGATGTCAATTGATCCTATCGATGTTGATTGCCTTTGCACTGATCCCTGATCGACGTCAGTTGTGGCCTACTGATGCTAGTGACTGATACTCAGCAACCTCCTCCCTTGTTCTCATCTAGGTGAAGCTTTTAGCTCCACAACCTAACACTTAAGATATGGGAAGGGTTGTTATTTTTCACAACCTCTCCATGAAGGATAAGTGTTCCCCATTTAGGCCACAAATTCATATCACCCCATTATTTTTCTATTTAAAATGGTTGTGCATTCTTGTAAAATCCCCCATTTTTAGCCAATATAATTCTAGATAATACTTTTTGAATATTTTGAAATTTGGTTATTTTAGATATCCAAAAATTTAGGCATAAAAAAAGGGTTTCCTCAAGGTTTGAAATATTAGGGGTCAATTATGATAGTTTTTTGAATCAAGCTACTCATAACAAAAGTTCTAAGGTATATGAAGGAGTCATAAGAATATATGTGATCATAAAGTAATCAAGTACACACACACACATGATTTGTGAAATAAATACACTAGAAAGGACTCTATGACAAATTGAGATGGATATGTGAAGATTGGGTTAATGATCACCTCTTATCCTTCCCCATTCCTACATCTTGCACACTCAATTCACTTGTCAAAATGTTTAAGAAATAATAAAATCACTAATAAAAATAATACTGGTATAACATCATATATCAAGGTAATGCTCAAAATTATTACATAAATACTTGTGTTTGTAGGCACAATAAATTGCATGTCTAACTTTAGGTTGTACCTTCCATGGGTAATTAGTAAATAATAAGTTATATATATCATTATAAGCTATATCTAATATCACAATTTTTATAAGCTACAAAAAATATCAGTAATATTAAGGAAATAAAGTAACATTAAAACTTTATGAAATAAATCTCAACACACCATATCATACCAATAAGATCAATGTAATAACCATGTCCATGAGTGATATATACATTAATATAAATACATGATGAGCTCAATGCAATATAATAAAATCAATACAACAATCATAACATAATTAAGATCAAGATAAAAAAAGATGAGGCCACATTTAATGTAATAATATCTATCACCTGCATAATTATTATGTACGTCAAAAAGTTCATGAAAAATAATAATAGTGATAATGATATAGCATATTCATCATGGACCACATAAATGTTTTTTACTTATACACATCATGAATCACATATTTAACACTCAGTCATACTTGTCATAGGTGCATATAAAATCATACACTGCACATGAGGTTAGAAACATATATCCAATCACACAAATACATGGTTCATCTAATCATAAAAAATATAAATAGAGAAATAAATATATACTTTAACTCTACACAATAACCATCACATCAAAATATCCATGAAAATCAATACATAATGTTTAGGCATAATAATTATAGTCCAAATGTCATGGAAATATAATAAAATCACTTTCATCAGAACATCTTAGCAAGTGAAACAAGAATACAAATCATAATAGGACACCCTTATACTTTAACTAACATTTTTTCTACTCAAGATGCAATTCTCTATCATCAAGTAGAATAGGAAATATAACTCATAAAAAACATATGTATTTGCTAGAGCTAACATCTATTCTACCCAAGATGCCATTTTATATCAACAAGTAAAATAAGAAACATAACTCATAATAGGATATTCATTTTATAGATCTAACATTTTTTTTAACCCAAGACACCATTCACTATCAATAATAAAATAATAAATACAACTCATATTAAGATACACATATGTTAGAGTTAACATCTATTCTACTTGGGACTCCTAAAATATCTTCAACAAGTGGAAGTAGGAAATACAACTCTTAGAAAATACCCATATGATAGATAACATCTATCTTCTCTTAAGTAGGATACCCATTTAATTAGAGGAAGATTTAAATATCCATATTGATTTTTGAAGAGCATGGGAAGAGAGTCAATAATGGCCCCACAAACATATTATCCTAATATAGATCCTAGGAGAACCAACAAGTGTCATGAACCTTAGTTATTCCTCAAAATCATAGTAGTGCACCTTTTGTTAGCATCCAATATGTCATTAGAGTAGTGACCAAAAATGCAAATCAATGTGATAGTGTAACCAACCATGAAACACTACATGAATCATTCAGAGTCAACTCAAGTATCACATAGTTAATCCATACAAGGTTAGACATCATATATAAGATTACTCATAATAATGTTCACTATCTAATGAAACATGAACGATAACCATGTACACCAATCATAATACATCCTACTAAATAATGACTAATATTTATTATTTAACAATTCCAAATAACTACATCTATAACTCAAATCACATCAAAATAATGAAAAATAAAGTAAATGTAGAGATAGAAAATGAATGAAATTTGAAATGTAGTCAAAATAATCCTAGATGTAATCCATAACTATAAATGGAATAAAAATAGCTATCCATAACAAGTTAATTAAAATGACTTTAATCAACATGCACATAGACCACATATAATAAAATTATATTATAGATTTCAAATACTATTATAATAATAATAGTAGGAAATCATATTAAGAGAGTAGAAAGATACTTAATAAGACATATTGTGAGTCCAAAAAACAAGTGACAATCACTAATGTCTATGATCAAGATCTTAGGGCATGAGAATATATAAAATACACACATCATGGCCCATTGAAAATGTAATCTATAATTAATCATGAAAAACTCTATTTATGATTACAAAATGATTGAATATTATGACCAAAACATGTATAAGGAGAGATAAAATCTAGTGTGTGGTATAGACACCATAAAGTGCACAATATAGCTAAAACTATTATTAAGTTAGAGGTATGGAAACATACCTAAATTATTATGGGATGTCTATAATAAGGCTACTCAAAATATATGAATACAACATGATCATAGATCATGACTAACCTATGTATACCTCTATAATACTATCTAACACAAAAAATTGGTCAAATACTCATATCAATGTATGTTTAAAGAGAGGTTAACCAAATAGACTGTGACTAAATTTTTAAAATGACCTAAAAATACAAACATTGAAACTACATCTTAAACCATTGAATAAACATGAAAAATACATTTTAATTAATAAAAAATATTAAAAATAGGTGTATTAACCAATGGTGGCCATAATAATTATCAAGCATATGAAAATGTCAAAAATAGGGCATGACATTTTATAAGTAAGTCATCAACATAGTCTTCAACATTTTTATTTATTTAATAATGAAATATGTGTCATATCTCTATAGTAAGTGGCCCCTACATTATTCAAGATAAAGGGCATGAACACATAACAAAATGCTCCCATAGTATGGTAAATGATGCTTATTCTTGATCTTCTAGATTAATGTTTATTTGATTGTATTTATAAAAACTATCCACAATGACAACATCACATACCCACCTAGAGAGTCTAAAATAATATCAATATTTGGTGTTGAAAACTCATCTTTAAGATAGGTATTATTTAAATCATGGTATTTTTTACAACATTGAATATGTTTGTTAGGATTTATAGCTGATAATATATTAGAAACCCACTCAGGTTAGTCAATGGATGGAATAATTCCTGCATCCAAAAGTCTTTAAATTTTATATTTAAACAACCAAGCTAATTTTGATGCATTTTTTAATTTTTTGTTTAATTGTATTTTCTTTTGGGTAAAGTACTATATACAATTACAAGGTCAATCCGTGATATATCTGAATAATCCCAAGTGAATAACTTTAGATAATCAAGTAAAATTTATCTAGATGCTTTAACTTCATCATATTTTAACATTGATGATAGAAGTATTGGTCTTTGATATATATTCCATTATTTAATTCAATGGTTTCTTCATTGATCAAAGTTGATATATTTTCCACACATGGTATAGCGGGAATTGTAATTAGGACATCTATTTGGACATCAATATTAGGACATTCACTCTCTCTAAAATATGCATGGGCATTTGTTATATAAGAAACTCCATTATTATGATATAAGGGAGGGAGATCATCATATGCTCCCTAGTATTCTAAAAGAGACCCATGATTAAAAAATCCATCTAATGTCCAAAGTTTTGGTGAACATTATCACTAATGAAATCATGATATACTATCTATAGTGTTGATACATGATGAAATTATTGAACATAATTAAGTCTCAATTTAGATATATGTATATGAATAACAACTTTATCAATTTTAATTTACTTATTGGGTGTTGAATCATCTTTTTACCAAAGGATTTGTTATCCTTTATCAATAAATGCACTAATGGGCTTGATTATGCCTTGTATATGTCTTCCCATTATTTGTGCTATATATCCCTTATTTTATAAATATTTTAGACTAAAATCATATTAAATTAAATATATTTTTGATAATAGAAGAGTATATAAACTATTTATGAATTATATATCACTTTAGTCTTATACACTTGGCATATACATATCATGGATGTAACTTTAACTTCTAAACATTTCTCACTACCAAAAGGCTTGCATAAAATATCTCTATGTACTAAATTGATTATCTATTAGTTATTCCAATGTTATTATGATGACCTAGACCTTATATAATACTCATAATTTTATGAACCTACTTATATTTTATTTTTACAAAATGTAGACCTATGCCTATTTTTAATTATATAGACACTTGTATCCCAGTCAGACACCTAAGTTGACATAAGTGTCCTATCCAAATGCAAGTTTCTAATGCCTTAAAAGTCATTCTAGTTTTTAATTATATTCTTATGGTTATTCTAAGTGATTTAATTTGAGATATTCTTTAAAGGGATTGGTATATATATATTTATTCATTCATCATGTAACATAGACCTAAAAACTCACAAGGCAAAATATCAAAATCATTTAATAAAGAATTCAAGTGAGAAAAGATTCCTTTTTTATCCTATGAATAACTGAAGGATCATTCCATGGGTCACATTTTCTAAGTTACAAACTAGATCACTCTATGTACTTGCTTATCATATATTTCATCTTTATACACACATAAGCCAAAATGGAAGGGATAATTACATACGTCTAAGGACATATTTGGAGTATTATTTAAGTAGGTAATGCTCATTTATAGAGGGATATTTAGGTAATCTCGACACCATGTGAACATCAACCTATTTTTTCCAAAACCACTATGAAGATTTATAAATAGTTTTTTTCATATTTGATAAGGAGCAATAGTCCATGACTAAGATTTGAATACACTAGAGAGAAAGAAACATATAACCTAGAAGCATCCATGTGGTTGCAACTAATTTAATTAGGTATTCCATATTGGACACTTGCATCCAACTTAGACATAAGTATCAATACAAATGTATCATGTTGATGTAAGTGTCTATGGTCATGTAGGTAAACTATCTAGAATCAAGTGACTAATCCAAAATTCAAATCTAGTCTACCTGTTTCCTATTTTAGATCCAAATCTACATCAACACCAAAAATATTTATTATTAAATATATATATATATATATATATATATATATATATATATATATATATAATATTTTTTATTTTTATTTTTAGCATGTATAAATATAATAAATTTAGTATACATTTAATTGAGTTTTATAATTAATTATCCTATTTTAGAGATTGTCTATCATCCTTGTGCCCTATGCTATCTCTACCCCTTTAACCCTAGATTACCTAATATATATTGTAGGGATAAACATTTGGTGAACTTGAACTTTGATTATTTTTTTGAAAAGATAACATGATCTAGGGTTAATAATATCTAGGGCTTGTCCTTGTTATGATTTATTTTCAGATATGAAACATTACTCTAGGGTTTTAACCTCCTTTTGTTTCCAAGATTCATGTTCATAAACTTACAAGTTTATTCTTCCTTGATTGGCACATTTTAGCCTCCAAATGGATTCATTTTAAAATTAATCAAATGTATTTTCTACTCAGGTTGATATATTGAAAAATAATTTCTATTCACCAACATTCAATACATATTTTTAAATTTTGATAATTTAATATTTTTAACAAATATTGATGTACTTATTTTTTAATTATTTTTTAAGTTTTGTCAATAATTATATTTAATTAAAAAACCTCTCTCATATCTCTGAAATAAATTCACGTTTCATCAAAATTGATGATTCTTTATTGGGAATATTCTAAGGTTTTCATGTGAAGCATTCCACATTATTTGGCCTATTTTGATTCATAATAGATCAAATTTAAAATTACTTAGAGGTTTTTCATAATTATGTTGATATAGACAAAAACCTCTTTTTTCCAAAATATTGTGTGGGTTTTACTAATTTAGCATTTTACTATTTTTAGTAAATTTAGACTTACATGTTGTAAATTGTACTTTTGTTTCCCTATTTTTATGGGTTCATCTCTTTTACTATTTTTATAGAAGAAACCTATCTCATATTTTCAAAAAAATAAACCAATAATCTAAAATTACTATATCTTTATTGTATCATGTTATAATGCTAACATTTATATTTCTCTTCTTTCTTATTCTCACATCAGTTTTTACAACATTTAAAATGGCTAAAATGGAATTTTTCTTCTTTCTATCCCTAATTAGGGTGATATATACTATCCCTCTAGCCAAGCCCATGTTTTCACTCCTTCAAGAAATAAGGTATATGGTATATATATGCATGTTTAACTTGAATCACCTAATGTTTGTACTTGTGAATCCCTAAAATATCAAATCACATTTATGATAAAGTTAGTATAAGAGTTACAAAATCAAAATCAATACTTTATTTGAAAGATCACATTATTAGAAAATCAGATTTCATGTGCTCAAAATCTAAAACATGCTAGTGTTAATCATGTGTTTGCATCTTCATCTACCATTGTTATTCCAAACAAGATTTCTTATCCAAATGAAATGCTAAAATAGAACACATAAAAAAGTGATTCAAAAAATAAACAAAAGGATATTAAGAGTCCAAGTGAAATCCTAAGAGGAATTATTTGACACAAAGTGGTCAATTTAACATCCAAATACTATTTTTCATATCACAAAATGCATAGACATCATATAGATTATTATTTTGCACTAAATAACAAAATACAAATTCAACAAGATAGTGGCGATCATATCATTTATACATCAATCAATAACACTACTCACATTATGAGTATCTCTCTTACAATTCAAATAAAAAAACATTAAATATGTGTACCAAAGTATCATTCAAATAAAAAATAGTTTCAAGTACCATTACCAAATGTTCTAAAAATGCCAAATGATTATGACAGTGGTGATACTATTCCTAATATAAAACCAAATACAGATAACAACAAGACAATATGTAGCTAAATATGTTCATAAGGTATTAAAATATAAGGTGCATAAAATAAAGGAAATGACATAGAACATATTAAAAAAGAGAAACCAAAGACATATTGGAATAAATGTTTCATTAAATCTAGCATCACCAAAGAGAAAGAGGCACTAGATCCCCCTAATACAATAACATGATAAACTTTTTAATTATACTATGCAAAAATATGTCACATATCATTTAAGAGGTGTAATAAATTTACTACTCATCAAATATTCTCATCCTTCACTTGAAATAATTTGGTAGCTTATATAATCTCCAAATATTTTGAAAATACCAAAAATAAAAATAAATGTTCTATTATCTCCTTGGCATTTATGTTGATGGTTCAATGTTGGTTGATAACATATACTTTATTTATATATATACACATGTTGCACACATAATCTGAGTGTGATACATGAACACATATTCATGATATATTCCTCTATGGGTGTTGGGCCTTCTTTGTACCCATGTCATATAGACAATGGGTGAATCTGATTTTTTTATCTTGATATACAGGTTATATATTTATATGATCAATTTTAATTTTCATGTTTGAGCTTATATGCTTACATGTGCCTTTAATGATTATATCTTTTTTAGTATACTTGATACGTTATATTCATAAATTTTTTGGTAACACATATATCCATGGACTAGTATGATATGTTTATATTAGTTGCTTATGTTCCATGTTTTTCTTTTATGCCTTTTCTTATGTGTATTATTTTATTTGTTTAAAATTTTTAATATGCTCCATTATTTTTAGCCCCTATTACTTTGTTTCCCTCTTTGAATTTTAATACTATGAGTATTTTAATATATCATTATTTCTTTTGTGGATATTTGACTAAGTCATGTCCCTTAGATTATGTGACATTTAAATATGCCCCTTGTTTGAAGTCTCCTTAGACCATTGTATTTTGATTTAATTTTGAGTGATCTCGTGTGTGTGATTGATTGATTCATGATCTTGTATAATTTTTATTTATACATTTAAATGATCTATATCATGAATTTTAGGCCTTATGTGATCACATTTTGCATGCTTTAATTTCACATCTACCTAGACATGTTTCTCCTACATGCTACATGAAACATTCATATTTTACATGGTTATCTTATCCTTTTGAGATAAGATAAATAATAGTTACTATTTTCCCTCACCTCAAAAGTGGGGGAATATTAGTGAGGGAATGCCATAGAGGAATGGCTTCCACATTCTTCCTAGTTTCATATATATAGTGGGGGCATGTTTTGGAAACATGTTCTCCACATTTACACTAATTCTCACTTTTAGATATATAGTGGGGGAATATTTTGGAAACATGTTATCCACACTCATACTAGTATCAAATTCAAATATATAGTGGGGGAATGTTATGGAAACATGTTCTCCACACTTTCACCAATTTTTATTTTTAAATTATACTGGGGGCATGTTTTGGAAACATTTTCTCCACACTTACACTAGTTTTTAGTTTCAAAATATAGTTGAAAATTGTTTTAGAAACATGATATCCACACTTACATAATTTTCAAATTATTCAAATTATATAGTTATATGATTAAGATACACATTTGTGACATGATTCTATACATTTGTATCATTTTTATACATAGTTTTAGCATGAGACATATCTAAGGTGCATATGTTATGCAATGATCACCTAAATTTTTCTAAATTAAATCATATTTTATATTTTAAACACTTCTATGGACTATAATCAACCATAAGTTTCTACTTTTATGGAATGTATTGAGACAATCTAATACAATAGTTGATATGATTTATGTGATTAAATCACTCAATCTTGACAAGTTTATAGGTTGAATTTGATTACATCATCTAGCCTCACCAAATTTATAGTGTAAGTTGACTTGGTTCACTCATGCTCACTAGGTTATAATTATGATGGGTTGGATGGTTGAACTTATCTCAATTACCAGGTGGAAACTCACATTTTATCCAAAGTTGGAGGCATGTGTCCTCTAATCTTTCTCTCTATCTCTATAGATATATGCACTTTAAAGATTTTATATTTGTCCTAATCACTCTAATGATTTATAATGATACATATTTTTAAACAAATTTTCAAAAGGTAAGGTGGTTACATAGATAAACATGTGTATTCCTAAACCTTGATCTTTTTCCATTTCAACCATTTCAATAATTTTGATTTCATATTATATGCACTGATTATATATCATAACATAATCTTGGTTACATGTCAATCACTAGAAAATCACTCAAGTTGGACTCACATAAAGACAGGGTATGTTATACACAAGAATGTAAGAATTTATTTTCCTTTAAAATAGTAATTTCATTATTAAATTTATTGGAAAAAATTTAGACACTATTTTAAAATTATATAGCAGCTCACTCATGTACACTTGAAAAATACATATCATGATGTAGCCTAAAATTTGAGCTATCTGATTAAACTATCTAATTTAATCACTCAAACATCAAACCTTTAAGTAAATTTATAGAGCCATTATAACCAAAATGTCAATGGATTAATATAATTCAAAACCTACACTATGATCCTAAATCTAAATGCTCTACACTATGATTAAATAGATTAAAAAATAAAGAGATTAAGATTGAGATTACCTTGACTCAGATTTTTGACATAGTGATATTGCTTGTATGGTTGGAAATGGATTTGATGCTCACTTACTTGTAGTTTGGCATGGATATGGCATGACAATTCAATTTGGTTTCCATGGAGGGATAGCTTAGTTTAAATAGAAAGAGTAGGGAAAGATCAATGGTGGAGATTCAAAGTTGGTTTGAGGAGATCAATGCATGTGATTTATCCAAGGAATTGAAAATACCTTGGAGGATTCTATAGGAGAGAAGATTCTAGAGGTATAAAATAATATAATCTCTTTTTTAGGGTTAAAAATGATTAGTGATGGATTAGATAGGTGTTTAGAGGATTATAGAGTATGTAGGGGTGTAGGAGATCCTAGGGTTAGGCCTAGTAGATGGGTAGGTGGGTCATAGTAATTTAAAATTCCCAAATAATAGATAAGTGGGATTAGGATTAGATAATAGGGATTTAAGATAAATTAATAATGAAATAGGATAGAAAAAAGTTAGTAGATGATGAATAATGAAAGGGGGACATTAGATAAATAATTAGAAAGAGGGGGATAAATTAGAGTTAGCTAAATTAGTGCTGACTAATAGGAATATTAGTGACAATAATATAGGAGAGTGAATTTAAGATGCATTTGATAATTGGACTTCATTGCATGAAATCAATCAGCCCTAATGTGATTAATTATGATGCCCCTAGAAAAGACACATGAAAAGGAGCGATTCGATGATAAATTTATCAATCAGTGTTAATGAAAGAAAAGATGTATGTGTTAATTTTTTTAGGCCCAATCAACAAGTGTAAGTGATTGATAAAAATATTAAGGAGATGATTGGTAGGAAGAGTATTAATCAATTGTTTTATGAATGATTGATAGTATGGCTCAAATATTTGATTGAGGTAAGACCTATGGATGATGAGGACAATATATATGAGGAAAAAAGATATAGTAGTTGAGCTATCCTTAGACACTAAAAAGTGGCCAAGTGTTGCATACATAGTCTGAAAAGACCTTAGACTGATGTAGTTATAACTAAAAGATGATATGACTTAGATGATGAGATGAGGATTAATGATTGGATTTTAGTAGAATGGGTTTCACAAATTGGATTAGTGATGAGAATAAGGATGATTACATATATTATTAGGTGTAGGTGATCAATCTATCACAAATTTCCATGATATAAGTATGACCAAGAGGTCATTGTGTCAAGGTGCATGGACAAATAGTGAACTTTGCATCATCGAGGGTACTTATAATCATTATAATAGTTCTTATGACCTCATATCATCCTCGTTAATTTCCTAATAGACATAAATAAGCATGATGTAAACATAATAAGACAAAAAATATATATACATAATGTAAACAAGTCAAATGACATAAAGCACACACAAATATCTACATCACAATGTCTTCTCTAATGATGGGATGGGTGACTAGGTTATGGTTTGGATAATCATGATGTCATTGTGGACTTAGGATGGACTTGGATTTGGATATGGTGATCATGATTAGGATTAGGCTGAGGTGTTACCCCTAGTTTAGAATAGAAGGATGAATGATGTGATAAGGTCTTTGAATACTAATTTGATCTCAAAATTAAATTGAAAAAGTGGCCAAGATAGGTGATTTATAAAAGTGATGACTAAGGATAACCGAGTATTACTAATAGATAAAGCCTTGCAAGAATACCTTCTAGCAAGAAGAATAAGAAATGATGGGATCAAATACCTTTCATACTATCAAAATAGTGATTGGATGGGTGCTAGATATGAAAATGCATTGATATGGAAATGATGGGTGCCATATTAAGATCTTTGATAAGGTGATGCATGTTGATAATGCTTAGTCAAAATAATGATGAAGATATGGAGAGATGGGTTACCACTCTGATTTGGTTTTAGGATCAATGTGGTATCCAAAGAGGGGATCATGAAAATAGGAGATGGATGGAAGATGGAGGATATAATATGGGATTGAGCATAAGACAAGACACCATGGACTATTTTTATAATTTTAACTTTTTATGATTTTTAGGGTTTTTGACATATTTCAATTTTTAGGGATTTTTGTAATATGTACATACACTATACAAATGGGTTTACTATCAAAGTGAATACCAAGCCTAAAAACTATAACAAAGATGGATGGAATGATGTATGGGATGACAAAAGGATGGGGTTGATGCAAAAAAGGGGACGAGGACCAAGGAAGAAGGAGATAGGTATTTGTCAATGACCACATCATGAAAGAACTAGATGTTTAGTTACCTGAGTGTCCATTAAAGGATATGCCAAGATGAATGCAAAACATTTATCAAGAAACCTTCCAATTATTTACAAAGGACAAGATGGGAAGGGATTAGAGATAAGGTGGATGACATGATGGATGGGTGATATGGACATGGTTAATGAGGGATGGATGAAATGGAGGGATTGTGTCCCCAAGTAGTAAGGTACAATATGGAAAATATTAGTTTACCATGATGTAAAAAAATATTTTACATCATGATACTTGCCCAAGACACTAGAAGATTGGTTTTCACTATTGGATGAATGATTTTTTTTGGAATGGCATCTCAATTTATTGGATATGAGATGAAAGAATGCAAACACTATGGTGATCTCTAGCCAACACTTATTATAGGGATGTGTGATGTTGTGATCATACTATTGGATGTATTAGGGTCTATGTGACCTTTGTTGATGCTCAATTATGTCCCCTTTAGATATCTAAACCAAAGATCTTTGTTGTCCCTAGGAGAGATAATGTTGCCTAGCGAGGTGATGTGAGGTATGGATTCAATTAGGGTTTGATTTTGATGGATGATAGGATCAAGATAAGATGGTATGATGGATGATGAATAATTAAGACTAGAATGAATGATAAGATTATGATAGGATGGGATGATGGGTGATGGAGTATTAGGACTGGCAGACACATATATCATTAGAGATATGGGACATGCTTCATTTGATTGGTGTCAATTGATGAAAGATTATAGGAAATCCAAGACACTTTAAATTTGTGATTCATATTTAATCTAATCACTTGATGGATGATTGGTTATTCTTTTGACATTATTTAGATTTTTACTGCCCCCTAGTGCTTGATTTTGGGCTTCACTATGGGAGATTGAATTTTGACTTGATAAATGATGATTTTAACTTTGATAGTCCCCTAGTGCCTGATATTGGGCTTCACTAGGGGAAGATATGTTTGGATGAGGCTGATGATTTGATTCTCCTTGATTTGTACTTATGGGATCAAAGATGACTTGATTATTATTTATAACATGTGAAATATAGTCTTGGACCTTTGTACTTGTGGCACCCATTATATTTCTCAAAGAAGGATCTAATGATGTATGTTCTTATTTATCCTAATGGAGGGAGATGATTAAATGATTATTGATAGGAAGAAATAGATCTATGATGGATGAAGGTGGTAGAGGTGTTAAATGAGGTTAATGAGTAGTGATGGGGTAACATGGTCTTTGTAGGGGTTTCTAGGAGACCCAATTTTGACATCAAAAAAAATCTATTTGAGATTAGCAAAAGGATCACTAGGACTAGTTGTAATAGACACATCCAAAATAAGATCAGATTCACTCTAATAATATTCAATAAATAAAGCTTGCAAAGACTCTATTATGACTTCATCATCTTGATTTGGATCCAAAGATATTCTTGGTGATATAGTGGTGTTTGGATTAGAGGTAGCCTTAAAAAGATAGGCATTATTAGTATTTTTTATAACATCGATGATGAATGATGCTTTTGATGAGGAATCTAATTCAAATTTTGGTATTATACATGAACCTAATGAAGATAAAACTTTTGATGTTTACTCTGATGTATAATATGCAATGTTGTTGGTAGAAGGTTCATTGTCTATAATTATCCTCTTAATAAGGGGTCTTTGATGTAGTGGGTGAGAGGGAGATGGGATATGAATGATGGATTTATGATAAATGGGAGGGCTATGCTCATAGGGAGTAGACTCATATTTGATGGAAGATTTGTCGAAGATGGGGTGATTAGAGAAGATGGGTGTGGCATCTTAACTTTCGATTAGAAGGGTAAGGGATCGATCAGGAACATAATCTTATCATTCCTCTTCTTATGCACGCAAGGATGGAGAGTCATTTGGTTCATCTTTGATTATTATGTTTCCATGGTTGATGAGGTCCTGGACAAAGTCTTAGAAAGAATGACATTGATTAATGGTATGCCCCTAGGTTTAGTGATATGCAAAACATTGATTACATTTATACCAAGAGGCATTAGGCTTAGTGGGATCAAGATGTCAGATAGGTGGATAGACCATCATATTAGAGGTGACTAGTTATTTAAAAAGAAATTCCAAGGAGATAGGAAGGGGAGTATAAGGACCCACTTCACTTGGTGATTTGGAAGTGGAAGCATTGAACTTATTATTATATGGTGGTTGATGTGATGGGGTAAAGGGATTTGAGGTTTCCAAGATTGGATTCCCTTTGCTAGTATGGGAATGGGTACATGGTGTTTTGTGTCTAGTGGGTGGAGGATTAGTATGGTTCTCACATAAAGGGACTTGGATGGGAGGTACAATGAGTTGAAGCGAATCAACACCTTTAGGAAGTGGGGCACCCATAAAAATAATCCATAGGAGGATCTCATACTTATTGGTAATTACGTATTGGTCTATGAAAGTAGGGTCTAACTCCATGGGGGATGAATGATAAAAGAATAATGATGGGAAGGAAGGCTAAGGATTAAGTATGGTTCCTTGAATAAAGTGGTTCTAAAGATCAAGATAGTATGATAAATTATAATGATGATGAGGTGTACTAAATGTGATGAAAGACTAGGATCAGATTTCAAACTAATGGTATAATAGGTGTTAACATCCTATCGATGATGCTTAGTAGTCAAACTAGTGAAAGTATTGAAGATTTGATGGGTGCCTAGATTCAAACTATCAAAAAGATGATTGGATGGGTTACTAGTTATGAATAGGAAACATAATTAGACTAGAGATTACGAAATTGATGATGGGTTTGCAAGATTGAGATTGATAAAGTGATAAGATGCTAACAGGATATTGACTAGGTATGATATCTGATTATATGATAAGTGATAAGATGATAAGATAATGTGGATGATGATACTAGCTCAAAATCCTTAGACTAGTTTACTCAAGATAGAATGGGATATAATTTATGTGATGAAATTGATTAGGGTAAGGGAAAATAAATATAATGATAGGTGATGATCAAGTGATGAAGAGGTAATAATGGGGATGATTTAGAATCATATGTGTCTTAAATAGCCAACTAAGATAAGATGAGGATGGGGTTAGACTAGATGGGTGATGAAGACAATGTTAAGATAAATTATGGGGTATGAGCTTAGGACTTTGTGTATATTAAGATATGGTATGGATGGTAAGATATGATTAAGATAGGTAGATGATGGGAGGGGATAGATCAATGATGGGTGGATATGGTTAGACTAGGATGAGAGTAAGATAATGATGTACAAAAGGACAATATGTACAATATGATGTCAAGGATATACAAGATGAGATGATGGTGATTAAGGTGTGACTAAGGATGTAAAATAGTACCATGATATGTGTAAGAGGGTAAGACAAGGATATACAAGATGATGAGGTGATGGCCAAGGATAGGTGAATATAGTGATACTAAGAAGGGATTAGGGATGTACAATGGGATGATGACAAGGATGTACAAGGTGATGGTGATGATATGAGATATGATGGGAAAAGTGGAGTTAGGATGGGATGTGGATGATGAAACAAAATGTGTCTAGGATAGGTAGAGGTATGACTAATGATAAGGGAAACTAGGGTACGATGTACAAGAGAATAAAGATATGTAAAAAAATGATGATAAGGTAAGCATGTATAATACAAGATGTAGGTGATAGGGGTATGACTAACGATGAATGGGAATATGATAGGATGTGACTAAGGTAATAAATTATGTATAATGAGGGTAAGATAGGGATACATAAGATGGTAGAATAATGAGACAAGATGATATGGGGATGATTAGGACTATGGTAGGATAGAGGTGGATAGGACAAGTTCAAGTTTGGACTAAGGGATTAAACAAGTCATGGTGAGGTGTAATTTATTATGGATGAGGTGGACTTATGATAAGATGTGTAAGATTAGGTGTGACTAGGATATGTGATAATGATGAGTGGGATATGACTAAAATAAGATAGGATATGGGGTAAGATAATGAAAAGGATATATAAAGACAATAAGTAAAAGGAAATGATGACAAGGATGTACAATATGATAGGATATAAAAGATAATGTATACAATAGAATTAATGATGTAAAAATTGGTATAAAAATGAGGCAAGGATATGCAAGATAGGTTGTGCAAAGACCTAGATAGGTGTGTATAGGTTTGGGTGAAGGTTAAATTAGCTCACAAATAGCATGGGTCTAACACAACACAAACCAAATCAAAAAATCCATAAACCTATGGTTATTAAAGTGAGGGGAGTGTAACTCCATGCTCACACCATCTAATAGCTTCATAGATGAGGGTTGAGTCTAGTGACCCATTGTAGAATCTAATAAACACTCTCAACCTTGCTTTTACACAATGGCTACTTTAGACTTAATACTGACTCTTATAGTGGTACACTTGTTATGGCCAAAAGAACCTAATATAAGTATAAACAAGACTCTCTAAGTGAATTCCCTATATATGCAAAGGTACAGTGGGGTATAAATTTGTATAAGATGTTATTTGGCCACCCTACATATTAGAGCTTAATTGCCCCTCACTCCATGGAATCCTTTATGGGGAATTTTGCTTAGGCACCTAATGATAACTCTCCTAATTTTAAGACTCAATTAGAACATGGATTTTTTAATCAAGTTAGTGGTAGTTAAATCCATGTCACCAACTCCTATATGCTAAGCCCATGTATGGGGATGAATTCCACCTCACATGCTATCCTAGGCTCAAGGAGGGTATAACAAATAGGCAAGTACAACATGATTAATTTACCAATTAATTACCTACATGTGATGAAACATAAGTATATACAGTTACATGCAATCAAGTAAAATCATACACAAAATAAGTAATTGTATACAATAAAATTGAAATAATATACTATTGGTACCCCTTCCTACAAGCACAAGTGTTAGAAAATGAAATGGGGTGTCTTTAGTCTTGAGGGGTCCTGCACAAAAGGGTTAGTAGTTTTAGCTCTCAACAATTAGTCTTGTAGGCATACATCTCATGTGTTGTCAAAAAAATGATTTAAAAATGATATTTTTATTTGACTCCAAAATCAGACAATCTTGCGAAATAGAAAATTAGCAATTTTGAATTATTTTAATTTTTGTCCAATCACTCCATAAAACAATACAGGGTAACTTGTAATGAAAATTTGTTAGTAGTTTGAATAAAGTTGATTTTATTTATATATGTGAATACTTAGAAATGATAATAATTAAACAATATGTTCTTGATTATATTAAATCAACACTAATAACTATTAATTTAAAAGAAAGTTTCAAGAAAATAATTAATGATTATTAATTTACCATAATATACAACTAAAATTAATTATCCTAAACTTTAATAAAGTATTTGATATTGAAAACAATTAGTAATCATAGTATCTATAGCTATGATGAAGCTTGAGGACATAAAATACAATAAGAATAACATATGACTCACATAAGAGATTTTGTATTATACTAAAAACCTTCGACCAAAGGACAGCTCAATTCAACATAATCTAGGTGGTGATTTTAAAAAAAAATCATTATGATTGACATGACATTTAAAAAATATTATATTGATACAGACATTTTTATAATCATATTATCAATGTCATTATTCCTATCAAGTTTGTGGGCAAAAAATAAAGTAGCAACAGGTTTAAAATTCAAAATCAACAATATTACCATTATTTCATGAAATCATGGCTCATAAATGACAAGTGCACATTAATCACTTCAATAGGTAGACGTCCTGATCAAATTTTCATATATTCAAGAGCATGATTGACAAGTGTTGGACTATTGACTGCCAAAATTTTTGTGGAAAGCTATCAAGATCTATGTCTTTAAGATGCTCAAGTAGGTTCACCCTGAGATTGGTGTTTCTAGAAAATCCATGAGCATCATGAACAATATTTTTGATAAATTGGTTAGAGAGTCATCCAACCTCACTAAATACAACAAGAGGGAGACTTTCTCTTCATGTGAGGTGCAGATTATTGTGAAATTGGTGATTCTCAGAGAACTAGCTAAACATGCTATATCAAAGGGCTAAAATCACATCACCAAATATGGATCTAGTTGATTTTACACTTTCCCAAGGTAAACAAATCCACTTTCCTTTAGCACTCTTAGTAGATTTGCATTTTTTACACACAACATTACTCAAAATAGACTTATCTACATGTGCATCAAATGCAAGAATTTGTGAATATTTCAATGATATGCCAAAATGGGACAAATTCTCATGGGATGAAATTATTGATGCTTACCTAAGACATGGGTATGATTCATAAGACATTGACACTATTTTACCTAATATGAAAAATAGGTGTTCCAAATGATCAACTTAACTTTGTGAGTAGACCCTCCAACCTATGCCAAACTAAAAGTTTTGAAATAGGGGATGCGTATGGATTTTTAGAGGAATGTCTCAACCAGACTTTATTTTATAGAATTTGTGGATGCATGTAAGCAAATGAAATATCTAGATGTAAAGCAAAAAATCCCAACCAATATACTACCATTGATTACCAAAATAAGAAATTTGAAACGAGAAATAGGATTTTGGCAAAACCAAAAGGAAACACAAAAACCATTTAAAAAAATGTTGAGTTCTAAGGTAAATGGATAGATGGAAAGCCAAACTCCCAAATTTTACCGATGCCCTCCTGACATCTACCAAAAAGGTGAGATTTTAAATAGGGTAAGGATATTCCTCAGTGGAAAATTGGGTTTCTTATCTAATACCATGCAGTCAAAGGGTGAGATATTATGTACAAAGGATAAAGTTTCTACACAAAAAGATAGATTTGGTACATAGGGAACAAATAAATACTATAAGATAATACTACCAGATCTATGGATTAATTTAGACCAAACATATAGATTATTTTCAATAAAATGGCCTAAAAATCTTAAATGATCTAATTTTTTATTTTTTATTTATTTGATATGATATAGTAGAGAAACCCATTAAAACATAGTATTTAACAAATAATAATACAATCCAACCTCAATTAGAAGCACATATTATCATTATGAAAGAGGTAAATATAGTATTGCGATAAATATGAAACTTGGAGCCACCAAATTTTTCTTTGATTTATCCCTATAATCTCAAGCTAACACACTCAAGGAAAAATATCATTAGTTCCAAAGGAGGATAGAGGCCATCATGGTAGCCAAATAAAACCAAAAAAATGAGCTATTTTATTAAACTATCTACTTTAATCACTCAAACTTCAAGTCACTAAGTAAAGTGATAGAGCCATTAGAATCAGAATGTCAATGGATGAATGTAATTCAAAACCTGCATTATGATCCTAAAGCTAAATTCTCTACACCATGATTAAATAGATTAAAAAATAAAGAGATTCAAATTTATATTACCTTGACTCATATTTTTGACATAGTGTTGTTACTTGGATGGTTGGACATGGATTTGATGTTCACTTGCTTTTAGCTATGGATGGATATGACATGAGAATTCAAGTTGGTTTCTATAGAGGTATGAATTGATTTAAATAGAAAGAGGAGGGAAATATCAATTGTGGAGATTCAAAGCTGGTTTAAGGAGATTAATGGATGAAGATTATCCAAAGAACTTAAAAGTCCTTAGAGGATTCTAGAGGAGAGAAGGTTCTATAGATAGAAACATCTAAAATCTCTTTGAGAGGGTTAAACATGATTATATATGGATTAGATAGGTGTTTAGGGGATTCTAGAGTATGTAGGGGTGTAGGAGAGCCTAGGGATAGACCTAGTAAGTTGGTAGGTGGGTCATGGGAATTCAAAATTCCTAAATAATAGATAAGTGGGATTAGGATGGGATAATAGGGATTTAGGATAAATTAATGATGAAGTTGGATAGAATAAAGCTAGTAGATGATTAATAAATTAAAGGGGGACATTTGATAAATAATTAGAAAGGGGGGGATAAATTAGTAGAATAAACTAGATAAGGTTGAATTAGTATCGATTAATAGGATTATTAGTGACAATAATGTAGGTGAGTGAATTTAAGATGCATAAACATGGATATACCTTTAGCTTTTAGATATTTCTCATTGCCAAAAAGCTCTCATATAATTTATCTCTATGCCAAATTACTTATCTCTTGTCTAAAAAATGTTATTATAATAATACAAACCTTATATCATGATCAAAATGTTATAAAATTTCTTACTTTTTATTTATACAAGTTCTAAATATGCATCTATTTTTTAGCCTTCCTTGCATCCCAGTCAGATGTTGACATCAATGTAAGTGTCTTATCCCAATAGAAGTGTCTAATGCCCTAAAAGTCACTAAATTTTCAAGTGAAACATATTCTTATGGTCAGCCTAAGTTATTTAATGTGAAATATTCTCCAAAGGTATTGGTATATATACAAAGTCAATCCTCATTCATTCCTCACCTAACACAAACCTAGTAACTCACAAAGAAAAAACTAAAAGCATTCAATCAAGCATTCAAGTGAGAAAATATTTCCTATTTCCATATCAATCATAATAACAACACATATTTAGGTCTAAATTACTGAAGGATCATTCCTTGAGCCAGCTTTTCTAAGTTACAAGCTATGTCACTTTATATAATTACTTATCACATATTGCATCGTTATACACACACAAACCAACATCTAGGGGAGAAATACATAAATTTAAGGCCTTTTTTAGAGTATTGGATATATAGAAAGTGTTTATAAATAATGAGATATTTAAGTAATCTTGATGTCATGTGCCCAGTAACCCATTTTTTCCACATCCAATATCAAGATGTAGAACTAGGGTTTTTGATATTTTACAAGGAATGATAGTCCATGACCCAGATTTAAATGCATCAGAGATAAGGAAACATAGAATCCAAAATCATATATATGGTCACATAGAATTTCAATAGGTATTATTTACTAGGCACCTATGTCTAAATTTGATATAAGTGTCAATGTAATCGTCCTAGGTTGATGCAAGTGTCTGCAACTATAGAAGTATGATTTATAGAATTAGGTGACTGATCTAGAATTCAGATCCAGTATAATTTCTTATTGTTCTACACCTAGATATATATTTGAATTTTTTGAATAATTTAATATATTTAAGATTATATATTTTCTCTCTAAAATTGAAGCTATGTATCAACAAAATTTTCTTAGAATTACTATTTGTCAAACTAGCTATGTTGTGAGTGAAATTGTTGATAAAAAATTGTCCCGTATAGCTTTAGAACTGAAAATATATGATTAATAATATAAAATAGTATATAATTGAAAAAATATTAGGGAATAAACATACAATAATCTTCTCAATTATAATTAATTCACTTCACAACCTCTGTGTGCAAATCCTAATTATTAAATAAAGCTAAAATAAGCTTATTATAAGGTAACTTACAATATAAATAGAATCTAAATATAAAAATATAATAAAAAATAATATATAAATAATTAAAATAAGAATAGATAAATAATAATAAATTAATTAAATTTAACTTACTATAAATATTTGGACATCATGCAAGAAACTCATTTAATAGTAAAGTCAAACATGCAACTAGAAAGTCATCATATTCAACCAATTGAGTTAATTAAAGAAAATTAAGTAAAATTTTATTTAATTTAAGTCATATAATAATTAAAACATGTTATTAACATTTTTGGATGATTTTATAATAATTTAGACTCAACTAAGTACTAAAATAGTGAATTGGAGTATACTGAAGTGAACTAAAGTGAACTAGTAGTTGCAACTATTTTTTAAGAAATCATTAATAAGTGGCCCAAAAATATCAAAAAAATAATTAAAGTAATAAAAAAATTAAATAAAATTAAATAAAATTAAAAAAAATTAAAAAATAAAATATAATAATTTTAAAAATATAACTCAAGTGTCCATATTGGTATCATACTCAACATTCCCTCATTTAATGTAAAGAGGTGAAATTACTATCATCTCCTTGAGTCTTCCACAGATATTATTTAGAAATATAAACCATATCACTTATTTTAAAGCTTATTTAATGTTTTTATATTCATATTAAATATAAAATAACTCAATTGTATCATATTTATTTGAATACCAAGATACCAACCCTTTTCTTAATGTGAAGCAATAATTTGAAGTTGACTTCATGTCATCAGGAGATCTTCCCCAATCTGAATTTGTGTATCTAATGATACATAAATACATTTATATTATAAAATTAATATTTTTATGATAATTAATTTTTAAATATATAAAAATTATCTTGATTTCTTTCAAATGCTTAATTGATGGGTTTTTCATAAATCTAGAAACTAGCCTAATTTTTAACTTGTCAACTATACCATCACTTTTGACTTTGGTATTGTAGACCTAATTTTTACCAATGACATTTTATTAAATATATGTTCAAATAAATTAAATTAATTATTATTCTCAACTTAATCCATCTCTAATTTCATATCATCAAGCTATTATTTCTTTTGACTAGCTTTTGCATAAATTCTAGGATCACTAGTCACTATGATAATGCAAACATAATATTTTCATCACAAGTATCATTAAATAAGTTACATTACTAATTTTGTATAATTTTAATCCTTTTATCATAATTATTATACGACATTTGATTATTTTTATTATGATTCAATAAATGCTTGTTCTTTTGACATTCATGTAGATAGACGACTAGTCTCTTGCAAAGTGCTAGTATTATTTCCTAATGAACTAAAAACTTGTGTAAAAAATTTTAATCCCTAAAAATAAAATTTAAAATGATGACCCATGTAACACACACACACACACACACACACAACTAATTTTCAAAAAATTACAATCCCTATAAATAATTGTTGCTTTACTAACAAGATTATAAAACTTGTATGTCTTACTTTCAGCTTTATAACCTATGAAATTGTGATCAACACTCTTAGGATAAATTATATCACTCTTAAATTTAATTTTGTTCATTTTAATACTACCATTTCCTTCAAATTATATGAAATTTCCATCTCATAATTGTTATTATATTTTGAAAGAATCATCTAACTTATTGAAATCATCTTTGTGGCTTGTCACTTGATTTGAGTAACCTAAATTAAGAGACAAAAAATTACTTTTTTCATATATTTGTATAGAACATGTGATAAAATAATATGATCATTCTTAAAACTCAATTTTTTAATCTTGAAAATCCTTATCTTTCTTTTTTTGATTGGCTTGATTCTTAGCTACTAATATCCTACAATATTTTATCATGTCCTATTTTCTTTAGTAATGATACGTAAAGTATTCTTGCTCTTACCTATGAATTTTGATTCATATTTTATATTTGAATTTAAGTTTTGTAAATTCCATTGATTATAAGTTTTATTTTTCTCTTTTGTATTTTAAACCCTTGCCTTGGTTTCAAGTATTTGTTTTAAACCATGTTCTAGATCTCCTATATATAGTCTCATCTTATCCTCACGAGATAAAAGAGAACTCACTAACTCATAAATAATTATAATGTTAATGTATTTAAACTTTTAAAGAGTTATCAAAACATGAATTTATGTTTATATGAAATATCTCAAAATATTTTATACTATAACACTGTCTTGTATAGTTTCTCCATAAAACCTCATTCTATGAAATAAATCATTTACCTTTATATAATAATCTCCAACTTCTTCAAAATTTGACATTCTTAAATTCTTAAAATTTATTTCAAGGGTTTAAATTTTTATTTCTATTAATTTAATAGATAATTTATATGAATTATCCAAGGTATTCCATGTATCATGAGCATTATTGCATCCTACAATTTTTGGATAAATGTTTGGGTCTATGACACTCTGAATATAGAAGCAGCTTATGCATCTCCCTTTTTTTTATCATTTCTTTATTTTTATCCAATCTTGTGTAAATGTGTTTCAATATTTAGATGGTGAGTATCCATAAATAAATTTATCCCAAACTCCTTGCCACAAAATATTTCTCTTCAATTGAGCTATCCAATATTCAAAGTTATCACCTTTGAAAACATGAATATTCATGGAAGCAAAATTCATTGAAGCCATTGTATCTTCTAAAAATGACCTGAAAACCTTATAAACCTTGATTTAATGTAGATTTGATAACAAAATAATGTTTTAAATGATTTAATGGAATTAAAATCATATTTTTTTCTCTCTATAATTGAATCTATGTATCAACAAAGCTATCTCAGAATTACTAGTTGTCAAAGTAGCTATGTTGTGAGTGAAATTATTGATCAAAAAGTGTCCTAAATAGTTTCAAATCTGAAAATATATGCTTGATGATTTAAAATATGATATATATAAAATAATATAAAATATAAAATGTAAAATAATCTCCTAAATTTTAATTAATGTAATAAACAACCTTTGTGTATAATTTTTATTAATAAAGAAATCTAAAATAATATTATTGCAAGATAACTTACAATGCAAGTAAAGTCTAAATATAAAAATATAATAAAGAACTCATAGATCACTAAGTGTATTAAATATAGAATAATACAATTGAAAATATACTAAATAAATAAAATTTAATTTACTATAAATATTTGGACATCAGGTAATAAATCTCTTTAATAGTAAAGTCAAACATGCAATTAGAAAGTCATCTTAGTCAGCCAACTAGGCTAATTAAATAAAATTAACTCAAATTAAATTTAATTTAAATTATATAATAAATAAACTAAATTATTACTCTTTGTTAACAAGTGGATAATTATTTATTCTCAACTAAGTAATTAAATAGTGAACTAGAATACACTAAAGTAAAGTACAATTAATTGGAGTGAATTCGTAGTTAACTAGTAATTATAGTTTTTTTAGGAAATCATTAAAAAATGTTCAAAAGTGACAAAAAAATTAATTAATATCATAAATAAATTAAATAAACTTTAAAAAAACATAAAAAACTAAAATATATTAATTCTAAAAATAGAACTCAAGTGCCCATATTGGCACATAATTAATAGTATTACCATTAAAACTAGCTAAGTGTCTTGTTTTCATTATCATTACAATATCTAGCATAGATGTAGTTTTTATTTTTAGCATAGTTTAAGATAATAATTTTAATATATGTTTATCAATATTTTTAATAATTGATCTATTTTAGAGATAGTCTACCATCATTGTGCCCTAGGCTATCTCTACCTCTTTAACCCTAGATTCAATAATCTATATTATAACATTAAAAAAAGAGTAGGTGACAATGATACTAATGTTGGTATATAATTGTAATGAGTGAAATGTATATAATATATAGATAGAGGTTATATATGAGGTGTGTAATGATCCATGGGTTGATTTATTATATAATTATTAAATGGTTCTTGATCCAAAAGACATGTATAAATATATACTTGATAGCTAAATTTGAGTCATACATGTAAACTAGAGGGTATTGAATTCATCTCATGAATCCATTGAATCTTTAATAGATTATTTTAGTTAATGGAACTAGGCATAACCTGAAATACTATAGCTATTATTCTAGGACTCTATTTTATCAAAATTTTGGTTTTAGAATCCCTAATAGGATAGAAATTTGAAATGTAATTTCGATCAATGAAGTTGGCCTTCAAGCATAAATTTAAATGTAAAATACTAAAATTAATTTAAATGATTTGAAAATTGCCATATGATAAATATAATAAGTGTATACACAATATTTTTAACTTTATCAATTACTAATACTTTTTCTCTTGTAGGAACTTGTTAAATCTCAATCTAAGTTTATGCCTTAAAAGGTGCCCTAAAAAAAGGGTTGGAAACATTTTGTGCTTCATAGGATTATTGCTCCTATACCGTCACCTAAAATCATCACAAGATATTTTTATCCAACTCACTAAGCATTAAAAACTTGTCAATAAACTCCCTTAAGAAAATCACCATCCAAAATAACCCCTACCTAAATAAAAACCAATTTTTACCACTTTTACTATTACATCGACTAGGAAGATCCTATATTGGGTTTAGTATACATTATATAACTCTATCGACCTAAGACACCATATTTCAAGACCTAACGACTCTATTTAACACCTAACAAAGTTTATCAAGTTGAATTCCTAGGAGGGTTTAGGGTCAATCCATGGCTATAAATACTCCCTCAACTTAATTTATAAATAGAGGATCATTAAATTAGCATCATTACTACTTGAAATCTATTTATATAATCAATAGGAGTTTTCATTTATTATATTTTTTCTTGGATAAATAACACTTGTCTTATGGAGGTCTTGGATACATGGAGAAGTCTTATAGCCTTGAGTTGATTTGTCATTGTGATCCTTACAATCCCCCAACAACCTCTTGCAAAGCACCAATGTCCAAGGGAGAGATTGAGGGATGATAGGTTTAATTCAAGAAGGTAATTATATTTCTATCCTTTCATATTTCAATATGTATATGTTTTATAACTAATGGATATAAATGCATATATCATTTCTTAGATCATTTATATGTTATATTAGATATAATTATATTTGCATGTTCATTATCTTTCTTATTTGTGCCATAAGCTTTGGTGAGCACTATATTAGATTTAATGTTATTTAGTATATAATTTTTCTTACAATTATTATAATAATAATAATACATATTTAGGGTTATCACATAATAGCATTTGACTAGAGGCCTTGGAAATATCTCCTTTTTCATTTTGTGATAAGAGATCCTTTAATATAGGTTTACCAGATCCATTAATGGTCATGACCCAAATATAAACATATTTCCAAGTGGATTTTTTAATTCATTACCTTATCCAAGATTGAATATTATTGATTAGGATAAGTTATAGATCTATCTAGTTTTACTTTCATACATTCTGGTGAGCCCAACATGAATCTAACCCTTGTAGATTTTTTATTTTTTATTTACAGTCAATTGGATCTAACTTATCAACCTAATTTAACATTTTATCCATAGATTTGTAAACTTTATTGAGCCTCTCAACCTAATTCGGTATTTTATTTGTAGGTTTTGTAGCTACGTCAAGCCTATCAACCTAGTTTGTCTCTCTATGTGAAGGTTTTTAACTAAGTCAAGATGGTCAACCTAGTTTTATCTTCTAGATTCACTCTTACCAACCTAGTAATTCAATTTTTTCATTTATTTAAATTTTTCATTTCTATTTCTCAATAAAATCAATCAAAACTTAAAATTTCTATTATATCTTTTCTAGTTTTTTAGTTTTGTTAAAATTATATACATAATAAATTAAGTTGACTTGGCTAATGTAGTTTGTTTTATATTTTTATAGAATTAAACTATGTCAAGCTGGTTGATGTAGTTTATTTTAGGACTTTTTTAGACTGCTAATTTTCTTCCTAGAATTCAATTAGATGAACTTGGTTGACTCCATAAGACTTGGCCGATCTAGTTTAATTTATTATTACTATTTTCTTCCTAAAAATCAACTAGATTGATTTGGTTGACTCTATAGGTCCTGGAAAAAATAGTTTATTAGGTGACCTACATATTTTAGTAGGTGGTTGACCTAGTTTATTTTACCTCTATTTTCATATGTAATTCAGTTAGTAGCTAACTTAATTTAGTAGGTGGCCAACCTAGTTCAATAACATATTAAATTCACAATTATGTCTTTTTTTCAACTTCTAATTAGTCAATAACACTATATAATCAAGGATTTAGATCAAAACCTCACTTATATTATCACTTCAGATGAAACTATTGAATTCCTTCCCTCATGTCTTCCTAATCCCAAACCAATTACTACATCATGTAATACAATTAAGGTTAGACACCTTATTTCTCCTTATACTAATGTTGGGAATCCTAGACCCAACAATCCCTACAGTAGTACCAATATAGGGAATACTCCTCCTACCAACACTAACATTCATACCACTAGAAATCTTATTCCTCCCATTGATACAACTCAAATTCTTTCTTAAATGATTCAAAAAATAAATGTTATGCAAATAACTAACAAATCTCAAATGATGAAAATGTTATCTCATATCTTACAAATGAGTATTCAACCACCTCAAATTATCATGACTCAATTAAATCAGAATTTTATTCCTTCTCTTAAATATGCTAATGGTAATATATTCCTTAAAAATCATTTGCATAATTTTCAACATATTCAAAATGAACCTTTAACTCCATTTATTGTATCCATATACATTGGAAACATTTCTCAAACTATTACATATGAGGATAATAAGGAACCTTCTATCTATATCAAATATTTTTGTAACCTCTATAAAGAATGGGTCTGAACTATCACATTTGATACCACCAATATCCTATCCAAAACCTTTGTTGGTGATGCACTTGAATGGTACAATAAAATTCATAGACATTCTATTACACAACTAGAGGATTTAGTCAATGTTATTTTGAAATAATTACAACATAATGACCTTCTTGAAAATTACCTTAGCCATTTCATCAATGCTAAGAAACTTCCTAATGAATCTTCTCAAAATTTCAACAAATGATGGAAGTATCTAACTCACAAAGTGGACCATAACAAGAATGATGACACTCTTTTAAAACTATTTATTACTGATCTTAAAGCTCCTCTTCAATAAAATTTTTAGATGTTTTCCCTTGAAACTTAATAAGAATCCCTATATCAAGAAAAAATGAAAGACTTTATTATGACTCAATTTGAATCACCTTAGATGTTTTACCTTAAAACTTTAGAAGAATCCGTAGATCAATAAATAAAGGTAAGACTTCTTATGAATCAATTTGAATAACCTAAAACAACTATTAAGGAAAATTTCTAATCATTTTATCATAGTATTGATTCATCTAAGCCTATCCAACCTCAAAAGGGAGCATCCCATTCAACCAATGTTTACCCAACCCACCTTCCCTTAAGTTTAGAAGCACTTAAGAAGAAATTTCCACCCTCTAAACCCATGAGCTTTGATTCTTCCAAACCTCCTCTAAAATGGTATAATCCTAATAAGGTTTTTTTTTGGCAAGCTACGATAGGTCATTCTCATGATACTTTTTATGATCTTCACCAATTTATTCTTTCTTTCTTGATTGGTACACATTTCAATGTTGATACTCTTATTCAACAATATTATCAAGACTATATTCAAGCTTTACAAGTCCAATCTAGATAATCATAATCACATCAACATCACTTACCTAATAATCAACAATAATTACCCCACGCTCCACCTCACCCACTATGTTGTCCAAACCAAAATTGATCCTTCTTCATACACCAATAAGGTAAGGATAAATAACATGAATAAATTTAACTAGGAGGTTACATCCTTTACACCTCAACCTCTTAGGTTACACCAACCTAAGGAGCACCTAGTTCATATTACTACTTTAAAGCACAACATAAATAGTCCTCAATTAGATTATAGACCTCTTCCAACATTTCTTACATGTCGTATGTAAATTTAAACATCCTTGAAATCCTACACATCAACAAATTCACCTATCTCTAACTACACTATCCTTCCTAATGTAGTTCATTATAATAGCTACAATCATATCACTTCACATCACATGTTGGGACATATTATGATGCCCATCCACATATCACTTCAAACTTTAGGGTATATTGTTATGCAAACTCATACATACACTTACCCTTTAGTGCATCCTATGATGCACAATCTTATTCTACATTCCATACTAAAAAAATTCAACTTCAAGAAACCTTTTGAAACACATAGGATGGTATTTCACAAACTCATATTTGATATAGAAGTTATCATATATTTTATCATTTTTATCTCATGTTTCTTTGTTTTTTTGTGTTTTATTTCCTTTAGTTTCACTTTACTGACACCATTGTTTCCTTTGGGTTATTTGGTTTTGTTTCACTTTACTATAACCATTTTTTGCTTTTGGGATCTTTAGTTTTAATTCACATTACATTTGGCATATGGTTCCATTTTTTTTAGATATATATTTCATTGATACCATTTATTATATTTTTATGTTATTCTTTACCATAATATATTTTTGATTATTTATCCTTTATTTAATTCCCCCATATTTTGGGATGACCATTTACCTTCCCCCTCTTTTGAGATGACTACTTCTTCCATTAGTGCTTATGATAGATACCTAGTAGGTTAGTATGGATTATATAGTGACATGACTCTCATAACATATTCGCAACCTTTTGATAGCACTATTCTTTCTCCTTGTGATTAGCTATAAACATATTCATCATTATATTACTTATTACATGGATAGATATCTCACAATCCCTATATTTACCTTATTTCCTTCCATTTAAGGCACACATACATCAATTTTGAGATAACACATTTATTTGTGGGTAGGTCTCAGAGTCTTTAGACACCATGGTCTTTAGGTCCTTTTCTCTAGTGACCAAGTGTAATATCTCTTATGTTTGTCACCTATTTCACTCATGATTGGTTCTTTAAATCTATATGGAAGAGGAATATAAAAATACAAAAGAGTTAAAATCAAAATCATAAAATAAACAAAATGAAATGATCAAAAGGCAAAAATAATATTAAAAATCATATCACACCAAAATATGTGATCTATATTTGGCACATCTCCTATTCTAGTCAAAGCTTAAATTCCATAGTAGGCCTCATGATAGAGATGAGGTCCATTTAGTTTTGATAGGATAGTAGAGTAGGGTAGAAGGTCTCAATATATAATATAATTGTATTTCCACCTATATACACATAATATTTTTCAACTTTTATCACATACTGACACTTTACATCTTATAAGAACCCATCGAGACTCAGTCTCTCTGAGTGCACAACCTAAGGGGTACACTGAGAAAGGGTTGGGAAAACCTTTGGTACTTCACAAAATTTTTGTCCCTTATTGACACATCATTGCCCATCCAACCAGATCCCAAAGCCTTTCCCTAAGCTACTTATCTTCTATTGAGTATTACTTTAATATTTTCCTCTTTCCATTCCTCCTTTTCTTATCTTAAATATTTTTTGATCAGTCAACTATACTAGGTTGACTAGGATGACCAAATATAGTTTAGGGGTGTTCTTTACTTTCTTATATTGTTAGCCTTTTAGCCAATCTAGCTCAGACCTAGTAATATATCTATAAAAGCACACTAGGTCGACTAGGTCAACCTTGTACAACCAACATTCTCAGAAATATTTAGGGAAATATTTGCCTATATATACAAGATCATTTTGGTCATTATTGATATGTGAAATCAAGATTTATTATTTACTCATGCTTATTCATAATATGCTCTTCCACCATTCTACTTGAAGAGACTTAGCTTAGGTTTCTTATTTGGATAATCTAGTCTTGTGAATAAGTCTTGGATGCTTTGGCCCTTTTTAGTGATTCTTACAAACCACAACAACCTCTTGCAAAGCCCCTTTTTCCAAGGGAGATATTGAGTCTTGATGATTTCACATTTAGGTAAGTATATTATAGCTTTATTTTCCTCTCTTTTAGTAGATAAAATTATCATAAGTTTTGGCTCGAATAATACTATATTTCATATTTTATGTATTAGGGTGTTGCTTATACTTATTTTAATTGAAGTTCTCTATACCTGTTTATTTTATTTTTTCTAACCCCCCACTTTGTGCCAAACACTTTGGTGTGCACTAGATTAGATTTCCTTTCTTATTATTATAATAAGGGAATGTTTTAAACCTTAGGACTCCATTAGGGTGGTTATGCAATTGTGTTAGACTATAAGCTTTGGAACCCTTCCTAGCATGATGTGTTGTGATAAGTGATATCCTAATTAGGTCTAGAAAATCCCCATATTAGTGATGTTCTTGCTTAACAAGTGTATCCCTAATCAGAAGTGTAGGCATGTTCTATATTCTCCAAGCTAGGATTGATTTATAGACATGATGCATTTATGATTGCATACATTCTAGTGAACCCAATATGAAACTAACCCTTACAAGATTTGTTTCACTTTTTCATTCTTTTAGTAATTCTTTTGATCATCATTTTTATCATATATTTTAATATACTGGATCAATTCTACCTACCCATATATTTTTATCTATGTACAAGTTTCCAATAATAGGCAACTAGATCAACCCAATTGACCTATTACAAGTTTCTAACCTTTTAGACACTTAATTTAGCCTACTAGGTTGACCCAGTCAACCCCTTAAAGTTTCAACACTATTTAATAGGTTCATATACAACTTGATCGATTCTATCGATCTAGTTTATAGGTTTTTAAAGTATACTTCAAGGTTCTTCATCAACAATATTCTTTCATTGCATCTTTGATCCACCAAGGTTCCTTTCTACATCTCTATTTCTTTCTTTTATATCTTTTTTTTATAGTTTTTAGTCTTTAAAACTACCCTTGCACAATCAACTGGATTGACACTACTAACCCAGTTCTATGTTTTATGTGCTATCTGAAATAACTAGATTAACATTGTTGACCCAGTTCATTTCTAGACCTTGATTCCATAGTATAGGTCTGACCCTATTGACCTTATTCTGTATTTTGTGCATATAGTGTCAAATAATATACCTTGTTTCAAGTTAAAATTAACATCATATCTATTAGTAATTAATTCACACTTTCTTTTCATATTGCTTGCATGCTTAGAATAGATCACATAGTCCAATTAAGATATTTTTAATTAATCACTTAGTTCCACTATTTCTATTTTATGCACACATGACCAAATCACAAAAACATAAACAAACACTTTAACATTTTATCTACCCTAGGCCAACCTACTTTAATTTCATCACCAAGGGGGAAGCTAACATGATGCTCTAGTCAATTATAAAGCATGTTTAATGGTATATTTTGGATAAGCACCTGACACCCTTATCACTATGGTGTGTGAAGTGAGGGGGTATACCCCAATACTAAGCCTGCATCATTTCTACCAAGTCCTTTTTATCCTAAACTAATTGATATCATTTTTATATTGCTATATATTAACTTACTTATAGCCAAATTCTAATCACATTTAAAATCATTCTTAATAATCTAATTAACAATCAGGTTAACCAATAAGTTAGCTTTACTTTTCAAGTTGTTTTCTTGCTCTTTGTTTAATTATTTACGTAAAATCTTGCATTGGCCAATGTTAGTGTAAGATTTTGCTTTGTGTGTTTCAATTAGATTGGCCAACATTAATCCAATTGACTATTTATTTCTTTTTAGTACTTACTACTTTTCATTACTTGCAAAGTTATCTTGTTTTATCTTGTAATTTGTCTTCAAGCTTCTTAAATTCCCTATTTATTGTACTAGATTGACCCAGTTGACCTTGTATCTTTTTTATCGCCTATTCACTATACTAGATCGACCCAATTGACCCTATATAATTTGTAACTCATTTCTCATATTTTTTCTACCTTTGTTCACTGTACTAGATCGACCTAGTCAACCCTATACAGTTTATAGGCCCTATTTTATGTACTAAATCAACCCAATCAACCTTGTACTATCTTCTACTTTCCCTATTTGTCAATCTAATTCCACATCCTTCTAATTTTGCATTCTATTCATCTCTCTTCCATCAGAATAAAATATCTTATTATAATCTTCTTAGATAACTTGAATCCATTTAGATATTATATGGGATGTTTATTTATTCCTCTCTTTTCCTTCCAAAAGCAACATCACTCTTGGGACAACACTTATCTTCCTTCATCTATGAACTATAACATGTTATAAATAACACCTCAAGATGAATTTGATGGATCTGATCCTTTCTATACTTACCAATAAACTTCTCAAAATCTTCAAACTAATGTGGGAGTGATTGATAAAAGTTTACTTAACAATCCCATTGGCAATCCATCTTCTAGCAATCCTCCCCTAATACCAATATAGGGAGTACTCCTAAAAACACCAATCTACCTCCCTATATAATGCAACTTTTATCTTGAGTCATTCAACAAATTAACATTATTCAAAATTCTAATACCAACCAAACGATGCAACTTCAACAACACTTAATAAATGTGTCTAATCAACCTCCAACTATTCATCCTCAAACTGATCTTAATTATTTTCATCCACCTTTTAAGTATGCCTTAGATAATGTTATTACTCAACTCATAATGAATAACAAAATGATTTAAACCATTCAAAATGATAATTTAGCTCCCTTCATTGTTTCCATTGATATTGGTAACATATCTCCAACTATAAAATATGATGGGACTAAAGACCCTACCTCATTTCTAAAATCCTTTGGCAAACTTTACAAAGAGTTGATCCAAACTAATACATTCACCACTACTAAACTCTTAGTCAAAACCTTCAATGGTGATGTATTAGAATAGTATAATCAACTTCTCCAACATTATATTTGGCAACTTGAATATTTGGTTAATCCTTTGGTTAAAGAGTTTCAACACAATGATCTTCTTAAAAATTATCTTAGCCATTTCATCAATGCTAAGAAATCTCCCACTTAATTAGCTCATGAATTTATCAAAATATGGAAATCTTTACTCATAAATCTGATCATAACATGAATAATGATAATATATTTAAACTCTTTATCATGGATTTAAATCCTACTTTCCAATATAAGGTTCAAACCTTTACTTCTCAAACACTTAATGAAGCTCTTGATCAAGCCAAATGTCAAGACTTTCTTATGCAAAAAATTTGAACCTAATCCTAAACTATGTAAAGGATCATTCCAAACATCTAATGTTATCACTAGTAATGCTCTATAAACCAAACAAGGAGTTGTCAAAAATGATATTCCTTCACCTTCTCATACACCTATTTTGATTCAACAAATGAAATAATTCTTACCACCCTCAAAACCTTTCATCTATCCAAATTCTCATCCTAAGTGCTATGATCCTAATCTACTTTTTTGGTTTCATGTTGACATTGGGAACTCTCATGAATCTTGTATAGGGATCAATAAATTTTCTATCTCCTATATGCTTTGTGATTCATTCAATCATGAAGCTATGATCAATATTTATCATCAAGAATACACTACCACTTCCCAAAAATGACAAACTTTCAAAGATTCTACCTCTAATAATCAAAAATATTTTTCTAATAATCAAGAAAATATCAAAGATGTTTTTTCCATTAATGTTGATTATGACCAATATTATATAAACTCTCACTATGTCAACACTACTAAGGTCAATTATCATGATAAACCAACTCACAAAGATCATGTTACCAAGACTAAAAATCCATCTTTTGAATAACAATTTCTTAAAGATGCTACCACCTTTAATGTTGATTTGAAAACACTTAAAGAATAACTTCCTCCTTTCGATCCTTCAACCACATCTATACCTTCTAAAACTAATTTACCTTCTAAAAATCATGCTAGTTATTCTAAATCTCATTAGAATTTTATTGAAGAATTCAACTCTATGCCTTATAAAATTCCTCTTATGGAGTTGGTTCACACTTCATCATATCATCATAAATTTCTTATGCAACAAATTTAATAAATTGAAGATCCATCCTCCATGGATTAAGAACCAACTTTTATTGATTCTCAACCTACTAATGTCAATACCATTGAAACTTCATGTCCTTCTTTCAAGGATTTTATTGAGTTTCTTAAAGAGGACATGATTAACGATGAAATTATTTTTCATGTCAATGATCTGCCACTCTTAATTAAAATAACCATTAATACCACTCTTATCCAAAAATTCTCAGTTGATGAGGGTTCTGGTATTAATGTGACATCCTTGTGGCTTATACAACAACTTGGTTATAATAAGGATCATCTCAAGAAAAATCATCTTACCACGGTTTTGATAAGACAAATCAAAATATACTTGGTTATATTTGGCTTCTATTAACCATAGGACCTAAGACTATTCAAACCAAGCTTATGGTCTTTGATTTCCATTTATCTTATAATATCCTTCTTGGTCATCTATGGACTCATCGAATGAGGGCCATTGATTCTTTTGGTAGTCAATGTATTAAATTATTACATAATGGAAAATGATACAAGAATGAAGTTGATCCCAATCCATGGAGCATTCAACTTTCTGATCCTAAATCTCAATATCATATTTCTAAAAATCCTAAGCTTAACAATGCTCCTTTACCTGACTTTATCAACATGAGTCCTGATCTACAAGTTAGTCTTACATATTTTGATGATGATGAGCCCAATGAATTGTAACACACTTACAATACTTCTAAGTTACCTCCATATAGTTTAAAATAACTTCCTCCTTCTCTATTACCAAGAGATCATATTGTTCCTCTTATTGATGAGATTACCAAATTTTCCCCTCCATGCAATGCTCAAGAGCCTTCTTTACTAAAAGATGCCTTCACTTGCAATGATTTTGGAGTGGCTAAATTATTTCAAGATCCTCTCATCATGTCTCCTCATACATTCATCAATATTAGGATTTCACCTTCTGAATTTCCCCTTGATTATCAAGCTTATATGATTTTTACAACATATGATGATAACCACATCATGGTCCAAGCTCAATCTAGAGACTTGGATGTCTAGCATTACCAAAAACCTTTAGACTAAATCCATGCTTTTAATTAGGATGTGCATACTATTTCTATGGATCTTACCTTATATCTTGAAGGTCATGTGCCTCCTATCAATCCTCCTCTTATTAATACTCCTTGGGTGGTAGAGAAAGTTATGCCTTATAAACATCTAGAATTATCTACATCTCCTTTACCACCTATCAATCCAATCATTGCATCCAATCCTTCTCTCATTATTGAATTCATTGATATGCCAATATCTTCTATTCCATCTACTTCTTTTTCTCCTAAAAATACACTAGATACTAAGTCAACCAATGTCTATCAGATTCATTCTAAGCATGATAACCATGGAAATCAAATTCTTGATCTTGAAGTAGATGTCAAATATTATGGTCATCTTCCTACCTTGCCTAGCAGTGAAGCTATTATTTAGTTAATTCATGCCTGGGAATCTCAACTTCCTCAATAGCATCATAAGCTTATAAATTTCAAAACTAAAACTCCTTACTTCAATAAATTTGTTGCTAGCATTGATCCTAAAACAAATCCAATTTAAGCATTACCTAATGCACCATACCACTTTCAAGATGGTAATGCCATACTTATTGAAGAAACCACTTGCATTGAATATGGTATACCATCTTGCCCTCAACTGATTATAGTTTCTCAAGAGCTTTCACCAACTGAACATGATAATTTTAGCTTATTCTTTGATAAATATCATGAGGCTTTCACTTGGTCCTATGAGGACATGCCTGGCATTGACCCTAGCATTTTGGTGCATAATATCATTACTTATCTTGATGCCAAGCCTATGAATCAAAAGAAAATATTTTTTTTCCTAAAGTTTCAATCTTATGTCATAAGGAAATCATCAAATTACTTGATGCTAAAATTATCAAACTAATGGATTATTTTGAATGGGTTTCCAACATTATTTCCATTCAGAAGAAAGTCATTATGGTTATTCTCATTTGTATTTATTTCCAAAACCTTAATATTGCTTGTCCTAAGGAAAACTTCCCTTTACCTTCAATGGTTGTCATCGTTGATTCCATGGATAGTTAAAAAATGTTATCTCTTATGGATGGTTTCTTGAGATACAATCAAACTCATATCACTCTTGAAGACCAAAATAAGATTACTTTCACCATAAAATGGGGCACTTATTGCTATGTCAAAATGCACTTCAGTCTTGAAAATGTTAGAGAAACTTACCAACGTGCAATGATTCATATCTTTCATGATCTCATTCACAAAATTGTTGAGACTTATGTGGATGATCTTATTGCTAAATACAAACATCATAATAATCATATTTTTGATCTCACTATCATCTTTGACCATCTTCTTAAATATAAAGTTAGACATAATCCTTATAAATGTGTCTTTGGAGTCACATCTAGAAATTTTTTAGGATTCTTAGTCTCTCTCTATAACATTGACATTTATCCTACCAAAATTAGTGCTATCATCAACATGCCTATTCCTAATTATATTCTTGATATTCATACTTATTTAGGCAAACTTGGGGAAATTAGATGATTCCTCCCCAAAATGGTATATCAAATTTAGTTAATCAATTTCCTTCTCAAGAAAAGTGTTGCTTTAGAATGGATGGATCTATGTAAAAAATCCTTTGATAACATGAAATATTCTTTGCTTCATCCACCTACACTTTTTCTGCCTTCCAATGATAAATCTTTGATTATATATACTTCTTCCACACATATTTTAGCTGGGGCAATGCTTACCCAAAAATATGATATGGGAAGAGAGTATGTTATCTACTACATTAGTCGAGGCATCATCGATTTTGAAACATGTTATACCAGAATTGATCATGATTGCCTCACTATCTATTTTACAATTGAAAAGCTTCATCACTACATTCTTTACCAAACTACCTATGTCATTATTCATTATGACCCCCTTCATTATTTCTTCTCTAAATCGTTTATTATTGGAAAAATAATTGGCAAATGGATAGTCCTCCTTATGGAATTCAATCTTCACATCATCACTCAAAAATATTTTAAAGGGCAAGTCATAACTGATCAACTTGTTGTAGCTCCTATTCTAGCTACTTCTTCCCTTCAATATGACCTTCTCAATGACAATATTATTTACATTGAAGGTCTTAATCAAGCTATCTTTCTTAAAGATTATTTTCATAGCTTTACCTTTGATCTCAAAGCCAATAAACTTGAATATTATTCTACTCCCTTCAGTACTACTAAACCAAAGGTAGTTATTAAGGAGCTCCTTGAGATCAATGGTGACTTGCATGATTATATTTAGACCCTTAACTTTGATGGTGCTAAATGCCTTAAAAGAGCTGGGGTAGGTTGCATTCTCACAATTCCTCTTGGTAAGATCATTACTTTAGCTTTTCTCTTCACCTTTGATGTCACCAATAATATAGCCAAGTACGAAGCTCTTATCTTAGGCATGAGAAATGCTATTGACTTAGACATTCAATACCTTAATGCTTTAGGTGACTCTTAGCTTATTTTCCATAAAATTAATGGTTATTATCAATGTAAAAGTGAAAACCTCCTTACCTTCATCAAATTAAAACCACTCTTGCTAATGATTTTATCTCTTTTATTATTGAACCTATTCCTAGAGATCAAAATTCCATTTTTAATTCTTTTACCTCTTCAGCTTATCTATTTCATCCACATCAGGTTCTTTTTAATCCTTCTTTTCTTATACAAATAAGAAAATCTCCATCTTCAATGCAATCACTAGATTCACTTATCTATCATGTTGAAGTTGTTACCATTGGTATAAATACATCATTCAATTCTTATAACATCAAAATTATCCTCCTAACTTAGACTCTCATGAAAAGACACCTATTTTTAAACAAGATTTCAAGTGTGTATTTTGACACAACATCCTTCACTATCGCATGTTGAAGGAACCTTGCTCCATTGTGTTATCCAAGATGAGATCCCTCCTCATATTTAATAAGCACATGAGGGAATTTGCAATGGTCACTATAGTGGACATGTTACAACCGAAAAATCCCTATATATAGGTTACTTTTGGCATACTCTTGAAAAGGATGCAATCAAATATGCTAAAAAGTGTACTCCTTATCAGCTTCATAATGATCTTATCCATTCACCTCCAGCTAAACTTCAAACTATTAAATCTACTTAGCCATTTTACACATGGGGATTTGATATCATTAGTAAACTTCCTAATTCCCAAGATGGGCATGTCTTTATCATCACCACTACCGAATATTTTACCCAGTGGGTGGAAGCCATGCCCCTTGTTAATGTCACTAGTAACACCATTTACAAATTTATTCTTAACCAAATTATTTTCCACTTTATTTTTCCCCATACCATCATTTTAGATAATTATGGTAATTTCAAAAACAAACATGTGAAACAGCTTTGCAGTTGATTAAAGATCAATCACAAATTTTCCATGCCTTTTCATCCATAATGCAATGGTCAAGTTGAGGCCACCTATAAAATTCTCAAAATAATTTCCCAAAAGATAATTCATGAAACCTACACAAAATGGCATATTCATATTTACCCTATATTTTGGGCCTATCAAACTAGCATACGTACTTCCATTGGGGCAACTCCATTTTATCTAGTCTATGTTTTTGAGTCAGTTATTCCCAATGAATAGTTATGTGAAGCTCACATTCATGCCCTTGATATTCTTGATGAATGTCATATTTTTGGCTTCTAACATAACCACCAATACAAGGCTTGTATCACTAGATAACATAACAAACATGTTAAAGTTTACACATTCAATGTTGGTGATCTTGTCCTTAAATTATATTACACCCATGACAAATAAGGTAAACAAGCCCAAAAATGGTGGATCCCATATTTAGCTAAAAATATTCTTGGTATAAGTACTTACCATATTCAAACCAATGAAGGCCATTTTTTCAAAGAGACCACCAACACTTAATTCCTTAAAAATTACTTTGCCTAAATAATTACTTTTGGTCATGTTTTCAATCTATTTTTATCTAACAATTTTTGTAGGTTACTTAAGCACAGATCTCTCCCTCTATAATAGTTTCCTTCCTTTTGCACACCTTTAGTCCTCAATTTTGGTATTTTAGTGTCTTGATTTACCATAGTATTCTTTACCTTCTAGCATTTTCTCTTTTTTTTGCACCCTTTGGGTTTTTATTTTGTGAGTTACTTTGTAAGATTGCAGATAGGACCCGATATTCCTCATAAAACTACCATCTTTTTATCTATTTTTCTCTTTCATTTTTGATGTTTTCCAATGTTATTTTGGCATGCCTTAGGTTTTTATTTTATGATTTACTTTTTAAAACCACGGATAGGACTTGATCCTCATAAAATTACCACCTTTTCATGTTCTTGATCCTTATTCTCAACTTTAATTTTTTCTTCTTTCTCTAGATGAAATCTACACAACAATATATGTTAACATGTTTCTTCCATTTCCATCTTTATTATGATAAGGAATCACATTTTACTAGCATTGTATCCCTTTTTTCCCTTTGTCACATTTTTTGTGATTTTAAGCAAATCAAATTATTACATGTGTCATTCCTCTTGATTTTCCCTTCCTTTCATGTCCACATTAGATAAACAAGGTCAAAGTCAAGATAACACTTTTATTTTACTTAGATTTATGAGACACTTATACCCCATGCTCTTTTAAGTTATCTCTCTTAGCAACCTTATCCCAAATATTCAAATGAAAGTCATCTTAAGCATCCATGTTTGGCTTTCCAAATCCATATAGAGGAGGAATGGAAAAATCCATCAAGAAAGTTAAAATCCAAATCATTTGACACAAAAGGAAATGATATCTAAAATGCAACATAAAAATTTCAAAAGTCAAATTCACACCAAAAGATGTGATTACAAGAACATCTCCTATCTCTAATTGAAGCTCAAAGTCCATAATTGGCCTCACATAGAGTCAAGGTCCTTTAGAGTACGGTAGGCCAGTAGATTGGAATAGGGTAATTCAAAAAACTCTATGGTGCTACCTACTTTCTCATGAAAGTACCCAATATTTATAGAATATTGATGACTCTATAAGGGGTCTTGAAGAGTAGGGAACACATTGTGGGAAGGTAGGTCCATTTTAATTTTCATGCATATATCCCTCAAGGGATGATCTATATACTCCATTTGTTGACCCAAGACTTGTGTATCTAAGATAATTTCTTTAGAATCCTTAACTTTGAAAGTCATATTGTTTTCCAAAACCTAATTTTAGTGTCTTGACTTTGATAAAGAGTTCCTTTACCTTTATTTTTCCTTCATTCTCCCCTCCACACATTTCATTTCCCCCCCTTGATAGACAAATTGTGATTCTAAATTTGTTTTCCGTTATTATTTAATTCCTTCTTCTTCACTTCTTAAAAGTATGTTAGCACTACTTTGTTTTAGTTTTATCTATCCTTAAAGTGAAATAACATGTTTGAGTAGCTATGGATTCTTTTTTATTTACACCATACATTTACATCTTTACACTTGATTTACTTTACTTTTACCATTTATCATGATTTTTTTATCCTACTATTATAGACACCTGAGTTCATACCCTTTTTCCATTTTTGAGTATGGTTGGCTTGTTACTTCTCACTCCAAAATATTATTTTCCCTTTTCTTTTTTTCCTTTTTCCATTATTGAGTGAGATTTGGATTATTACTGATCACTCATCAATGTTGTTTTACCATTTTTATTTCTTTTTTTTTAATCATTGGTTTATTTGTTTTACCATCCTATTTGACATGCATCCTTGGTTTTATTTGGTGATTTTCCCTTTCTTACTTGAGGATAGCTTGTTTGAGTTTTTTGATCTTTAGTAGCCTTGGCCTTTTAGTTACCCAATTTATTATTGTTTTTTGACTTGGTCATTTGGTCTAGCATAGCATTTATCACCCTAGCTTATCAAATTTCCCAAGTATACCCCATCCTCATAACACCAACTATCTTGTATTTTATTTCATTTTTTTGATTTTGCTCTTTAGTTTTGCATTCTTGGGTTTATCAAAAGTAGTCTATGCACCCTACATAATCAAAACTAACAACACAATATAAAACCATCCCATGATAAAGGTAAGTCAAGTTACACATCATATTTCCCTTTTAGTTATTTAATGTTTTAGATTTTTTTCCATTTTTAGACATTTACTTTTAGTTATTTTTACTTTCAAATACCATAACTTTTTTTAGCATCAGCATTGTGTGTTACTATGTTCTTTCTCAAAGCAGCATCCCTTATTACACCTTGGTGACATGTGATGAGATTCAAGTGGGGAATATATATATATATATATATATATATATATATATATATATATATATATATATATGTATATATATATATATATGTATATATATATATATATGTATATATATATATATACACACATAATTTTTTTCAAATTTTATCATATACTGACACTTTATATCTTGTAATAATCTATCAATACTTAATCTCTCTAAGTGCACACGCTAAAGGGTACAGTAGGAAAGGGGTGGGCAGATTTTTGATGCTTTGTAGGATTATTGTCCCTTATTTCCACATTATTACCAATCTAACTAGATCCTAAAACCTTTCCCTAAGATACTTATCCTATTTTGAGTATTCCTCTAATATTTTCCTCTTTCCATTCCACCTTTTCTTGTCTTAAACTCTTTTTGGTCAATTGACTATACTAAGTCAACTAGGTTGACCTAGTACAATTTAGGGGTTTTCTTTACTTTCTTAACTTGTTAGCCTTTTGGTTGACCTAGCTCAAACCTAGTAATTTATCCTTGAAAACACATTGGTTTGATTGGTTTGACCTTATATAATTGATGTTCCTTGAAGGATTTAGGGCAAGATCAACCTATATATACAAGATAATTTTAGTCATTATTGATATGTGAAATCAAGAGTTATTATTTTATCGTGATTCTTTAAAATTTACTATTCCACCATTTTACTTGAGGAGAACTATCTTAGGTTTATTATTTAGATAAAATAGTCTTGTGGATAAGTTTTATATGCTTTGTATTTTCTTAGTGATCCTTACAAACTATAACAACTTCTTACAAAGTCCCTTTGGACAAGGGAGAGATTGAGTCTTGACAGTTTCACATTCAGGTAAGTATATTATAACTTTGTTATCCTCTCTTTTAGTAGATACAATAATCATAAGTGTTAGCTCAAATAATATTATCTTTCATATTTTATGTATTAGGGTGTTACTCATACTTACTTTAATTGAATTTCCTTATACATGTTTGTTTTATTTTTTCTAACCTCCCACTTTGTGCCACAAGATTTGGTGTGCACTAGGTTAGATTTGCTTTCTTGTTATTAGAATAAGTGAATTTTTTCAACCTTAGAATCCATTAGGGTTATTATGTGATTATGTTAGACTATAGGTTTTGAAACCCTTCTTATCATGATGTGTTGTGGTATGTGATCCCCTAATTGGGTCTAATGGATCCCCATATTGGTCATGCTCCCGCTTAACAAGTGTATCCCCAATCAGAAGTATAGTTATGATCTATCTTCTCTAAGATAAGATTGATTTATAGATATGATGAATTTTTTATTGCATACACCACCTACTTTATCACATAAGTACCTAATATTAATAGTCTATTAATGACTCTATAAGGGGTCATAAGGAGTGGGGAACATGTTATGGGATGATAGTTTCCATTTTAATTTTCATGCATATAACCTTCATGGGATGATCTATATACTTCACTTGTATTCCCAAAATTTGTGTTTATTAGTCAAAGTGTCTAAAGTCCTTGATTTCGGTAGTTCTTATCCTTTCTCACTTGCATAACATGTCTCATTTTTACTAAGGATGTTCACATCACCCATGTGGTGCCTCATATTCCATTATTTACATTATATTTTCCTTATATTCCCCTTAATGGGTATTGTTTTTAGTTGATCTCATCCTTGATCACATATACCTACTTACACCTCTTGGTTTATAGTTTGTGAGCTACATTATGTTGAGGTTAACATACCCCCATTTCTAAAAAAAGGTGACCCTTGTTTCAAATTACACAAATTTGTACCTTAAAATGAAAAATTCACTTGATTAAAGTACCACTAACATGTTTACACATTGTATTTATTTGAATATCATTCACACCTACTTTGACTAGCATATTTGTTCATAATTATGATCTAATCTTGCCTAAAGTTTCTAACATTGGATCTTTATGTTTCAGAGTGCAACTCTAATGGAGTCTATTTAGAATGGGAAATATCTTGGGTTCCATATATTAATGTTAATTTGATATTTTACTAACCTTTAGTCTATTGAAAATCAAATTGAAGTCATGTTTAATCATCTTGACACTCTCATTCAAATTACCCTAGCTCATGTCCCTTTAAATCAAATTCAAATTTGTGCAGGAGTAATTTAAGTGAGAATGATTAATTAAGTCATAAAACTATTTTAATTTTTATTATAAGGTTTAGTCATGTTTATTAACATGACCAAACCTTAGTCTAAATTTTTTATTTTGGGTCCCTTTATGTCTCGATCCCCCCTTGGTCCCTTTTATTTCCACATAGTCTAACTAACCACTAGGTCCTTTTGTTATGTCTTAGACTTTAGATAAAAACCTTGTCCTAAGACTTTATGCCATGTATTTTATTATGTGTAGGGTCCCCTTTATCATGGTTAAAACTTATCTTAAATATTTTTTCCTAAGGTCTTACCCATGTTTATTAACACGTAATAAAACCATAGCCCAAGAACTTTGTGTTAAGTTTTTTATTTTCTTGAGCCTAACTTAAATATCATTTTCATCAACAAGATCAATGGTTCACATTTTATTAGGTGATCAAGATCTAATATTTCAAGATTAAAGATAAATCCCTAGACCTAAGCTAAATTTCAAACATATTCCAAAGGTCAATGATACACATTTTCTTGAGCAAGATTAATCTAATGATGCATATTGATTCAAAGTTTAAATAGATCCCTAAGAAAAGTTAGAAAGTGAAAAGTGTCACACTCATAGCCAAAAAACACTCAACAACCAATGGCATTTGAACTTACAGATCAAGATCCAATGAAGCACATTTTATCAAATGAGGATGATCCAATGGTATGTGATGAAGATGTAAAAGTAAAAATCCTTGAGGATGGATGAGGAGATGACACGTGACATAGTCATGATCCATAAATGAAAGCTTGAGCATATTTCAAATATTGATGATGTGTAGATGAGTGCACACATTCTGATCAATAGTCTATGGATTAGGAGGCATAATTTAGAAGATCAAAATTGATGGAGCATGATTGATTCATTTAAATGAGATAAATGGTGGGAGATCAATGTTAAAAATTCTAATAAATCTCAGAGTGAATGAAGAAGTGACAAATGTCATAACTATGGGGAATTTATCTAGTAGTCAATAGTTTTCAAGTTCTCATATTGAGATCAATAGTCTACATCGATCCATGCAAGGATTATCCAATGGTGTGAGATCAAAGTCAAATTTTTAAAAGGCAATGCCAATTTTTTAATATTGATGAGAAAAGTGTCATGAAAATGCCATAGGGATGTCATAAAGCTTGTCATTTGAACTAGATACTACCATTAAAACACTAATGAGACCTTCAAAGAGCCCTGACATATACTAAATCCCTAATTTGACCTTGTATTGATCATAATCAAGCCTAAAATAATTAAATTATCATCTATGCAAGAAAAATTCAATCCAAAACCAAAGTACAAACCACTAGTGATAAATTTGAATAATTCATGGCCACTATGGCAAATTGGTAAAATTCCCTACTCTGCACCATCTTTGGGTAATAATAAAGTCTATCAACACCACTATCCATTAAGGAGTAGCCTAACATTACTAGGAAGAGAAGAAAAGAAGTCCATGATTATTGGAGAGGAATCTACCTTTCAAAAAGTGGAACCATTCACTGGTTTGAATCTAGTGGAAGGACAGAGGACTGGTGAGGTTCTTATATTTAAAAAAGACCCATTAAAGCTAGCTCAAGTAAAATCTAATCAATTTTAGGCTATCATTAATGGCATGATGTAACAACATAATAATTTAGAAGATACTTCTATCTTATCAATCCAAGAAGATAGATTAAAGCTATTTAAGGACACCATGATTGGCTTATCCAATTCCTTAAAGTTAGTTTGAACCAAACAAGAGGTAATAAGTAAGAAAAATTCCATGGCTATAGGCCAAGTTGACTAATGGCAGACTTTAAGCTATCAAGTGAAAGACTTGATCAAAGCCTTAACCAAGAATCAAGTCCCTAAATTCAAGACAGTTAGCCTAGCCCATTTAAATATGGCTATGGCTATATTGGTGGATAAAATCAAAGCCTTAAGTAGTGAGTCCAAGAATATGAAGGACATTTCCAAGGACCTCAAGCAATAGGAAGATAAAATTCTACACATGTTGGATAGCTTAATCAAATATCCCACCTCACTTAGTCCTTTGGGCCTTATCATTTATGAGGAGTTTAAGTATATAACCTCTCAATTAATGTAGCAAGAAAGGAACCAAGGCCAAGGAAAGATAGGGGTTCATAAAAAGAAGATTATGGGCTTACTATTGTCATTTAAGATGTTAAGAGCATCAAGAAGTCCTTAGAAAGAGATGAAAAAGACCTTAATAACCTAGCTAATCAAGAAATAGAGTTATTCATGAGACCCATTATTGACCTCCAACCAATCAATGAGAAACATTATAGAATGAATATCTTATAAGGAAGGTAAAAGGTTGCAGTAGTAATAGGGTCCTAAAGTTATTTGGATGAGGAATATTCTTTTTCAACTAACATTATACGTTTTGGAAAAGGAATATTTTGTTGTAAAGGCATGTACTACTTGTAAATTACATTACCTATAGGTCAAAAAAGGTCATTTGTTCTAGAATATAATAAAAGGATAGTTGTTATAGACACATGTGTAAATGTAATTTGACATTACTAACTGACATTCCTCATGAAAGGTTTATATAAAGATGTGTTGCCAATTGTAAAAGGAGGGGGGAGTTTTTAGCACCAAAAAACTATTCGTAACTTTTGAGAAAATTAATATAAGCAAGGAATTCTGAAAATTTTATCTACATTTACTTGTGTGAATTGCTATCATGGTTTCTCTCTCATTTGTTTGGTCTCATCTTCAAATTTGTATGGTTTTTATGAATTTTGAATGTGCATCTTTTAATGAAGAGTTTCTAAATTGGGATAATGGTAGATTATTTGAAAGTTCTTAGGTTCACTTCACTTTATTTTCTCTTTTTGCATCTAGGCTAATGCTATTTGCTTTCAGGGGTAAAATTATTAAAGTAAATTTTGTTCTTATTTTCATCTTTTCATACTTTCTTTAGATGTTTGCCTAATGTGTGGTAGGATTTTAGCTTATGCTAGTTCATATTTCACATTGGTTAAATACATATTCAGATGAAATTACAAAATTTTCCTAATATTTGAAATAAATATCAATAACTCTCTTTTCTATGCTACCCTTCCTTTTACTCCTTTTTTTTTATCAATTCACCTTATATTAGTTTTATTGTGAATATTTATATTAGTTTAACTTTAGACTTAGTTTTGAGCATAATTCACTTCAAAAAGATTAGATCATCTTAAAAATCAAATATTAACTATTAAGCCATGGTGGCTTTCAACACCAACTAATATAAATTTGTGAAATAGTTAAATTTTTCTACATATATTCCACCAAGGATAACATGATTATCACAACCAACAAATCATGCAATAGATTCTTTGAATCCAAAAATGAGAAGTGTTTCTTAAACTCTATATGAACCTTGATGATATTTTTGTCACTTGTATTTACTCTCCTTGATGATATGACTAGTTATCCTCATCCAAGTGGCACAATGGAAACATCTCTCTTGTTGTGCGTAATAATTTGTTGAGATATATCTCTAGAAGGGCTAGTTCCCTTGATGCATTCTTTGAAGTAATTTATTGCCTATCAATTTTGGATGAAAAGGGTTAATAAAAATAATAATAAAGATAAAAAATTTGATTCACCAATATTATATTCCCTCCTATGGATTGAACTTATACTACTTAGAGATAAACAAGTCTCCTTTCACACAAAACTCATAATTCAAGTTGAGTTGTCACATCAATGTTTCATAAGCTAGGTTGAAGAAGGTATTTAATACTTATGAGACAAATGAATGATTCCTTGATAAAATAAAATCATAGACCACTTATAATACACTCTTTCACTTGAAAATAACACTAACAAAGACTTGTAACAATCACTCTTCTATAGACTTAGTGAACAATCAAGGATAACATGCTATAAAAGATCATCTTCTACTAGACAAGACCAACAAGATTGTAATACCACTAAATTTTATATCATGTAAGTATGAAAAATCATGTTTTTATTTATTCAAGAGTCATTTAAGTACAAATTTGTCTAGGGTTTCACCATTAACTAATGAAGGCTATCAAAAGAGCCAAAAGAGTCAATATTTATAGATTTTGAGAGAAGAGTAAGACAAGGGAAGTCCAAAGGTCACTTGGACACTTTTAAATCTTAATAAAGAGGTTAAAATTTCATGAGAAAGAGATATGGGAGGAAACATGCAATGCCATAAGGTAAAAATACCCATAAAACTCATGAAACTTATGAAAAATGGCATAAAACTCCTAGTCTTAGCTCAAAAAATTGCCTTCATAATTTAAACCTATTTTAATGTCCTGCCAATAACTAGGGATAGGTATGATTATTGAGATAATAATGAATGCCTTTATTCATTCATCTCCATGCATTGGTTGCATTCTTATTCATCTAGAAACTCCTAGAAGGAAGCCATCACTATTTGTAATCTAAAAAACTCCTTTTTCAATCACCCCTCACACTTGGCCTAAAAAATGACTTAAATTTTCCATGAAAAATTGTGGGAGGGAGTGAATGAAACTTATCAAGACCCTCCATGGCTTAGAAGAATCATTCATGCGTTAATAATTCTCACACTTAGAGTTTTCACCCTTCTCACCCTTGTGTCCACTATGTTAGCTTTGATTGGCTGAAAGGAGATCTCTATTTTGGACACTTAGGAGTTTTTTATAGAATAAAATGACCATATGGAGTTATTATAAGTCTTAATATTCCACCCAAACTTTATTTCATCTTCAAAATCCTCTTGTAGCCTATAAAACACACAAAATAGTTAAAAAAAACCCTATTTCTCATATTGTCCATACAATTACATACAAATAATCTTGGTGTGAGATAGATTGAGAGAGTCCTCTACATGTTACAATAAATTTAATTTCCAAACTATGTCATTTGGATATCTCTCCAAGCTTATTTTCTCCATCAGGTCCTGGTTGAGGGTTTAGTATGGTTTTAGGTAGTTTTTGGTCTTAAGCTTTGTTATAAAACCTTGGAAATTAAACATACCAAAATATAAAACAAAATTGATACAAATGGAACTGAATAAATTCTCCTAATCCATTTGTTTCCCATGCAAAATTTTAGAAAAGATATGAGCACTTGAAAACACTTCTTCAAGCTTATCCTTACTGTTCCTGCATACTTGTGTTCTCTCTGAGCTAGACATGGATTTATAGTGGTTTTTATGAATAATGTGAGTTAAATATTGTGTATATCCACCTCCATAACATGCATCAATCATCTTTATAGTCCACTAAGGGGTAGAAATGAAGTTGTATTACCATTTGGCACTAGGCCTTCTAAAAGCCTAATAGGTTTAATAGGTACCCTATTGTATTTAGCTGCTAGGTTTTATATATTAGAGTTAGGTTGGTTTATTATTAATTTTAACATACAATTTTATCTTAAAATATCATTACATAACCCTCTAATCACCCTTCTTCATCCTCTTTCCTCATTTGTCAACTAGGCCTAGTGGAAGTTTGCCATATTAGAATATGTGCATGAGCAAGTTGGTCACCCTAAGGGATCTTATATTTATATATTGATTTAATATAATAAATTATCCCTATATACACCTTATAATATTCTTCCATGAGGTTCCCAAATCTCTATGTCAAGTCTTTTTCTCATTTTACATTCACTAGCTCACTTTGCCAAAGTCTGATTTTCCTAGACTAGCTAAACTCTGAGACAAACCAATGAGGTATATCCCTTATACATTATGAAAAGTGAATATTTTTAGAGATTTTAAAATTATTAATAATAATTTATACTAAATTTTTTTGTTTATTCCATGATTTCGGTGTTCAACTAGCTCCAAATGCCCAAAAATGGCCTAAAAAAACCCTATTTTCTTACATTTTCTCTTTTATTCCAAGAATGACTCTTCAAGGACAGATATAGTGATATTAGGCCTTAATATAATTATAATAATATTAAATTAATGCTAATTTATCTTTAAAATCACTTAAGTAACCTATTTACTCTTGAAGTCTCATACTTTCCTATTGAGTAAAGAGGTTTCCTAGCTCATTTTACAGACTATTATCTTTGGCCAAGTAAGGAAGAGTGGATAGACATGCTGAATGGGTAATATATCATGTATAAAAATTCATTAATTAATAATTTACCATATTATTTTGATGTAAAACTCCTCTCTTCACCTAAACACCTTCATGTCTTCTTCTCACCCTCATGTCCAAGACTACAACATGGTGGTTGTAAGTGCAAATAGGGGTATAAGAGACCCTTTATAGGTTTGTTTCATCAGGTTTGTATTCCATGAAACTATTATGGACTTCATTTATGTGTCTAAATAATTTTATTATAACCCAAACTCCATTTTATCCTACATATGTACTTTTATCCAAAACTAGGTACCCCACTGTTCTTTGACTGAGATACTTTACCTTCTACCCCTGTAGATGTTTAGTTTCTCACTTCAGCCTATTTCGTGATGAATGAGGAAGTGAATGACACTATTTAAAATATAATTAAAACATCTATAACTCCACTAAATAACTCAACTCTACCAAACACCTTAACTAGACCTTCCTTCTTAATTAGTGAACTGTTGACTATGTTTTCTATTCAAAAGAAGCACCTGTAAAAGCACTTATAAATTTTATATCTGGGAAAACCACTTTCAAGACATTATTTTATATTTATGTCACTTTAATATCTTATATGGGTCATATGTATTATGCTTGTCTTCCTCATCTACATTTGAGCCTCTAGACTGAGTCTCTCCAAAATGGACTAAGAAACCTTCATTATTTACCCTGCCTGTAGATGTTAATGCTTCTAATTGGCTTATCTATGATGCCAAAAGAATCATATTGAGACCAATTTAGGATAAAAAAACATTCTTCTCCTCTTGCATACAATCAAATTTCCCTATAAATACACCTACACACCAAGCTAGCTCACTACCTATTGACTAATACATTTGTAATGTTGACTTGACTATAGGTGTAATTTGTATCATGAGACATTGGTCATGATGTTTGTGAACTCATTTAACACAATTTTGAGAATTTTATTTTTATATCACCTTGGACTCACCTACATACTCTTTGGACCCCCAAATTGAGCTTCTTTTCAATGACTCCAAAACCTTGCTTTTGATTGTTGTAGGTGTTTATTCTCTACAAGAAAGGCATGTATAGGTGCTCATAAGGGGAATATATGAGTGTAACATTATTTATTTCTCACATTAAAGTTATTTGACCTCATCCCATTAGTATAGCCATCTTAGTTATGAGGTTTTGCTCAAATTTTCTCCTTGGGGTGTCAAAAGGTCATTTGTTCCTAGAGGCCTATAGACTTCAATGAAATATTTTTGTGTTTTCGTAGGCATGTTCGAGGTCTCAAATAATGTACCTTACCTTATTATCTAACCTTAATTCTTGGTATGGGTATATTATATGCTAGGGTATATAAGATACACCTAACTATATGTCTCAATACAGTATACCACCATGATTTAGGATACTCACAAAAACTCTTTGGTCTTTATTTTGGATTTTTGGGGTCAATTTCCCAAAACATAGTATTTTGGTTCTTCAAGTTAGTCTCATACCTCAAACTGCTATCCTGACACTTTATATGGATTATCAAAGCCTTTTCATCATACCAAGGCTCCAAATAAGTGTCAAAATGGCTCCATTTCTTCATGTAAGCTTTTGGTACCCTACTTAGTGACCTATAGGTGGATGTTTTAACATACCACAATGAGCTAGATATGAACAATATGAAACTCCCCACGAATATGAAACTTGTATTCTCTCATCCAAATCTTTAATACATTTTTATTAGTTTCAAAAGGTTTAAAACACATATTCATCTCTCTACACATTATCATGATGTCAGTAGGACCCTGTAGATGTACATAAGGGTGTTTTATGCAGGCATGACATTGAATTGGGTAAGAAAATGTTAAGGAATATATTAAAAACCTCTCAAATGCATTTTTCAACCTTAAAGTGAGTGATATCCATCAAGGATACTTTGAAGCCAGCTTTGATACACCCTTTCCAACATGAAAATCACTTGAATATATGTGGGATGGAGTAATCAAGAACATCAAATGACTATTTGGGCATGGAAAATATGTTTGGGACCACATTTACACCTTTTACAAGAATATAAATGGGTTATATCCAAATTATAATGTCTTGGACAACTAGAATACCCTAATTATCACCCCGTGAACAAGTTAATCAAGTCTATACAGGTGATTACAAGTGAAACCAAATATGAAGTTGACAATGGAGGAAGACAAGCTTGAAAACTACTCAAAAGATGACATGATGGAACCAAAACATGGAAAGAGGTGAGAATATGAATTTTAGGATTATGGGACATCCTTTTCAATTCACACAAAACCTTTATAAAAGACCAAATTTTTGAAACAAGGTAGAAATGACTATAACTTCACTCCTTTACTCCTCTTTCCAAACTGATCTAGTTGGCTCATCAAATCTAATCCAAAAGGGACTTTCAAAAACAAGATAAAAAATTGTAGGGTGCATAGATTAGCATTAAAATTTGAAAGGTAAAATTCTTAGGAATGGTTCATAAACCTTATACCACCATTCCTCTATAACCAAACATCAAATGGAAGCTAAATAATTTTATAATACACCCCCAAGATCTTATTGTCTAAAACCCCTTGTGTTAATTGTACCAAATAGAAATCTATAGGTCACTTTTGCTTGCCAAGAAAGGTGAAAAGGTGTAGAATAGTTTTTGAATTAAAATGACACTTTCAAATAATTTAAAACATGGGGATAAGTATGTGGAATCTGAAGAGTCACATTTATACCTTTTCCAAGTGTTACACTTCCCAAAGAGATTGTATAAGTACCATTTTCTTCTCCTTTCACTATAAAACTACCTTTTCTTCTACATAGCCTACCATATTTCAATTTTTTTAGATAATTAAGAATTATCAAGACAAATGGGTCACAAAATAATATTTTATAACCTTTACATTTCCCAAAAAACTTGTATAAAGCATTAAATGTACCTTTTTGACCCCTAAAATGACTCAAAATGACATGTTGGATAATGTAATTCATGACTAAGGATAATATATCATTGAATAACATTAAATGACATATGAAACATCTCATGAAAAGATATTATGCTCCATAAAACATCTGAAAAAAATTTAGGTGCATCAATAGGGGGAAAATTATTGTTAGAAGGAGGTCCAATTAAATATTTGAAAATATGTAACATCTTTGCTAATTTTGGTGAATTATGTTCAAATATTGATGTATTATTGCATATTTGTGTTTATTTTAGCATATTTGTGTAAAGATCATTGATCTTAATGGTTTTAGACCAATCTTTGTGTTGATTCATACAAAGATAGATGTTCTTTGAAGTTTGATGTTTAATTGTGGTAAATATATCTTAAGATATACAAATCGAAGGCATTTGAGGTTAGTAATAGATGTTTTATTCAAATATTGATAATATCTCTACAAATTTGAATTTATTTGAGCTTGAAACATATAAAAATCATTTATATTTATGTGTTTGAACACATCTTTGATCTAATTGATCTAAATATTAATGTCCTTTGCCATTATTTATACATATTTGTTTAAAATTTGCTTAATGTGCAATTTTGATAATCATTCTTTGTAAATATAAGACTTACACATTGTATTTCAAATAGGGTTCAAAGCTTTCAAGTTGGAATTGCCAAGGATAAGGACCAGATCACATTAAAGGACAAAGGTTCCTCTTCTTTCATTAGATGTGTATAGGAGATCTAGGTGAGACAAAGGTAAATATATACTTTCAAAGTCTCAACCAACTTCACTAATTTAGGGTGCTCCTATTTTCAATCCCTATCAAGGTATGGCTTGCCTAGGTCATTCTTATATCAATGTCCTAGGTGTGGTACATGACCTAGCTCATAATTTTGAAGAGTATTTACCTAATTTTAGTCCTAATGGTGTTATAACTATTGAATAACACAATAAATACTTCAAATTTGATTTAAGACTTTTGAATGTAGTTCATGAAGATGTAGCATGCAAATTGTTTTTATTTACTTCCAAAGATACTACATATGAATGGTTCCTTAACCTTCTTGAAAACTACATAGCTAGTTAGATAATTACTTCACCTTCATATGAATGATTTTAATAATTAATTCACTGATCAATTTGGTAAAATCATTAGTCCATGTGTCTTGTACTAATAGTTTACCATAATTAAAATAGACTCAAATGAGACCATCAAAGCCTTCAATTATAGATTCTAGAAAATGTTCAACAAAACCATAGATCCTTATAGACTTGATGAATATTTAGCCTTAAATATATATAAGGATGTCTTGGATCCCATGACTTATTTGTTTCTTAAAATATCTTCTCAGATTATCAATACACTAGCCCTACCTTATGTAGAAGTTATGATCATTAATGATCAGATGTAACCCTAAGGCAAAATGGCATATAATATTCCTAACATTAATCCAAATTTTCATATGTTGAATGTCATTCCCAATACCAATAAAAATATGCTTGCCATAAGTCATCTTTTAGTTCTAAACCAATTACCTTTGAGCCATACACATCCTAGTCAAAACCTAGGGTTATCGAATAACTCTACCAATGGATCTCATCCACAAGACCAGAGAGCTTTGATGCCTATGTCCAGTAGCAATACTCAAGTTCATAATTATGAGGCAACCAAGAATGAGAATGATTATATCTTAAATATGATTCAAAATCTAAGCTTTGATTTCATTCAACTACAAAAGCAAATTGGAAATACTGGAGAAAATTCTAATAGGAAATTCTCTTTCCAAAGATTCAATATGCCTTCACATAGATTTTAAAATAACAATAATAACAACCATAACAACAAGTCATCCACCAATAATAATGTGCCTAACATGATCCATAAGATTATGGTTACCATTTTCATCATTAATTAAAAAGGGCTAGCTATGAAGACCATAGCTGATGAATCCCACTTTTATAACATAGGGGGGCTTTGTCACCATGTATAGTAATGGTGTTTTATTAATTCTATAATTACATTATTATTTCTTTACCATAAAATTATTTTTATGCCTCTAATTGTGATATATGGTAGGATGATAATAAATTATAAAATCCCACATGGTGGGTCCTCAGGCCATCACATCCTCTATTTGCCAAGTTAGTAACCCAACTCACATGTCAACCTAAATCACATGTCAACCCAACTCATAGTGAAACCCAACTCAACATGTTTAAGCCAACTCAAGATAACTATTTTTTCCAACTCTAATCAACTTGAGACTTAACTTGAGTATTAGTTAAACATTCTATTATACAGCTTGATCGAGGCATAGTTGGTGGAGGTTCTATGTACCAAACAACTCATAGTTAGTTTACTAAGTTTGCAAATTGGATGTAAACTGAATTGGAATAAAAGGTTCATTGTACATGGCCAAAGACATGGTTACACCACTCCAATAAATACTATATAAATCCTTTCTTATTTGCTATCCTATGAATGTGGTATTTTTTTTATTCCCAAGATAGATGATTGTGGGGATTTATGGGATTTGAATCCCATTTATAAATGTGGAAGAAGCTCATTGTTATCAAAAGTAGAGGTTAAAAAGAGAATAAAGTTGAGTAAATGGGGGCCTAATTTTAAAGGTTGAGGTTAAGCCAAGTAGAGATGGGTATGGATTAAAACATGGAATGTCTATATGATTGGTAGAGTTTACAAGGCCATGGCTATTCATAGTCTAGTTAGGATTGGATGATGGATGAGCTCAAAAGAAAGGGAGAGGATCAAGCATCAACTATGGAAGGTTGATGAGCATGACGAGGAAGGAGAACTCACCATAGAAGGTTGAGTATCATTCTTGTTTGTAAATACCAAAAACCTTGGTTGAATATGATGATGTTGGTATATATGTAGTATTGAATAAAGGACATGAGCTTTGAGAATTAATAATGGTGGTGTTTTTGGGACTCATGAACGAATATATGGATAGATATAGATCATTATATCCTCTTATTCACCTGTAATCCTATGAAGATCAAAATAGCTAGACATGGTATTGGAGATCTCATCATAGAATGAGTTGGGAAGAGGTTATGGTGAGACTGTATCATCTATAAATGCATGAAATGATCCTATGAGAGCTAGTGTTGATTAAATTTATTTCACTCAAGTTGAGGTAGATACTAAAACCTGGTAAGGAATTATAAATGTACTCTCAAAGAAAAATAGATGCCTATCTGTAAAATAAGACAACACACCTATTATATATGGCTATTAAGCCATGGAAAAAAGTTATGATTATTTATATAATTCCTTTAGAATGTAGACCCAAGTCTTTAAAAGGATACGTCTATTTAGAAAAATCCTATGCATCTATTTATTTGAGGAAATGAAGCCATGGATGTATGGTTATAACACATCCTATGATGGTAATGTGTACAATAGGAGGAAGCCCATTGTTTTGACTATGGCTGGGCAAAGACACATAACTGAATATTATGTGGTGATGGTTTTTTTACATGGTCCAAAAACATAGTATATGGGTTTACCAAGTTTAGGAAGCCTTATCTCCCTGGATGAAGATGAAATCTAAGCCTATTTAGATTTTCATTATGCCTTTTAATAAAGCTTTTAAAAGCTATGGAAAATGAAAAATAAGGGAATGTGTTCTTTTATTTAGGATTTTTATATCGAAGGAGGTTCATCAATGGTATGTCACTCCTTATATACTAAGCTTGTTATTTCAGTCTCTTCTATTTGGTATGGTCTTCTAGCCATGGAAGAGGCATGCAAGTAGTATGGGGACTACATATTAATTAAAATATAGTCCCGCATGTTAAATATAAGTATGTTATTTCTTTTATTTGTAAATATTTTTATTTTAGAAGAAAACATAAGGGTATTATTATGTTTACTTCTATGGATTTAGACATGGAAGAGATATAGTTGGTGATAGGCAAGGAAGACATGTATGTCTATGACTCTATATTGACATTCAGAGAGATAAGGACACCTGTGACTATAATTTTGATTGCTTCTATTTTATACAGCTAGTGGATATGGAGGGATGTAAGTAGATATAGGGTTATTTTGAGAGATGTAAGTTTTTGAGAACTAAAGACACTCCTATTTACCATTATTCCCTTTTAGAGTTTTATAGATACACTCATAGGGAGAATTGCCTGTATGCATGGAGAGGAAATATAAATGCTATTAATGAAGGATGATTTCTTTAGATCCTTTGAGCCTTCGCTATCATATTTAAGCATTACAATAAAAGTTTCTAAAATCCATTTTGATTTAATTTATTAATTATATATTTACATATTTTATAATGGATCAGGTTATAGTTAAGCAATCTTAAAGATGTAGCCCAAATGATGGGTGAACTCCATTATCATGTTTTGTGTCAAGTATTCCATTTCAATTGATTCTAGTTTCTTTTAATTTAGTTCATGAATGAATTAACAAAATAAAAAATGAATTATCAGAGACTAAAATATGGTACAAAATAATGAGTTTTAATGTGGGAAATGAATTATAGATTTGGCAGATTACTTTTATTCATTCCTAGATTTTGAAACCAATTCTATTTATTTTAAGGAATTGAGAATTTAGTATCTGATTTTAAACTATTTGATTTATCTCATAAATAAACCTATTTTATGGATCAAATTTGGTTTTAGAGCAAGTGATTTCAAAACCTTGCTTTAGTTGTGATATACTTCAATTTAGAGTTTTTATCAGATTCTTGATTTATGATTCTTCTATTTGAGTTGAACATGTAGGAAGACTAGTGTAAAGGTAAATTGGAAGGTGTTCCAATTCATTGAAAGAAGACAAGCTTCTAACAACCAAGGTTTTGGAACCACTATCTCTGTAGTATCAACACGGAAGAAGAACACAACACATGGTCACTTGAGGTGAGATGGTTTTGAGAAAGGAACAACCTTTCTTTCTTGAGAAGCATTCAGATAAAATGCAATGTATTTTCAGTAATGCATCTCTAAGAGGAATCCATTTTAGTTCCATTGCCAATCTTACATAGAGGGCATATTAAGGTATGGTTATGATCTAATTTCATATTGGTATTAACACAATATTTTAGTCTAGCTAACTAGTTGTGTAGCCTTATTATTTTGGAATATTAATCATATTATAGATGTCTTTGTCCTTGAATATAGGATCAAGTGAAAATACCAATTCCATGGAAAGATATGGAAATGGTAAATAAGGCATTGTTCATTATTGAATAGGTTTTTAGACTTTGAGTTTTGAGTTTTTTTAATTGGTTCATAAATTGGTATGTATCATAGCTTTATTAAAGGTTTCAGGATGAAAATAGGAATACATTTAAGATACCAATAGTATATTAGCTATTACTAAATAGGTGCATTCCATAGTTCTCAAAGAGTATGAGTTATTTTTAGTGTAACTATATATGGCACAATCTATGGTTTGAATCCTTGACATTAGAATAACCTTTATGTGGGTTACTTTGTAAGTCAAACATTCTTTTATGTAAAATTATTTTTAAATCCTTTTGAGAATATAATATGGATCGTCTAACTCTTTGAGATAGATTTGAAAAGATGAAACCACTTACTATTCAATTATGAAAACCATTAAGAGGGAATAGCCCTTATGGTTAAATGGTTATTTGAATAGTTTTTAAATGCATAACTATAGAGTATAATAATATAATTAGTTACTCTTCAAACACTAACTTAGGGATTTCCTAACTTATTTGATTTAGGAAGGAATTTTGATATTCTTGGTATGTTTAGAAAGGCTTATATTTTCTATCTCCTCTTTTAGTTTGCTATTGTGATAGATGTTTTGGGAAACTAACTTAGTTAGATGAGTTATGGAGGTATGAATCAAGAAGCAGTCAAATGGTGAAGGAAACCTTGAGACAAGTTTATAATACTTGGTTTATTCTCACTTTTAAATGATAATTGCTTACAGTTACTTACAAATTTGTGAGTTTGTAAAAAATCTCTTATTATGGAAATTCTTTAAGTTAACATTAGAGCTTTCTAGGTACAAAAAATGAATTGAGGGACATAATAGTTAATTATGTTGTTTGTAAGATGGTGATCACATCTATTTCCCTTGATTATTCTATCAGTTATTGTGCATTAGTTACCTTAGGATATACAAATGTATTTTACATTTTTATACCTTGCATATAAATTTAAGTCCCATAGTATTATCGGCAATGTTTGTATTGTAAATTATTTGTAATCACATGTATCTTTGTCATATATGTCCTATAGGAGTACTATCTAAGACCCATAAATGGGTAATATTTGTAATGCATGTATACATATGTGAAATTTTTTGTAAATCCTATAGGTGTATACAACATAGTTTGTTTTCCCTTATATATGTTGATAATAAATAAAATACCTTAACCTTCATGAAGTGTAGAGTTGAAAGAAGCCATTAGATAGTATGACTATTTTGGGTAACATGTCATGTGGTAGAATGGATACATAGTTTATTTTACTCTCCATATATAGGTTGAAATTATAGTTAGATAGTTAAATTATTATAGATTTTTGTATGTTAATGTGATATAGATAAATGTTTGATAGATGTAAGGAGTATTTGGTACTTTTGAGGACAAAATCCCATTTATGGGGAGGTTTGATTTGGAGGATTATGGTCACAATTTTAGTCAATAATTTAAAAGGGCCAGCTATAGAAACCATAGCCAATAGATCCCATTTTTATCATGGATGGGGGCTCTACTGCCATGTATGGTAATGGTGTTTTATTACTTTTATATTTAAACTATTAGTTATTTGCCATACAATTACTTTTGTGCCTCTAGTTGTGACACATGGTAGGATGAGAAGCAATTGGAGAAGCCCATATGGAAGGTCCTCAAGACACCACATGGCCTACCACCACATCCTCTATTTACCAAGTTAGCAAGCCAACTCGCATGTCAACCCAACTTAAAGTGCAACCCAACTCATATTATAACCCAAATGAGCATGCTTAAGCCAATTCAAGATAACTATTTGTTCCAACTCAAATCAACTCGAGACTCAACTTGAGTATTATTTCAACTTTCCATTATGCAACTCAATCGAGGAATAGTTGGTGGAGGTTATATTTACCAACCAACTCATAGTTGGTTTACTAAGTTTACAAATTGAATGTAAATTTAACTAAAATAAAAGGTTCATTAGACATGGCTAAAGCCATGGTTACACCACTCTAATAAAGACTATATAAATCCTTGCTTATTTTCTATCTCGTGAATGTGGGATTTTTTTTTATTCCCATGATAGATACTTTCTAGGATTTGGGAGATTCAAACCCCATTTAGAAATGTGGAAGGAGCTTTTTTTTGGAAAAAGTGGAGGTTAAAAAGAGAACAAAATCCAAGTAAATGGGGGGAATGTTTGTAAAGGCCAAGCCTAAGATATGTGGAGATATGTATGGATTAAAACACAAAATATCTATATGATTGGAAAATTTTACAAGGCCATGGCTATTCATAAGCCCATCAGGCTTTAGAGAATGGATGAACACAAAAGAAAGGGAGAGGACTAAGTATCGACTATGGAAGGTTGATGAGCATGGTGAAGAAGGAGAGATCATCGTAGAAGGCCATGTGTTCTATTATGATCATTATTATTTATAAATACCAAAATCCTTGGCCAAGTTAATGATTTTGATATATATGTAGTCCTAAATAAAGGATATGAGTTCTAAAAATTAATAATAGTGGCATTTTTAGGACTCATGAATGAATTCATGACTAGATAGAGATCATTGTGTCCTCCTATTCACTTATAAGCCCATGAGGATAAAAATGTTTGGACATGACACTATAGAGCTCATTGTAGAATGAGCTAGGCAAAGATTATGGTGAGACTATATCATTTACAAATGCATGAACCAAGCCTATGAGAGCTAGTGTCAATTATGTTTATTTCACTTGAGCTGAGGTAGGTATTAAAAATTGGTAAGTAATTATAAATGTAATCTCAAATAAAAGTAGACACATAGCTATAAAATAAGACAAAATGCATATTATGTATGGCCATTAATCCATGGTGAAAAGTTATGATTATTTACAAATTCCTTTAGAATGTAGATTGGAGTCTGTAAAAGGATATATCTATTTGGAAAAATCCAATTTGTCTATTTATTTGAGATAATGAAGCCATGGATGTATGGATGTAACATGTCCCATGATTTTGATGTATACATTAGGAGGAATCCCACCATTTTGACCATTTCTAGGTAAAGACACACAATCGAATGTTATGTGGTGACGATTTAAATTACATGGTCTCAAAACACAATATGTGGGTTCAACAAGTTTGGGAAGCCTTATCTCTATTAATGAAGATGAAAGTTGAGCCTATTTGGATTTTCATTATGCATTTTTATAAATATTTTAAAAGCTATGTTGGATGGAAAATAATGGAACGCATTCTTTTATTTAGGCTTTTTATACCAAGGGAGGTTCATTAATGGTATGTCACTCCTTATAGACTAAGCATGTTATTTCAGTCTCTTCTATTTGGTATGGCCTTCTATCCATGGAAGAGGAATACAAGTAATATGGGGAACTACATATTAACTAAAATATAGTCCTATATGTTAAATATAAGTATGTGATTTATTCTATTTATAAATCTTTTGATTTCAAAAGAAAACATATGGGTGTTATTATATTTACTTCTATAGCTTCAAACATGGAAGAGATATAATGGGTGATAGGCAAAGAATACATGTATGTCTATGAATTTATATTGACATTTAGAGAGACAAGGACACCTGTGACTATAATTTTGATTGCCTCTATTTTAAAAAGCTAGTGGCTATGGAGGGATGTAAGTAGTTTTAGGTTTATTTTAGGAAATGCAAGTTTGTGAGAACTAGAGGCACTCCTATTTACCATTATGCCCTTTAAGATTTTTATAGATACACTCATAGGAAGAATTGTCTATATGTATGGAGAGGAAATATAGATGATGTTGATGAAGGATGATTATTTCAAAGCCTTAGAGCCTTCACTTTCATATTTTGGCAATATATTATAGGTTTCTAAAATCCATTTTGATGTAAGTTATTAATTGTATATTTACATATTCTATAATGTATTGGATTGTAGTTAATAAATCCCAAAGATGTATCCCAAATGATGGTGAAATCCATTATCATGTTTTGTGTCAAGTATTCCATTTTAATTGATTCTAGTTTTTTTAATTTAGTTCATGATTGAATTAATAGAATAAAATAATGAATTATGGGATATTAAAATATGGTACAAAATAGGGAGTTATAATGTGAGAAATGAATTATAGAGTTGGAAAATTACTTTTATTCATTCTTAGATTCCGTAACCAATTCTATTTATTTTAAGGAATTGAGAATTCAATATTCAATTTTAAACTATTTGATTTATCTAAGAAATAAACTTACTTTATGGATCATAACATAAATCTTGGTGATGTAGATTTGCTTGATTATTAAAGAGTTCATTGTACTTTAAAGGATGGTGAATTAGATTGTTTAGAGTTTTGTAATGCTTTTTAAGATTTTTAAGAAGAAATGGATACTTTCGAAGTTATACCTAATAAAGATAATGGTGAAAGTACCTCAAGTTCCTCAAGGTCATCTAAATCTACTGATTCAACTCTCATGGTTGAGATATTTGAGTTCCCATTCCAAGAAGAGAGTGATCCTAAGGATATCCCTAAAGAGATTCATGATTTTTAATAATATTTGAAGAATACCTTTCCTCTAAAGAAAAAGGAACATAAATAACCTTTGACTACCTCAACTCCACCAAATAATTTTGACACTCATTATACTACATCAAATAACAATCCAGATCCTCTTAAGGGAAGTATCTCTAAATCTAATGTTGATGTATCTAATTCTTCCAATAAGATTGGATATAATATAGTAGAAGACATGACAAATATCAAAGATAATATTACCTTACATGATTTGACTCAGATTATTGAACAAAGGGATTTATTGTTGGAATCTTTGTCTAAGAAGCTTGATAAGTCTGAAAAAGATGCACATGCTAACATTGTAATACATAAAAATAAGTAGGCATTCCACCTTTCGTACTCATAGTTAAGATATTTTGTAAGAATTTACACAATTGCTTGGTAGATTGAGGTGCATCTATAAACATCATGCTTAAGGGTATTTATGAACAATTGGGTTTGACTCTAATTAAATATGATAGGGTTTTGACTCAATTAGATAAATCAAGATTCAATTGATTGGTGAATTATTGAATGTTCACATGTAGATTTCTTCTAAACCAAGGATCTAATAGTTCATTGACATCTAAGTGGTGGATATTCCTAGTTCATATAGAATGCTACAAAGTAGGGACTAGACTAGATCATTGAATGGTTATAGGTCAACTGATTATTCACACATGTGGTTACCTTAGAAAAGAGTTCCAAATTAGATCATGATAGAAAGGGAACCTAAAATGAAGCATATGAACATTGAGTACAATGAAACTAATGAGAGTGTCAACATCATTTACTCAAATCTAGGTATTTAAACTCTTGACACCATAAAGGTATGTAACTCCAAAAATTCTCATGTCATGCCTAGATTATGGAAGTTTTATTTTGATCATGCTAGATGAAAATTAGGTTTTGGATTAGGAGTGGTATTAATTAATCCCATTGTGAAAGAATATAATGCCTCTTACAAACTCCAATTCTCATGCATTAACAATCTTATAGAGTATTAAACACTTATTCTAGGATTACAATTTTCAATTAAACACAAGGTCAAGGAATTATTAGTTTTTGGTGATTCAAAATTGGTAGTTAATTAGGTCAAAAGTAAATACCAATGCAATTTGTCATATCTCAAGAAGTATAAATTTAGAGTGTGGGACTTAATTGAATGTTTTAATGCTTTCAACATTGTATCAATCCCTAGGGAGGAAAATAAGGATGTTGATGAACTTGCTTCAATTGTAGCCAACCTTATGCCCAATCAAGTTTTCAAGTTACAAAGTCTTACAATTGAATTAGTCCCATGTCCCTTAGTACTAGATAATGTCAACCACTTGCAGGTATTCAATGATGATCAACAAATCATAGACTTCAAGACTATCTTAGGAGTATTTAAGGCTCACATCATTGATGAAGCCAGTAAAAATACCCTTGATGATGACAAAGTTGAAGGCAAACTTGATGACAAGCTCATTCATTTGAGTAATAATAAGATCCATAAAGGAATGATAGCCTTAGAGATATTGTTTGATTCAGATAAACTATCTGAGATTTTTAAGATTCCCAAAGTATATGAGGACTACAATGAAATAAACCTAGGTTCCCAAGGTCAACATCAGCTAGGGAACATTGGTATAGCCTGCATAAGCATTGGAATTAAGAGAGCCAAATATTTTCTAACAAAATATCATGATGTAATAACATGGTCCTATGATGACTTAAATATCTTTGTTCCTAGGGTCATAACCCACACCATACCTCTAAAGGAAGCATGTAAACTATTTAGGCAAAAACAAAGGCCAGTCAACCTTATCCTAGAACCAATGATATACAAAGAGGTCAAGAAGTTACTATATGATAAGAGAGTGTTTCCCATTAGACACTCCAATTGGGTACCTAACCTAATACCAATTAGGAATAAAAATGGTGAAATAAAATTGTGTATTAATTTTATAAATCTGAATAGAGAATCTAAAAAGGATAATTACCCCTACCTTATCTTCACCAAGTAATGCAAATTATTTTTGGTTTTGATATGATTTCTTTTTTTGATGGATTTTTAGGGTATAAGGAAGATAGGATGAACACTTATTTTACTCCTAAGTGGGGCACTTTTACCTACAAGAAAATGCCCTTTGTATTGATAAATATAGATGCAACATTTCAAAGAATAATGGATTATGCATTCTAAGGCCTCATAGGTAAGTGAATTATTATTTACATGGATGATATGAATGTATTTTCAAAGAATATGGAAGATTACATCATGCACTTGCAATAAGTATTTGAAAGGTGTAAAAGGTATGGAATTTCTCTCAACCCAAAGAAGAGCATTTTTTGTGTAATTGAGGGAAAATTGGTGGGAAATGTTATAACTAAGGAGGGGATCTCTACAGACGTAGATAGAGTAAATTTAATATAAAAGATAGAACTCCCTAATAATATGAAGGAACTAAAGTCTATATTTGGAAAAATAAACTTTGTGAGGAAGTTTATTTTTGGTTCTACAAAAATAGTGAGACCTTTGAATGACATGTTGAAGAAAAATGCTAAGATCACTTGAAATGATTAGACCAAGAAGGCCTTCAAGGAAATTAAAAAATAAATTAGACAAGCCCCTTTACTATTAAGTCAAGAATTTACTAAAAACTTCTATCTTTACTCTTTTGCCTTTGACCATACAATTTTAGTTGTCTTAACTCATAATATAGATGGATGTGATCATCCTATTACTTTCATAAGTACTAAGTTTAATTTTTTTGAATTGAATTATTCTCTTATTAAAAAAACCATGTGCTCTGGTCAAGGCAATAAATAAATTTAGGCATTATATCCTTATAAATAAGGTATATGCAATACTACTAGACCATGCCACTACACTCATGCTTAGTTAATGTGAACTTGGAGAAAGGAGAGCTAAGTGGATGTTTATTCTTCATGAATATGATCTAGATATGAATACTACAAAGGTGGTAAGATGCCAAGGTTTAATTCAGTTAATTGCGTATACTAATCCTAAGTTGAGTGTCATGCAGGTAGAACAACAAAATTTTCAGCCCAATGATTGGTATGATCATATTATTTATTTTATAATCAATGGTTATTATCATATAGAGTTCAGTTTAGAGAAAAAGAGAGATTTAAGGCTAAAATCAACTCATTTTCTAATCAAGGATGGAGTACTATATAGGAAGAACTTTGAATACATTTACCTAAGGTGCATTTCTAAGGAAGAGGTGGCTAAGATATTGAGAACTTTCCATGAAAAATTTGGCAGTGGACATCCATCTAGAAAGATAACAACCCATAAGATCCTTAGGGTTGGTTACCATTGTCCCACTATTTTCAAAGATGCTCACAAGCATGTGAGATAATTCCACTCATGTCAAATATTCAAAACTAAAGAGCCTAAGGTAGCCATGCCATTAGGGCTAGTAATAATTGATAAACCTTTTGCCTAATAGGGACTAAATTTTATGGGGGTCATTAACCCAATTCTTTTGATGGTCACAAGTATGTTATGACTATTAATAACTACTACACAATATGGACTAAATAAGTGGTGACCAAATAATGTAAGATTGAAGAAGTGATCAAATTCTTAGAAGAAAACATATGCATAAGGTTTGACACACCAATATCACTAGTTTATGATAATGGATTTGCCTTTATATCCATTGATATGATGGAATGGGCATATGACAACAACATTATTCTCAATATCTCATAAAACCATTACCCTCAAGGTAATGGGGTGTCTGAATCAATGGATAAGAACTTGATGAAAGCCATAAATAAGTTTGTAGCTGATAAACCAAGAACATGTCACAAGCTACTTAAGTATGCCCTTTAGGAAAATATAACTAGAGTCAAAGAAACTCTCAAGGCATCACCATTATTCTAGGTATATAGCCAAGAACCTATATTTCCCATAACACTCAAGATTGCAACCTATAAGTTCATGCAAGAGTACATGGAGGAAAATTAAGTATTTTTAAGTTCAAGTTTGTTGGACATCATATAGATGGAAGATGCAAGAGAGGAATATTTTTCCAATTTTAGTAGACACCAAACCATAGTCAAGAGGTGGTTTGACAAACAGTCACAGATAAAGGTGTTTAGACAAAGAGACCTAGTTCTTCTCTAAGACAAAGCCTTAGAACTAAAGGGAAAACATGGGAAGTTCACACATCTATAGATTGGTCCACATCAAATTTATAAGACACTAAGAGATAACACCTTCAAACTAAAAGACTTAAAAGGAGAAGAGTTTACATTACCGACCAATGGGCAATACCTCAAGCACTATTTCTCTACTGTCCTACCTAGAGTCTTCATGGAATGAACTATAAGACTAGTTATAGCTAATATAGGTAGGATAGATTAGTTTCCTTCTTGTTTTTTCCTTCTTGTCCCTTGCCTATACATAGTGTTTGTATATATTTGTTTTCTTATTTCCTTTACTTTCTATTGATGTCCTTTCTTCTTGGTGTATTTGATTTCCCTACTTTGTTCCTTGATTTTAATAAGACTATTCCAGATAGCCCTCAATTCAAGATTCATATGATTTATCAAAGAAACCTCATAGTCTAGGAATGTAGGTATGTTTTCTAAGCATTAGTTGATCATGGATTATTAAATATGAGCTTAATGTTATAGTTTAAAGAAACTAGTAAAGATTAATAAATAGGTTAATTGTTCCTTGATATTCTAAACCTTGTTCTAATCTATGTTTTATTCTAAGAAGGATTGTAGTATAGGGTGAAATATTATATTATTAGGGTAAACTTATGATTTCACTTTAAAAATATTAATTACCTGGGATAAAGTTTATAGCCAAGGATGATTGTCAAAAGATCAAACATTTGATCAAATCTTAAAACCTAGCTAATCTAGTTCCCAACATTTAATAGAAAGTCAAAATATTTAAAAATATTAAAAAATAAGAGCTTATTACAAAATTTAAAAAACTTTATGAGAAAAGGTGGTTCTAGTAATCTCCATCGAGGCTATGGAATCCTAGATGGTAGTGGATCAAGGCCTTGAATGGAGCCAAAGGTAACTCTATTAGAGTTATAGATGCCTGCTAGTAGCAAAGTAATGCCCAAGCCTTCCCTAAGCTAAATCATGAATCTTAATAAACATGTAAATATGTTATAAGTCAATGTTATTGGTTAAGGTCATGAATTTAGAAGTTCTCTAAATCTTATGGCAATCAGTAAGTAGAATCAAAGCACACACACAACATGGCCATGTCTTTATGTTTGATCCTAATTCTACATGTGTAAGATTTGTTCTAATCATGAACTAATCTTAATAATGGTGCTTGATCAAGTGGAATAAGTATCATAGTTATTAGTCTAAACTAGAGTCTTTGAATTCTAACATATTTATATGTTTACCCTAGAAGTCACCATTTATTAAGGCCGACATACCCTCATTTCTAAAAAATGGGGACCCTTGTTTTAAATTATATAAATTTGTACCTTAAAATTGAAAATTGACTTGATCAAAGCACCACTAACATGTTTACACATTTTCTTTATTTGAAGATCATTCACACCTAATTTGGTTGGCATATTTGTTCATAATTCTAATCTAATTGTGCCTAAATTTTCTAACATTAGATATTTATATTTTAGGTTGTAGCTCCAATAGAGTCTATTTGGAGTGGACAATGTCTTTGGTTCCATATCTTAATGTTAATTTTATCTTTTACTGACCTTTGGTCTATTGAAAACCTGATATGATTTTGATATGATTCAAATATTCAATATATGCAAAAATATCTTTAAGGTAGGGTAACACCATATAATACTCCTTTAGGAAGGAATAACTCCACAATGTCTCTTTGAGGGGACAACCTCCAATATCCTCTTACAATAGAAGACTGAATGCTTACTTGATATCTTTACCATGATAATCATCTCTTTTATATAGACATCTATCTAATCAATTGATGGATAACCTCCTAATCCCAATGTAGGCCGACCATTACCCAATGTACTAATTCCACAAGTTCCTCCATTATCCTAATATATTGTACCCATATAACTAACTAAGTGGATGTGTCCCACATGTCAACATCTCCATCAACCCATATACATTAATATATCATATCCCTAGGTACATAGCATTACTTCCCTCCTTGACATGTTTCATCCCTAAAACATAAGAAGAAACCAAGAAATGAGTGTGCTTGAAATCATTTCACACTTGTCTCCAATCTTGATCATTTAGCCATCCATATGTGATCTTGGCAAGTGATATCTCTCCAAGATTATTTCCAAATTTCATTATGCTCCTTTGATTTTGTTCATGATCATAATTATACTAATTTGGTGTCCAAGCATAATTATTCCTCTTTTTATTCCATGTACCATATTTTGTTGCATTACTCTAATTCCAACCATGACCATAGTAGGTATTCTTCCATGTATAGTCATAGTGATTTCCTCATTCATTCCATGTGCCATAGTATTTTTCTTTAGATTCCATCCATATCCATAATGATTGGTAATTTTATTTCACAAAATGATTATTGTTATGACATTTCCTCACTTGGTTCCATGATTGTTTCCTCTCATGATGATGTGGGTGTCTATATACCTCAACTTTTTCCAATATTTTGACCTTATCCACCTTTTCTTCTACCTCTTCCACCTTTTCCTTTTGTGTCTCTTTAGTAGATTAAGTGTTAATTTCTAGTTGTATTGTGTCTTTATCTATATCATCTAAATCTTCATCATGCTCTTCATCACCTGTTACAATCTCATCCTCATGATCTACCTGGATTGTTATTGGTGCCTTTTTCACTATGATATCTTGTAAAGTGATCTTCTTTTTCCTATACCAAAACTTCATGAACTTTTTCTAAACATTAATATTCATTTTTCCCAAAGTCTCTAACCATGGATATCCAAGAACTATATCCACATCATCCATATCCAAAGCATAAAAATTTGAATGCAAAACATATTTTTCCAAATGAGCTTCAAATATTCAAACATTAAAATATTCTTACCATCTACTTGAACCTCCTTGATACTATTTACTTGAACATGTATATGCTTAGCCACATTCATGTTAATGAATTTATAATTGTTGGTAGGGCTTATGGACACAACCACCTTCTTCTTTTGAATGCATCCATGAAATTTAAAAATTGACTCAGATTTATTTGGAGCCAAATTATTTGAACCTTCTTCTTCTTCTTCTTTATCATCATTATTCTAGGAAGGTTTATTCCATTTCTTCCCATGAAGAATATTGTTGCGCAAAGCTCAATTGATTAAACCACCAATGTTGTGTAAGCCTAGACAAAGAAAGAGATAATTCTATTTTCCATAAAAAAATTTAGTATTATTCTCCTTAAAATTGAGCCACCATTCTCTAGCATCAACATCATCTTCCCCTAAAAATTTTTGCAACTCCATGATCCACAAAAAAAATAGGGTTCATGAAACCCTAAAATATCAATAACTCATATAAAAATGGTCCAAAGAGTCCCAAATTTCTTATTGTAGCTTCTTCTTATGATATTGCAACCTCAGTTAATTTTTTTTTGAAAAAATGTCACATATTTCGATTTGTAGATTGAATATATGAAAAATCATAAAATCATAACAAATCACATTAAAAAACTATAAAAATTCTAAAATTTTTATTGTGCTTCTCTCATATCCTCTTATATCTTCAGTAAAAATTTTGAATAAAAATTTCCTATATTTTGGAAGATATAGCAAAATTAGTATAAACCCTAAAATAGTAATAACTCCCTCAAAACTAATAAAAAGTTCTCAATTTTTTTTACTGTGACTTATTGAAATATTTTCCATATCCAGTACGAACATTGTGGAAAAAATTATCAACCAATAAAAAGTTATTGATGATTCAAAAAACTAGGGTTTTGTTCCACACAAATTGCCCAAATCGAAGCTCTAATACCACTTGATATGATCTTGATATGATTCAAATATTCAATATATGAAAAAATACCCTTAAGGTAGAACAACACCATATAATACTCTTTTAGGAAGGAATAACTCCACAATGTCTCTTTGAGGGGACAACCTCCAATCCCCTCTTACAATAGAAGACTGAATGCTTACTTGATATCTTTACCATTATAATCATCTCCTTTATATAGACATCTATCTAACCAATGGATGGGTAACATCCTAATCCCAATGTAGGCCAACCATTATCCAATGTACTAATTCCATAAGTTCCTCTATTATCCTAATATATTGTACCTATATAACTAACTAAGGGGATGTGTGCCACATGTCAGCATCTCCATCAACCCATATACATTAATATATCATATCCCTATGTACATAGCAAAATCAGATTGAATTCATGTTTAATCATCTTAAAACCCTTATCTAAATTACCCTATATTAGGTCCCTTTGAATCAAATTCAAATTTGCATGGGAATGACTAACTAAGTCATAAACCTAGTTTAATTTTTATCCTAAGGTTTAGTCATGTTTCTTAACACAACCAAACCTTAGTCTAAAATTTTTATGTTGGGTCCCTTTATGTCCTAAGTCCTCATTGGTCCTTTTTATTTCCACATGGACTAACTAACCACTAGGTCCTTTTGTTATGTCTTAGAATTTAGCTAAAAGCTTTATCCTAAGACTTTATTCCATGTCTTTTATTATGTTTGGGGTCCCCTTTATCATTATTAAAACTTTGCTTAAATATTTTATCCTAAGGTCTTATGTTTATTAACACATAATAAAACTATAGTCTAAAAACTTTATCCTAAGTTCTTTATTTTTTTGATCTTGACTTAAATATCATTTTAATCCATAGGGGCAATGGTCCACATTTTCTTAGGTGATCAAGATCCAATGATTTGAGATTAAAGACAAAGCCCTGACCCTAAGCTAAAGTTCAAACATCTTTCAAAAATCAATGGTACATGTTTTCTCAAGTAAGATTAATCTCACATGTATTGAGTCAAAGTTTCAATGGATCCCCAAGATAAGTGAGAAGGTGACAAGTATCAAAATCATAGCCAAATAACACTCAACAACCAATGACATTTGACCTTATGGATCAAGATCCAATGGAATGTGTTTACTCAAGCAAAGATGTTCCAATAGTACGTGTTGAAGGTGTAAAATTCAAAAACCCTAAGGATGAATGAGGAGATGAAATGTGGCATAATCATGACCCATAAATTAAATCTCAATCATATTTCAAAGATTTATGGTACACAAATGAGCGTACACATTTTGATCAATAGTCATTGGGGTAGGAGGCATAATTAAGTATATCAAGATAGATGGAACATGATTGATCTATACAAATGAGGTAAATGGTATGAGATCAATGTAGACATTTCAAAAAATCTCAAAGTAAATGTGGAAGTGACAAATATTATAACCATAGGGAACATGGCTAGAAACTAATAGCGTTCAAGTTCTCATATTGACATCAAAGGTTTGCATTAATCTATGCAAGGATGATCCATAGGGATGTCATGAAGCTCATCATTTAAACTAGTTACCACCATTAAAAACTAAGGAGACCTTCAAAACAACCCTGACATGCACTAAATCCCTAATTTTACCCTGTATTAATCATAATCAAGCCTAAAAATAATTGAATTATAACCTATGTAAGAAGAATTCAATCCAAAACCAAAGTTCAAACCACTAGTGAGTACTTTAAACAATTTAGGCGACTATGGCAAATTGCAAAAAGTCCCTACTCTACACCATATTTGGGTAATAACAAAGTCTATCAACATAATTATCCATTGATGAGTAACCCACCATTACCAAGAAAAGTAGAAAAGCAGGCCATGATTCCTAGAGAGGAATCCACTTTCAAAAAGTGGAACCATTCACTGGTTTGAATCTAATGAAAGGATAGAGGCCTAGTGAGGTTGTTATCTTTAAATAAGTCCCAATAAAGCTGGATCCTACATAATCTATAAACTATCAAAAAGGGTTTTAGGTTAGGGAAGCACTAATCGAAGTGGTAAATGACTAGAGGGTGAAAAATCAGAGTCAAAGCTTAGGGGAATGTTTTTTGGAGATGAATATTTATATAGTAAGTGGAAAAAATGAACAAAAATCCTAAGAAGCACCAATTGTTCACCCACTCCTTTCCTGGTGTACCCCTTAAGGTGTGCACTCAGAGAGATTGAGATTTGATGGGTTCTTATAAGATTGAAAGCATCAATATTTGATAAAGTTTGAAAATATTATGTGTATAAAGTACCTAAGTGTTTATGACACACTTTTTATTTATTAGGAAGCTCTAATATGTGTAGGTCACTCAATAGAAAACCTACAATGTACATTTATTAGTCAATGTGTATAGAATGACAATTTTTATCTAAAATTAAATTTTGAATTTTAAAGAGCAAGGAAGGACTACACCTTTATGTTGGTTAAAACCATGTTCCGTTTAATAATTATTGGAGATGTGCTTACTTTTCAAAGTAATTAGAGAATTTTAGTGCTTCCTTGTTGAATCAAATAGAGATTTTGGGGTAATTGTGCCCAAAATTTGTGTAACTATGTAGACCCTTTGGTTGGGAAGATAACTTATCTTACCCCTCATAAATGTGGGGAAAATTAAATAATTTACTAACCCAAATAACTACTCAAAACATAAATGGAGAATCACATGATGGGTTCACTAAAATTATAAATTAATCAACCACTATAGATGGATGATAGATTCAATTATATAGTTTTGATCTAGCTTGCTCAATTTCATTCAATCTCACTCATGTTTACTCTATGTATAACAAAATGCATTATCAAAAAATAATGAATAGTGGGCATTCCCCTATCATGACCATATGTTTGATTATATTGTTTTTATCTAGTTTTCTTAGGTTTCTTCAATGTATAATGAATGCACAATCAAAAGAGAACAAACAATGTTCATTCCGCCATCATATGTATAAATTTGATAAGTATGGAGTGGAATGACAAATATTTGTCATTCAACTATAAATTGTGATGTTGTGTATGTGTGTGATCCAATGCTGTGCCTCATGAATATAAAATTGTGTATATGTCCATTATCATGTTCCCTAAATATATACAAATTGATATAGAATTATATGCATCTATATGTTGAATTTGAAAACATGTATCTCAAATATATATGTATGTAGAAATTTACAATTCTTATTCTTTAAAAATGTACAGATATGCCCATGCATATGCTCCAATTTATGTATAAATATGTACTCAATTTTGTTTAAAGTGAATTCATATGCATGGCATATACCCCCATAATTTGTATTAATGTGCTAATACATGTCATGTGACTAAATTGTCTGATATCTAAACCATTATGAAGCTTTGAAATCCATACTTTAATATTATTTTATGTTTATAGAGGCTTATGTCTCTATTAAAATCCCATTGTAATGGCCCCCTTTTGAGATGGGGAATGTTTCATGTAAGTCAGCCATCTCAAAATAAGAGATAACTCTATGATATCATGTACAATGATAAATCTCTCTCTCTCTCTCTCTCTCTCTCTCTCTCTCTCTCACACACACACACACACACACACACACACACACACACACACACACACACACACACACACACACACACACACACACACACACACACACACACACACACACACACACACCCCACAAATGCACACAAAATAAAATTATAACTAAATAATACTAAGTAGTAATAATCCATGATATGGTTTTTGGCACCATTCAATGATAGCAAGCTTAATAATCTCATGTGTTAGAGTCAAACATAAGGACAATTCCCACATACAAGGGACATGAATATGTCATAATAAACAAGTTCAAGGGACACACACAAATGACATAAATATTTCTCAAACAAGTGACATAAAAATTTTGCAAAAAAAAAAGGCTAAGGACTGCACAAAAGGGACATAAAAATGTTACATAAAAATGAATGAAAATGTCACATCGTACAAGGCCAATGACCACATTCTAGTGATATCAATATGACACAAATAAGGGACATATATTTGTCTTATAAACATGAATAGGGGCCAAATTCCAAGGATATAGATATGTAAAAAAAAAAATAAGGCCAAGGGCCACACATAAGGGGAATTAATATGTCTTAAATAAGGCCAAAGGGACACAAATAATAGACAAGCACACACTAGCCTATCATGAAATAGAGTAATAACATCAATGGTACATATAATAAGTAAATACTATCCTACACCTTCCATATGTATCAATATCATATCATAGTATAATATCATATCCATGTAGCACTATGTAATAAATGAGTAACTAGAAAGACATATGTAAGAGATATAAATAACTCATCATGATAAAATATTATAGAAAGATATAAACTATAATAGAAAAACACATGAAATAAGATGCCCATAGTATTGACACCACAACTGGGTAGAGGAAAGTCCAATATATATGTTCATGTGTAACTTTTATGTCCTACATGACACCTCATATAATTTGAAATTCACGTGTATGAAAAGAATATTCCATCTACCAATCTTTTGATAAATAACATACGCAAATAGTATAATTTTTATTTTTTTGAATATTTTTGCATTTTCTTGATTTTTTTCATATTTTATTATATTTTTTGTATTTGAAATTAGTGCTCATAAATATGTGAGTAGGTCATCCTCATTAGAATCAAATTTGATAGCAATTGTATTAACCTTGAGATTTTGTAATCACATTGCCTTTTCTTCATCTTATGTTTTTTATTGTTTAGATTTTGTAATTTCTTCTATCTCTTAAGATTGTGTTTTTTGATGGTAAGCATCATCATCATTTCAACTCATGATTAATATTCATACATATCAAAAAAAGAGGCACTAATTGGTTTGATCCACTGTAGCCTACATCTAATATAATCATTGTTGTCCTAGTGTAAATCATACCTAATAAGTAAGAGGCATGACAAATACATACACATCATCCACTTTTGGCCATAAGCTATTACTAAAATGATATACCCAAGGGGTTCTTTCCAATGTGTTTTATGATGTAGTTCATTGATGTCATGTCCCATTTATTTTAAACCTATGATATTGTATATGGATCCCCATTTATTTCCATTAAGTTAAATGTGTCTATATTATTCACGTCACCTATATACTCTAATGATATAATTTTCTTGTTGAGGATATTGTTTGCTCTTTGTTGGTAGTAATATGAGGAACATAAGTCACACAATTATTTAGGTAACTTGAAAATATGACTAAGATGAGGAATATAAGTCGCACAACTATTTAGGTAACTTCAAAAGATGACAAGTGTGCAACATAATATATTTTGTATAATATGGTCTTAGCTAGGATATCAATAACTTGTAAATGCTAAAAAGTCTCCATCGATATTGGAAGTGAAAGGTCATGAAAATGAAGAGTAATAGTTTCTTCAAATATCTATAAATACTCTATTATTGTAAAAGAGAAGATGGATTGTTGAATGTGATTTTGAACTATTTGCAATAGATATCATTACATGTTTTTCCTTGAAAGTATTATGTGTTGTTTATAATATGTGAGAATAAATTTTTCCTTAATCATTTGCACTTCCCTATAAAAGTATGCATTCTATTTTTTATTATGTATGATTTGAATGATTATAAAACTTATAAGATAAAAAATAATAATGGTGACTAAATATGATCTAATCTAACTATGCTCTATTAATATATTCCTCAAGAATATTTAGGTATAGTATCAATGTATTGTAGACTATAAAAATTACCATGTCCTGATGGGTTTTATCATGGATGTTGATAATAATGGTTCCATTGTCAATACATGAATTATGTTAAGATGGTTACTTAGAAAAAGATATATTGAATGCTACATATATGAAAGGATATAAAAGTTCTCATAGGAATAAGATATAATAATAAGAGGCTCTATAGAAAGAACAAAAATTGAACACATTCATAGTGAGATTTATGAAATATATTGGTATGAGTTTCCTAAGTTGCTAGTAAATTAGATGTTGAGGCATGGGGACTATTATTTAGACCAAGATAAATATATTATTTTTATTGGAATGAAGATAATCTCAAAACAATGTGAAATTTAGACACTAATAAGACTCATGTGATTAAAAACTAGGTAAAGACTACAATCAATAAATATGCCATTGAATTTAATTTACAATGATATCTTATGTTTGAAGCTAAAAATGACCTATTTATTAGATGAATGAAGGGAATTTTTAAAAAGTGACTCCCTATACTATTGAAAATGTTGGTTGTGGAAAAGGCCATGGTGTTAATTCCATCTGATGTGGAGTAGTCACTGAGGGAACTATGGGGATGTAAACTAGAAGGAGTTGAATTGAGAAGAATTGAGATAAGTAACATGAACATAAACATAGAATATGGATGACATAGAAGCAAATGAAAGGTAATTCTAGGACTTTAATTTGAGCTATGAAAACATAGGAGATGGAAAAGAAAAAAAGAGGTCCATAATTAATTATGAGTAAGAGTAGTCAAGGAGCTATGAAGAAATTAAGAGGAGTAATATCTCTAATAGAACATTAAGAATTTAAATATGAGTGTAGAGCACTAAATTAAACTACATGAATAATATTAGAATTTAGAACTAACCTAGAGAAATAATAAGGAAGAGACTATAGATACTGAAAATGAGTTGGAATGAGATAACAAGATCATCTTAATATTAGTTTTAGGGAGTGTTTATTGAGGAAGAAATTGTTTAAAAGAGGGACATTATAGGAATGAATATCCTAAGATTAATATTGAGTTTTATGAGATATATCACATTTTATGAAGTTCTAATGTGAAATTCCAACTATTAAACTAATATGTAAAATAATCTCATAGCATGTTTTGGGATTTTTAAAAAATTCCAAAATCATGATGAGTAGAACTATAGGTTTCTTCAAGTGTTAAAAAATAATGTCATAATATATGCTTTCTTAGTAGCTACATAATATACTTCAATTATAAAACTAGGTGTTCCTAACCCAAATGTTGAGATGATAACATGATGTGACTAGGGTTGTATCGTAGTGAAAACTACCACTTGTCAAACTCCTCAATATCCATAATATCAAGTAGGGTGGACACTACAATCACCATAGTACCAATCATGTTGAACATGATAGTTTTCATAATATCAATTAGAGTGGACACATTATTCTCAATAATATCAACAAAAATGGACTCCTCCATCACCTTAATAACAATCAGGTTGGGTACCCCATTCTTCTTAGAAATAATATAGGGGATATGTGTTTAACCCAAATTTGGATGTAGGTCATACTTGGGTAGATAAGGTTGAAGATATAGAAATAATAGGGAACAAGGGTTAATATTAGATCTACACCATGCCGATTAATTTATTAAAATTAGATGTACCATATACTAAAGTTATTAAATTGAGATAACCTATAAATGACATAAAATAAGTTACTTATCCAAATTTGATGATAATGTAGATTTGGACCTAGAACAAGCTTAAAATAGGTGGGAAGTAGATTCTAGAATAGTCATCAAAATCTAGAACTGGAGCCTCTAGATAGTTGTGTCAACCTTGGATGGTTATGTCAATACTATTAGCTAGGTTTGATACTAGTGTCATGTAAAGAATACTAGTTAAAATAGGATATGACCACCTAGATGGTTTTGGGGTTGTCTTCACATTCACTCTGGTGTATTTATATCTAGGTCATGGATTATCATTCCTAGTAAAATGGAAAAACCCTAGCTTTACATATTTAATGTGACCTTGGGTAAAAATGAGTTAGTGGGCACATAGTGTCAAGCTAACCTGCAATGACCTAATTTCAAAGGGCACTACCAGACAACTAATACTCTATAAGAGGGTCTCAAAATCCCCTATGTTGGATTATGTGTGAATCATGTAATGTGTGTAAACCAAATACAAAAGTGACCTAACTTGTAACTTGGAAAATAAGACCTTATAATTGCTCCTTTAGTACTTCATACCTATAGTTGGGTTGTTCCTTTAACTTATATCATAATAGTTCATAATAAAAAACCTTTTGATAACTTTTGTGATTCTTTAATTCTCTTTTGGTCTTATTGTTAGGTGAATAATGAATGAGGGTTAATATTGTATTTATACCAATCCTATCAGGAGATAAATCACATTAAATTACTTAAGTTGACTATTAGAATATATTTCATTTTAAAATTACATGACTGTAGGGCACTATACACTTACATCAGGGTAGGATAATAATGTTTATGTTACTATCTATCCATAACATTAGTGTCTAGGGAGTAGGATAGTATGTATAGGCTTAGAACTTACATAGGTGTAAGATAAGTACATTTTAAGCATTTTAGGAAAGGTAAGATGTTTGTGTCATCAATATAATACTAGTTGGACTAATAGACATGCTAAGGGGAACAAGAAAGAGTATATGTAAGGATTATAAAAGTAATGCATGTGATAACTATTATCACTTAGATGTACACCCTTTGACGAGATGGAAAATCTCTCCTCATCCAAGTGACAATAGTTTTTGGCATGCCTAGTGGGATTCTTCATCCAAGAGGTTGAGATATTTTTGGTATTATCTCTTAATAATCAACCTTTGGAGGCATATATCAAAGCATCAATGGTGACTTTGAAGATCCATCATCTGGTCAAGTAGCCCAAGTTTCCTTTTGAATATTTTTGGTGATATATTTCTTTGTGTTCTTGCTTTCATGAGGTTTCATAGGTGACTTTGGTGTTGAGTTTTATTCTTTACAAGTTGGTGAGACATTTCAATCTTATTCCATTCTTTATCAATAAGATCAAGTCCTTAACCATCCCTTTCATGATGTGTACCAACCCCAATATGGTTTTTGTCAGCCCTAATATGACCATATTAAACCTTTTCATGAGTTGTATCAGTCTTATAATCATCCTCCTCAATGTCTTGATTCTCCTAGTCTACCTAGCCGCTCCTCAACTTCATCTATTTCCACCTTCAAGCAAACACTTTTGGGATATGAGAGGTACATGTTGGAGATTGATAATTTAAGAAGATTTGGTCAAGAGGTCTCTAGACATTCCATTCACAAGGTGAGAAATACCTTAGATTTGGTCAAAAGAGAGTGGGTACCTATTTAAAGAGCCAATTGTAAAAGGATTACAAATTAGATGCTATATGTAAGTGGTTTGATGGCATCCTTAGAGGATAAGCTAAGAATTTATGAGAGGAAGACTTACCAAGTATATCAACCTTCATATCCACTTTCCTAAGTTTACTATTAGCCATATTTGATCCCTACTCATAAACCTAATCAAAATTTCTAAAGGCATCCTTTTCCAAATCAAGTGGAAGAGAGAGTTGTAAAGACTATCCATGTGTTTGAAGCAAACCTTAATAGACAAATTGAGTTGGCTGATAAGTAAATATAACATTCCATCTTTATGAAAAAAGAAGTGGAATTCAAGTACTCATTTCCATCTCATATTGCATCCCCACCATCTCAAAAGGAGATTCATAATCACAATACCCTAAGCTATAACAAGATAGTGGAGTCATGGGGAAAGAAAGAGAATATAATTTTGGTTGATATGGAGTGCGAAGCTATGAATGAAGTTGATCCTTTGCAAGTTCCTTCCTTCCTTATTCAAGAAATATCTTGTCTTCCATGTGAATCCCATTTTATTCCTCATCCTTATGATGATGCATATAAATTTCAAGAGAGACTTTTCCAAGAGAACCTATCCAAGTAAATTGAAGAGATAGAGTCAAGGATGAAGCTACTAAGTCAAGATGTGATGGAAGGTTTAGACCCAAAAGAAGATCATATGCCTAAACACACCCCATCCACCCTTTATTAAGAGAGCCATCAAGCTAAATAATATGTGAATGAATTTTTTTTCAAGTGTAAGGGATAAAATCAAGTTATTTTATCCCAAGGTCTACCTCCCCTTCCTCAAGAGTTTTTGAAGGAACCCCCTACATTTCACTCTCAATCTGATTTTGAGTTATATGTTCTACTTCCACCAACTAGTTTATCTTGTCCTCACCCTATCACCCTCTGCCTTGATGGACCTATGGTATTGGAACCTAAAGAGGAAAATCTATTTTATAAATAAATAAAACTCTTGATTGAAGAAAACATACCTCCTTAGCAGCCTCATTAGGCTAGGTCACATGACTTCAAGATGCCTAGTCTTAGCATCACCATGATGGAGAAAGAGATGGAAGATCTTACATCCTTTAAATAAGACTCTACACTTGATAAAAAAGTGGTGGATAATCATCTTAATTATGAAGATGAATATGATATTATGGATGGAGAATAATTTCAAGTCTTTCCCAAAGAGGTTGCAACCCTAGAAAGCTCTCTTGAGACTAATTTGCAAGATGTTGTTCTTGAAGATGATCCAATATATCATCCTAATCTTGAATCAACATCAGATGAATTTGAGAATGAATAAAATCAACTTGATGACATCGAAAATCAAGAAGAGAAGATTGAAGAGTTAGTGATTCTAGAGTATGAAGACAACAAAGATGATTGGCATATGCATATGAATCTCTTTCAAGATATTGAAGAACTTTGCCAAGTTGAGGCCCAAGTACATGACAGGGTAAAGAAATAATCTTCCATGGAGGATAATTATCAATATTAGATAGAGTATACAAAGCTCCTTAATGTGTTAGAAGAACTTGTCGCTAAGAAGAAACCCAGTCTTATTGAGACCCCTATGGAAATCAAGGATGAGGTTGCAATTGAAGATCCACATGAGAAGGTTGAATCTATTTGGATGAAAGAAGAGTTCATTTATATAGCCAATATGTTTGAATCTTCCTAGTTTTCAATGAACATAATGCTAATGGAGTTGACAAATATCATCAAAATGTTGGAGGCATCAATGTTAAGGATCAAAAGGCTACGTGTCTCATTAAATCCTTCATGTCATGAAGAAAAAAGAGTTTCAAACTTCCCCTTTGATCCAGGAGGGATTTATTATCTTGGGTTAGTTAATGTTTGAGTTAGTTTTTTCATTTTAATATGCGTGTGTTCCATAAGTGTTCATGAAGCACATGTTTGTTATCTTGTTTTGTGTTTGTCCTTACTTAGAGTGGTTGAGGTAATTAGTGGTCTTGTATTAGAGGTAAATGGTCAAATGTATCCTTATTTGTCTTAGAATCTAGATGACTCCTAATCCTAATATATTGATAAGTCTATTATTTTAGTTAGTATAACAAGCACACTACCCCTATGAGTCACCAATTTGTTGACCAAATTTGACTTTTAGGTCAAATTGGGACACCCATAGGTAAAAACTTGGTTTTTAGGTGTTTTAGGTGGTATAAAATTTGGTCATGAGGTGTATTATATGTAAAGTTATGTCTATTAATGTTATATTGGCCTTGGTCCTTAGCTTTTTAGTCCCTTTAGTCATTTTGAGTCATTTTAGGGGTCAAAAAGGTGCATTTAATGAGTTACATGGATTTATTGGGAAATGTGAAGGTTAAAAAATGTGATTTCATGCCTCATGTGTCCTTATATGTCTTAATTAACTGAAAACTAAAAATTTATAGATTTATCATAAGAAAAGGTAGCTTTATTGAGAAAGGAGAAGAGTTTGGCACTTGTACAGTCTCTTTGGGAGGTGTGCCATGTGGAAAAGGTGGAAATGTGAATATTTACCTTAATAATGTTCATTTATAAATTTTTAATTCTTTGGAAGTGTCATTTTTGAGCTAAAACCATTTTTCTCCTTTTTTACCCTTCCTGGCAAGCAGAAGTGACCTACAAATTTATACTTGGTATAGTCAACACAAAAAGTTTTAATAAAAATAATATTATGGGTATATTATAAACTAATTTATCTCCCATTTTATGTTTTTTTGTAGAGGAATGGTGGCCTAATATTTATGAAACATTCCTAAGAAGTTGACCTTTCAAATCTGCCTACTAATATGTACAATCTTTAGGTTTTTCCTTGGTTTGAGTAATCACATACAAACTAGTTGCTTAGTTTGATTAAAAATTATTTTTACCTCCTCATAAAACTATTTACATTATTTTTTTCATGTTTCAAGTTGATTTGATGAGTCAATAGCCTCAAGTTTGTAGACTAGTTTCTTTTGAGAGTGATAAGCATTTTCCACCATTTTCAGAGTTTCATGATTTGACAATAGTTATATGGCATTGTAATATGTTTTTTTTACATATTTTAATTTTATAATAATTTATTTACCTCCTTTACCTCATTATCTAAATAAATTATCATGAATGTAGTCATAGACCACCATATAATCAACCTATTGTTTGACTGTCATACTAGTCAGCCAAATGCTTGAAAGGTAGATCATGTTGAAATGAGGATATTTTGGTTTTTTTAGTCCTAAAAAGTTAAGTGGATTTAATTTCAACATTGGAAGGAGGTACGTTATCCTTGAAAGTGAGACTCAATCTCCATGGCCTAAACATACATTTAGAAAACACAATTAGGTAGCCATTAACATGCATACACAGGTGTCCTCATGAGGAATTACACATGAAAAGGAGGTTTATGAATTATTTGAGGTCTTTTAAGTTGATAAAAGTCCATTTTAGAGTTTGGTGGAGGTATAAAATTGAGCATAAGTAGGTGTATCTGCATGTTGCCTACATTCTCACCCTTATTGCCTATATGTGTAAGAAATGTTAACCTACAGGGGATTGAGATACTCAATGAAGTGTTAATTTTTATGTTTAATATCCCCTTAATGTAATAATATGAATCAAACTTAATGATAGATCCATTTTAAGAGGTATAATGGCAAATTGAAAGAAAAATTGATCTCAAACACAAAAGGACTAATATAGGGACTCTTTTTCCTAAAGATATAAAACAAAGGTCTAGAGATTTTTGTGAATAGCATATACCATGGTTACATGAGATGTTAATGATTTATAATGACCTTGGTTATTAATAAATACATAAAATAATACCTCTAAAAAGTATTGAGGGTATAGGGTTAATGGAGATTGTTTTCTTGGAAGCCCAACCTTGCCAATTTATGATTGTAAATAAGCAGTGACATCTACAATTTTGAGCCTAAGGTGACCCTCCATTAAAGAATTGAAAATATTGACTATGTCATCAAGGTAAAATATTAATAATTAGTAGAATGGAATTAATGATAAAAATAGAACATCTAAAATAGTATATGCATAATGTTTTTTCCTCCTAGACCATTCTCAGTCTATATAGGTTGCCCAAAAATGACCATCTATAGTTGAAAATGAGCTAACATTGGTGATTTATTAGTGTCTTAAGACATAAAAGGTGAGTAAATTTGTAAAAAATGTTTTGTGAATTAAAGGATCTAAATTATGTCCATAAACATCATGAACCACCTCTAAAGTCTTAATGCACACCTACAGGTAGGGGTGTCTCAGTCTAGTAGGGTATGGAATTGTGACCCTAAAATAGATACCTCAAATGGTGTTTTGAAGGCTTAAAAGTAATAATATTAGTTCAAATGGATGTTGTGTGACCTTAATTTTAATTCAAGGAGTCATCTCACACTATATCCAAGCCACTAAGAAGAGAATGACACCTACAGTAGGGTAAAAAAAATAGGGTATACAAGCAGTGAGCTAACAAAGGGTGGTGTAAGAGATGTTTGGGATAGGTTAAAAATGGATAATAGGGTAAAAAAAAGATAAAATAACCATAGGAGTTTAGGGTATTTCATTAAAAAAAATTTAAATCCCAAACATGCAATAAACACCAACATGGGTCCTTCTCAAGTAAAGGCATAGTCTACTGTTGATTGAGTCAACAAAGAATAGAGAGGAGATGTTCTTATGAGAATATATCATGAACATGAAAAAATGGATATATATCATTTATAAAAGGTATTTATAACTTCAAGGAAGGTTTGGAACATCATTTTAGGGTCTAACCATTGTAAAATACACCTATAGGTCCCTTTCTAAGCCAAACACAACCAACCAAGATGACCCAGTCTTGTGAATTCAAGAATAGGCAAGGTCCATCATAGGTCAGGGTGTTAAATGGATTTTATATCCATTCTATCATGATCATTAAAATGTATAAAATCCTCTTAAAATAGACATATATCAAATAAGTATCCCAAAAGTAAGCATACACAGTTAAAATCAAAACACATTCTACCTTAGAGAAGCTAGTTTTCAATGTTAGGAGTTTTGAGAAGTCAAAACACCAAATAAAGGGATATAATTTTGTAGAGGGAATCTAAAATAATTTAATAATCATATACAATAGCCACTAGTATCTAAATAAATAGCAGAGTACCCTCTATTTTATCTCGGATAGAGGGAACTCCCTTTTGAGCACAAACCTATAATTTTAGAAGGTGGAGATGACCAAATAGAGTCAAGAGATATTTGGGAATCAAAAAAAGGTTTTTAAATTTTTAAAAAATATAATAAAACATGAATAAACAAACTATAAAGGGTGAATCTCAATGAAATGGTCCAAACTATAAGGGTTGTAGTTAGAGCTGTGAGGAATGGTGAAACTTAGTGTTAGATGAGGAGGTCACCTTATTTTATAGTATTTTATATGACTTATATATTATTATAACATGTGTATGGGATGAGTATAGGTATGCTTCATCTATTTAGAGGCAAATAAAAACATCAAAAGCCATTTTAAACTCTAAGTTGTAGGCATGCCTATTGAATAAGGTTTAGGCCAAAGCCAAATGGGGGTGATTCACATTTATAGCATTAGATATGATTTAAAATTCATTTTATAATGTTTATGGGAGCATAATATATGTTTTTGAGCCATTGGTATATAAAATAGGTCATGAAAATGTCAATTTTTGGCTTTAAGGTCATTCAGGCTTGTTGGAATAGAGGAAGGAATTTGATAAAAGAGATTTGAATTCTCATACCTTTAATGATGATTTTCATGGAGGAATTATAGGTTTAAATAATTTAATAAGGTCCTTGAATAACCATCTATTGGAATTAGTTGACAAATTAAACATCCCAATTTTACGAACAAAGCTTAAGAGGGAAAATAAGCCTAAAACCCTTGTTAAACCCTTACAGAGACCAACTAGAGTAATGAGGCTAATTTTGAATCTATATGGAATATTTTTATCATGAAACCTATTTTAAATTATATAGGACTCACTCAGGCTCTCTCCAATGTAGATTAATTGTACGGACTTATAGGGATGGGGTGAAAATAGGGTATTTTTGACCATATTTTGTGTTTTACAAGTCGTAGGAAGTTTAAAGATATTTAAATCACATGGAGGGAAATATTAGGAATTATTATAATTACAAATATAAATTTAATATCTTGAAACAAATTTTAAGTTCCAAAACCAACTGATTCATCTCAGCCAATCAAAATAATCATATTAGATAAGCTAGTGAGAAGGGTGGAAACTTTAAGTGGGGTGATTTTAAAGCATGAATGATGCCTATAGGTACGTGTAGGGTATTTAAAATTTTAATTAACTCCATACCATTTATTTTCATGAGAAACTAAATCCAAATTTGAGGCCAAGTGTGTAGGGTGCATGGAAGAAGAGTTTTCTAGACTACAGATGATGATAGCTCCTTTTAAGGTGATTTTAGATGAATAGGCCCACAACCAATGCATAGAGAGTAATGTATGATCTAATTAACCTCCATCCCAATAATTTTAACCATTAATAATCTATTATAAGGCATTCAAAGAGGGATAATCATGAATGCAATTTTTCTTAGCCAAGATAGGGAATTTTATGACACTTTTTATGAAGTTTATACCTTCAATTGAAACTTAGAATTTTTGACCTTTCATTTTTCATCCTATATCCTCTTCTCATGAAAAAATAACTCCTTTTATAATAAAAAAAAATTCCTTGTGACCCTTGGACTTCTCTCTTCTTCTCTCTCTCTCTCAAGTTCTATAAGAACTAGCCATTTTGCATTGTATTATATGCTCCACCTAAGAATGGTGAATCCATGTTCATTTTCATACCTTTTTATAAATAACACTAATGATTTTACCTCTTTCATGACTAGTCAGAGTGTGTTCAATTGGATGATAAATATTGCTTAGTGAAAACTATAGATTCCTGAGCATGTTTTTTCCATTCTTTCACCTATTTATAGCCTCTTATTATAGGGCATGTGAAGTGTTCTAGGAAATGTACGTGGTTTAAGTGAGTTATTAAATTCACTAGTGTCATTCAAGGCCTCTTTTGTAGTCCTCCTAACCTAAGACATTCTTCCATAACCTCATAATGTAATATTGATGTAAGGAGACATAGATTAGAAAAGTATATGTTTGGTTTATCCTTTGATTTCAAGTGTAACATGAATATGGTTGGAAGTAATCGATATATTTGGTGTATCACCTCCATTATAGTAGTTTTATTTTAGTTATCTCTCTCCATTTTCATCCCCAAGTTTAGTTGTAGTTACAATCTAAAGTACATTAAGGGAGCTAGCCCTATCTAGAGATTCACCTCATCCTTAGGCTACCCACAAGCCTAGAGGTGTTTCCATTGTGCCACTTAGATAAGGAGATATTTTCCATCTCATCAAAGGGTGTACATCCAAGTGACAACAAGAAATAAGAGGAACATCCAAGGTCTGAGTTTTCCAAGTGTACAAGACTAAGGTGTTACATAATCACATAATATCATCTACATTTCCCCCCTTAATATATCAATGAAATTAATAGTTTAAAGGAAAGGAATAAGTAAATAGGTGTGTATGAAAAACTTCTCTTTGATTTATTTTAATTTCAATGCTTTAATGGTGAGTGAATTGCCACCAAGAGAATGGTAAAGTGTAAAATCAATGCATATAATCTGGGTTAAAAGTACTTGAAATAGATTGAAATGAAAGAGTAAGGTTTATAATCACACCTATGTGTTGATGTAACTACCTTACCTATTGGAAAGTTATTTTACAAAAGATATATCATTTTAAGGATTTAAAACTATGACTAGGATAGACATACATAAAACTATAAAGTTCATATATTCAAGGATATAGATAGATAGAGAGATAGATAGATAGATTGGAAGGCACATGACCCCAACCTTAGAGAAAAATTGAGTAAGCACATGGTAGTTGAGATTATCTCAACCATGCAACCCAGTGATACTTATAACCTAGCGAGGTTGGATTATCAAGTCCAACCTAAAAACATGGCAACATTAAGTGATTTAATCACCTCAACCATACCAAAAGGTGAACCAATTACTTCAGTAGATTGGTTTGATAAATTTTGTAAAATTCCATAGGGTATCACTACATGTAATGGTTTAGAATCTGAAATTTATTTTAATTTTTCAATATTAGGCATGTGTTTCATAGCATTTGCACCTTAGATATGTCTCATTTTGAAACTATGTATAACAATGGTACCATGTATACAATTCTTCCACAAATGTGTATTTGAATCATATAACTATGTGATTTGGCTAATTTAGATAATTATGTAAGTGTGGAGGACATGTTTCCAAAGCATTCCCCCACTATATATGTATAAATTTGAAATTGGTATAAGTACCAATGTGGAGGACATTTCATTCATGCCCCCATTATAAACTAGAGATCTTGAATACTACATAGGTGTGAATAATATGATTCCAAATCATGCCCACATTTTAATATGTAAATTATGAATGCATGTAAACCTTGTCCATATGACATGCCCCCCACTAAATATGAAAATTGGTATAAGTACCAATTACGGAATGAATGTAGAGAAAAATCTTCCAAAGCATGTCCTCATTGAATCTAAAAACTATGATTATGTAGAATCCATGTCTATACGACATGCCCCCATTGAATTTGAAAATTAGTATAAGTATTGAATACTTAATGAATGTGGATAACATGCTTCCAAATCATGCCTCCATTGAATCTAAAAATTGTGAATGTGTGAAATCCATGTCTAGATGACATGCCCCCACTGCATATGTAAACTAGTATAAGTACTGAATACTAAATGAATTTAGAGAAAATGATTTCAAAACATGCTCTTATTGAATATGAAAACTATGAATGTGTGAAAATAATTTCCATATGATATGCCCCCATTGAATCTGATAGCTTTGAAAAGTTTGGAGAACATGATTCCTAATCATGCCCCCTTTGAGGTGAGGGAAAAATAGTTCTTAGAAGTTACCTCACCTCAATAGGGTAAGACAACTTTAAAATCTATGAATGTAACCATGTAGCATATAGAATGAAACATGTCTAGGTAAATGTATCATTGAATCACATAGAACCAATATGATCACATGTAGGCCTACAATACATGATAAATATCATGGCAATGTCTAGATAGTATCAATGTAATCTCAACAAGCAAACAATCACACACACAAGAGAACTCAAAAGTAAGTCAAAAATCAATGGTCCAAGAAGACTGTAAATAAGGGGCTTGTTCAAATTCCATAAAATCAAATGGACATGACTTAATCAAATTTCCATAAAGAAAGGAATAACATATTCAAATGTCCATATAACAATCAATGACATATTCAAATGTCTAAGTAGGTAAATATAGGCATAGGGGCTGCATACAACGAAGCATGTTCAAATGTTTTGACAAGAAATATAATACACTTAAGGAAGTGTATAAATTAAAACACAATCAGCTATCATAAACATTTAATAGTGGCCCATGGATCAAATGTGTTAGAGAAAATATCAAATGAATAGCATATCGAGTACCATGTATAAGACATAAGCATGGATAAGGATTGTGTAATTACATATGTAAGCTCAAACATGATAATCTAGAGTGATCATCAAATCATATAAATCATGTGTATTAATATTGAATAATTGGTTTCCCCCAATTTCCATATGACATGAGGAGAAGGAAATGCCAACATACAAAATATGAGTGTATCATGTATTGATGTATGCTTGTAGATGTGTATGTAAGAATACATTATATGGTATCCCTCAACATGAAAATAACACATAGATGTCAAGGATCAAAAAGAGCATGTAGGTGCCGAATATGGTTTCATATTTTTTCATGTTTTTTGATTTATTTTGGTATTTTTGAAGAGACAAGATCTTCCTATGATCTCATCTAAAGGATGATCATAGGTATCTCCCCACTCAGAACCTAGTTCAATAAATAATTGATATTTCTAAGGATCATGTATATGTGAAATACCTATGATTGTATTATTTTTGATGCTCAACATATGTATAATAGGACGTTGAGGTCATGAAGTACCAATATAAGGAATATGGGTTTTCTTAACCCATATCTATGTACTCTATGTCTTCTTTAAAATATAAATAATAAGAACATGTTTAGGTGTTTTCAATATCTAAATATGGTGCATAGAAGACTAGGATTTTGTTAAACCCATTGTTTATCTCTAATGCGAGGGTCTCTCACATACTAGCAACCTAATAAATAGGATTTCTTGTTATTTACCCTTTTATGTTGGATTAGCCTAAATAAGATTGATAATTAATTTCCAGGATATGAATTTGTCTTTTCCAAGAGGATGCTCATATGGAACACCAAAAAATTGAATTTTCTAATTTGCCTGAATGTATTTAATACACCCATGTACTATAGAAGGTACTTCTTAAAGAGTATGCATCCAAGCTCATCCCAAAAACATGTCAAAGACACTTGTAAAAGCTATAATTGAGAAGGTAGTAAAAGAATGTGATGGTATAACTTGTAAAGGTAGATCAATCTCACTAATAACCTTTTGGGATGTTCCATCAAATACTTTGGCTATTGTATTAGAGGGGTGTAAATCATGATGAGCATAACCCAAATGTGTAAGTAATGTCATGGTGCAAACATTTTCACTTGCACCATTATCTATCATAACACTACCTATGGGGTTTTTATCAAGGTTTGCTCAAACTAATAGAGAATGGGCATCAAATTCATCATCATTAATTTCACTATTATCAAAGGAAATGGTAGGTTTTTTAAGTGTAGGTGGTATATGTCATATGTAAGTACTAATAACCCCATATAGTGGGTGTCCATAATATTATGGAAGATGTGCATTATATGCCATTTGGACTTCTAGTTCCTTAATATAATGGTCTTGCAAAGGATTTTTAAATATTTTCTACTTATGGTGATCACTAGGTTGTGACTTTGATTCCTATGAAGGATTGTCAAATGTAATCTATTGGTTATCAATGAGGTCCTAGATCTTATGATTTAAGGTAAAACATTTATTCATAAAATTCCCATGGTCATAATGATAGTCATAATAATAATTTACATCATATCATTTGGTTATATATCTATTTATATCAACCTCTATAGGAAGAGGGAAAGATATAAGATTACACTCTAGCAATTGTGGGAGTAATAAAGTAGGAGGCTTAGGTAAATATGCAAACTATCTCCTTGGAGCATTAGATAGGACAAGAAAATTAGGGTATTTTTTAATTATGTTAACCATGGTGGTTGTTTCCTTTTTAATATTAAGAGGTCTTACCTTGTAACTTGGTTTAATTATAAATTTTGTACTAGATATAGAAGCAACTAGTGTGTTTGCTACATACTTGATCATATTTAATGACATAAGCTTCATTTCATGGTCTTGTACAACATGGCATAAGTCATCAAAATATTGAAACTTTTTGAAAATAATGGACTCATGTAAAGGCTCAAGAAAACTTTTCTTGAAGATGTCTTGAAACTCTTTGTCTACCATAGGATTGGTCATTTTAGCTAGCATTATCTTATATCTCAAGACATATTCATTGATAGGTTCATTAGTTCCTTGTTTTATCTTTACAATTTGAGCATACAAAACCTTTTCAATAATGTTAATAGAAAAATGTGCCAAAACATGATCTACAAGATTTTTGAATGATTTCATATATTAGAGTGATAAGTCATAAAACTACCTCAAAACATAGTCCTTGAGGCTCCTTGGAAATAATTTGGTCAAAATTTTAGCATTGGAAGCATAATAAAGTAATGCTTCAATAAGGTTTAAAGATGTTCAAGATCACCCTTTCCATCATAAAATGTTAACTTAGGTGCAAAAAATCTAGTTGGAAAAGGGTGAAAATATATTTCAAGTGAAAGAGGGTTATGCAACACATCTTTCAAATATATGACATGTGAAGGCTTTGAATCCTTTTTTTAAATGTTTGTGTTTTATCTTTTTAGGAAATTAATTGGTTTAATTCCTACTTAAATAAAGGGTTTGAGTATAGTAAATCAATAATTAAATATGCTTTGATTAACCTACTAATTTGTGAAAATAGATAGTATTTTACCTTTTTTTAAATGTAGAAATAGGAAAGAGAATATTCAACTTAGCTTATTTTTTACTATTCTAGACTGAGACAAAGTCTGATACTAGAGGATCAGGACTAGGAAATAGGCTAGAATAGGCCTATAAACTTCATTTTTGAGTTGGATAGTATCATGGTAAAGTAGACACCCTATTATTTGATGTTATAGTCATTCTTCATCATTGGTGTCCTAAGGGTAAGATCTTTCTAGGTTCTATTCAGAATGCCTGTGTTACCTTGTCACTCAAATTTTAGGGTCTAGGACTTTACGGAGCTCATTGTGTGCCTATTTCAATATTTGATCCTTTTAGGATCTATTGGTACTTGAACTTGAATGCAAATTTTGGAAAATAGAGGGGGGGTTAGTGTGTAAAATATATGTTGGATGCACTTCACACCCTATGTGAGGGTATATTGCCTACATACCAATACTCTGAAGAGGGATCAAACTAATGTAGTTCTCCCATTGAAGTGTTTGGTATAAATACTATGTGATGTATTTAAGTAGATGTGAAATTAGATGTACTTTAGATGACTAGGGACTAGTTTTAATGATTGAATGAGCTTGGAATAGTATTAGAAAGATATATGTAGAGAATAGAGAAGAGTGCTTAAGTGTAATTACTTGTATGCTTGCTTCTTTCCTATAAATGAGTGATAACCCTTAAAAATGGATAATTAATGGCATTTTATAGGGAAACTAATGTTCATGGGTTACAATAGCTTGTATTAGGTTGATAGAGGAAAAGATAAAGATTCATGAAAATCTGACCATTTGAATCTAAAGTGGATTTGGATAATAATGCTAGAAACATGACACCCTAGGTTTTGGTGCTAGTGTCCAACTTTGACACTAATGTCCCATAAGGATGAGACCTACAAGGATGGATCTAGGTTTGAGAAGGATATATACGTCTCAAAAATCTAAGTTTGAGAAGCTATGGATGACTAGGAATCAATGAAAACCTAGCTGAGAAGGGTTGTGTGAACAAGAGAGAGGACCTATATGTTAGGTGTATTATCCATGCCTAAGTCATCTAATTTCACATTTTATATGAATAAATTTATCCCCATTTTATTATAGTGATGTAACAAAGTGAAATACTAGGATAAAGTAAAAATAAAAGCACACCTAAACTTACATGTTAAGGGAGAAGCTCATGAAGCTTATGTGATGTTAGATGTGCGTAGAGAGTGCACAGTGTGAAGTGTGAATCTAAAAATGAAAAAATAGAGTAGATTAGTTATTAATAGATATGTTATATCTAAAAAAATAACATCTAAAAGTTGTGTAAGGATAGATAAAATAATGAATACACCTCATTGGGTACACAAACTAATGCCAAACTTGTTATGATGCTAAGTAAGGCTGAGTAATGTTGGATGTGTTGAGTGATACTGCACCAAAAGTTATATCATGAATACAAATGAGTGCTCAATTCCCTATAAAGTAACTTAAGATTACAAAGGGTGGCCCTTTGGCTCCATCATCACCTACTAAGTGAAGCTAGATAATCATGTGTGTGATAATCAATGTTTGGACTATGTGTCCAATCCCTTTGAATAGGTGGATCAAAAATACAAAGGTTATCTAGACCTTTGGATCCATCATTAACCCATGATGTGAAGCTCATAAATTAATATTAGTATATAATATATGTCATATGAGATGGCTCCTAAAGGCCATGAATATACTATGATCTAACAATGTACCATGGATAGCCTGAATGTATGCTAGAATCTAGGCCACTCTTGGTCATTTCAAAAGATGGAGGTTAGGCTTGTCTGAAAGCTGCTCTAAAACTAATGTACTAGGCTTATATGAAATATAACTTGGGAAATCAAGTACTTAGAAAGCTAAACTTATAAAAAAAATTAACTTGAATTTGATTCTAACCACCTATAGATGGAGTAAGGCATGTAATTATTGAGCATGGATGGAATAAATTGAACTCAAAAATGAGAAAGAAGATCAATGTGCCATGCACATTACCCCTAATTATTGATGTCTAGAACATGGATTCTAATCTGGAAGTTATGCCAATTTCCTATTCTAAATTATAAGTGAGAATAATCATGCCACACATGATAAACACCCTATATCTAAGAAAACTATATTTGAAACTACTAAATTTGATTGATTTGAAAGTGCAAAAAATTGCCCCTAAACTAAAAATTTTGCCTATTTTTAGAAACCTTGAGAATTTTTTTGCCCAGATAAAAGCACCAAAATGTGGACACCCCTATTTTTGGCACTACTATCCATTTTTAGCACTACTATCCTATGTGAAATCTAACTGTTGATCTAAAACTATGATTGTTTTACTATTTTGGTTTGATCAATTTGACCTCTAGATTATGTGCCGAGTGTTCTAAATGCTGCTATTTTGATTGTTAAGAGAGTTGGTCTTTGTGACAAACTCTTATTTGATTCCCTCTCTTCTAAGGGTAGGAATGATGAACCTACAATGAGTTCCCTCAAAATAAAAAGAGTCTTGTAAGTGTGCTAATTTGTATAGATATAACATTGATATTTTGACAAGATGTTTTCAAGATATAGAAATGTTTGTATTTGATATATTGTTATATTAATAGGGGTATGCCTAGATATATATAACAATATATAAGCATGTGCATGATACTAAATTTAATTTTCAAAAGTTAGATGTTAGTTTTTAGTTGGAGGTGTGGAGCATGATGTCCATCATGGCATCCAAGAAAGCAAGGTAAATGCATGATATGGATCATGGCATTATACACATTTGAAGACACAAAGAAACAAACAAGAACATTAATCAAGAAGCAATAAACACACAAGAGAGTGGCCAAGGGGCCAAGAAAATAAGGGACATAGACGCATGCCACTCAAACTAGAAGACAAACATGAATGGCATGTTCAAATGCCACATACCCATATAAGTGAAGCAAATAATGTTGGTAGAAAGGCCATAAACATATGGAAAAGTATAAACAAAGGACATTAAAAAACGTCCTAAGGTACACACATGAATAGAATCAAAGGACATTGGCAAATGTCCTAAGGTATAAGCAAGAGACAAGCTAAAATTGGAAATGCAATCACACAAGCTACACTAAGTAAGCAAAGAAAACATGTAAATAACTGAGAAGAAATACAAACACATCTAACTACTCAAATCAAATGTGAAAGTATGAAAAAAATGTATAGTAAAAGACTAGGTATATGCTAAGAGATACACAAGTGCTAGATACTATTAAAATTTTGATATAGAGATCTATATAAGCTATAAAGTAATGTACATTAACATGATAACTCAGAGTGTGTAGTGTGAGAATGACAAAACCTAGATGGTGTAGTCATATAGAAGATTCCCCTAGTGTGTGTATATATCATTGTGTGTCTCAAAATATAGAAGTAAGAATGCCCCCTCTATGGGTAGAATGAAGCAGTCATGTATATGGATATCACTTCACACACTTCAAAGACATCAAGTGAAGCATGGTAATGTAAAAAATTAACATACAATAGCATGAAATAGCAAATGTAAGTCATATCATGATAATATTAATGAAAAATATGGAGGATGCACACAATTGAAAATTTTTTGGTGTTTTTGATATATTTGAATGTTTTTGTATTTTGAAATATTTATATTGTTTTTGTATTTTTTAAGATATTTGAACTATGTGCAATCAATCAAGAGAGAATATATACAATAAATTGAAAAGGAACTATGTAAAATCAATAAAAATTAAGCTATGTACAAGTAATATTGTAAATAAATGATACTAATCAATGAGTCTCATGGGAGACTCCCTATCATGTTGTCCTGTATCAAGAAGAAGGATCATGCATGATCATGAAACATGATGAAAATGCTAATATTGTGGCTCTAAAAGCTATATATTTTGTAAATGATCTGAAATATATGTAGTTAAAACCAATGGTGGGGTCCCTCTATAACTCTAAGAAGTAGATACAACTATAGGGTTCTTAGGGACCCATTTGATTGTAGGAGAAGCTCTCTGAACATGTGCTCTATGTGTAGATGCATGAGATCTCAATGAAACTACTCTAGGTGTGAATACTATAACTAGAAGCTATATAGAATCTTGAGGATATGTAGGTGTATTAACTCTCTATGCTAGTGATGAAGGTGTCAACTATGGTTGAATCTAGACTAGAGGAAGAGTTGTAATAGGCGAAGGAGATGAAACTAGATTGAAAGGGGTGCTAACCTTAGTGACAAAGCTATAACCATGGGTGTAATCAACATACCTATCTTCATAAACTTGGGTGATATCATGTACCACATAATCTACTATAGGCATAGAGTTGGTAGTAGGTGCAAAATAAAAGCTAGATGTACCAAGTTCAAATGGAGGAGGGATAGATATAATTGCTAGTGTTTGTTTATGTCTAGTAGTGATAGGGATATACTTAAAAGTAACCAAAGAGTTAGATACATCTAAGTAGAGATTATGTATATAAATACAATTAGAAATAACATTCCATGTGTGAGATAACAAATAAAGGAGAAAGAATATGGAATTGTGCATTGATGCATAAAGAACTTTGACTTTAATCATGACATTTCTAATGTGTTTAGCATGATAAACTTGAAAAAATTTCATCACAAAAGATAGAAAAAAGGGTTGAGAGCATGGATTTATGCATAAAGGCATATAAACTTTTGATATGTGACATGACATTTTGAATGTTTTTAGCATGATAAACTTGAACAATTTTCCATATGAGGAATAGAGAGAAAAGGATAGAGAACATGAATGTTTGCATAAAGGCATATAAACTTTTGATATTCAACATGACATTTTGAATGCATTTAACCAAATGTAGTTGGTAATTATTCCATATGAGTGAAAGAGAATATGTAAAAATAATTTTAGAATCTTGTGCATGTTTGGCAATGAATTTTGTAATATCATCCCTTAGTATGAAAATTAAGCATGAAATGCATAGAATTAAACTTTACACTAGCATGTGATAGACTTCATCATTCATGTACATGATAGGGCCCATTACAATTTCCTTGTTATTTTTAATAAATGTAAGAAAAGTTTGTAAATAAATGAGCATCATTTTTGTAATTTTTTGTGTGAATGTAAGGTGATACATCAAATAGCAAAGAGGAGATAGTATATATAACTAGGGATTTTGCATAAATATTTGTGCAAAATACTATGAATTTTTATAATTTAGATTGAATTTATGAGGTAAGTATGCAAGATAAAATTTATAAATTTATGAGAAAGTACTTGATTTACTAGGACCTAGTAAGTGCAACTAGGGTTTTGAGAAAAATAAAAGTTTTGAATTTACTATGAATTTTGAAAATTTGAAATGATTTTATGATTTAGATATTCAACTAAAAATTCAAAAAATGATTGGGAAATGCTTGAAAAATAATTGGGAAGTAGTTGGTGCAACTAGGATTTGAAAATATTTTTTTTTCAAAATTAGTATGATAATTTTAAAATTTTCCTATGAATTTATAGAATTTAGCTTTAAAAATTTAGGAAAAATTGGAAAATATTTCTAAAATTAGAAATATATTTTTCCTAGCGGTTTAAAAGTGTTTGTATGCAAAATAGCACCTAGTATGTGAAAACTAGGGTTTGGGTGAATTTATTGAAAATATTTAAATTAATTTGTAGTTTTATAGTTTTTAATTTTAGGAAAAATTAGGAAAATATTGAAAAAAATCATAAATAATTAGCCCTAGGGTTTCAACAGTTTTTGTGAGGAAATTTGAAGTAAGTCGAGTTCACCAAATGTTTTATCTTTTCAGGAAATTAATTGGTTTAATTCCTAATTAAATAAAGGGTCTAAGTATATTAAATTAGTAATTAAATATACTTTTATTAACCTACTAATTTATGAAAATAGATAGTATTTTACCTTTTTATAAATATAGCAATAGGAAAGAGAATATTCAACTTATCTTATTTTTTACTATTCTGGACTAAGGCACTGTCTAATATTGGAGGAGTAGGACTAGAAAATAGGCTAGAATAGGAATGTAAACTTCATTTCTAATCTAGATAGTGGCACCATAAATTGGACATCCTTCTTTTTGGTGTTGTAGTCCTTCTCCACTGCTAGTGTCTTGAGGGTAAGAGCTTTTTGGATTCTATTCAAAATGTCTGTGTTACCTTGTCATTAAAATTTTAGGGTCTGGGACCTTACAGAGCTCAATGTGTGCCTATTTCAATCTTCAATCCTCTTAATAGCTCTTGGTAATTAAAATTGAATGTAAACTTGGTAAAAGAGAGGTGGGTTAGTGTGTAAAAGATATGTTGGATGCACTACACACCCCGTGTGTGGGCACACTACCTACATACTAATACTTTGAAGAGGGATCCAGCTAATGTAGTTCTTGCATTGAAGTATTTGGTGTAAACACTATGTGATGTATGAAACTAAATTTAAAAATAGATGTATGTTGGATGTCTAAGGAGTGTTTTGAATGCTTGAATGAGCTTGGAATAGTCTTGGAAGGCTATATGCAGAGAATAGGGAAGAGTGCTTAAGTGTAATTGCTTGTATGCTTGATTCTTTCCATAAATGAGTGCCAACCCTTATAAATGGATAATGAATGGCCTTTTATAAGGAAATTAATTTTCATGGGTTAAATGAGCTTGTATTAGGCTGATAGGGGAAAAGATAAGGATTCTAGAAAATCTAATCATTTGAGTCTAAAGTGGATTTAGACAATAGCACCAAAAATAGGACAACTTTGGTTTTGGCACTAGTGTCCAAATTTGGTGTTAATATCCTAGAAGGATGAGACTTGGGGGGGATGGATCTAGTTTTGAGAAGGCTACTTAGGTCTCAAAAAGCTAAGTCTGAGAAGCTACAAATGACTAAAAATCAATGAAAACCTAGCTGAGAAGGGTTGTGTGAGCAAGAGAGAGGACCTATAGGTTAGGTGCTATTAACCATGTTTAAGTCATCCAAGTTTTCATTTTATATGACTATAGTATGTAACCTTATACTCTAAGGTATTTATGACTTGAATGACAATTTAAACAATAGACCCATTTGGATTCAGATTAGATAATTGAGTAGTCACCAAAGGGGATGAAAACATGTTTTAATTAGTAATAGGAATTAAAACTAGTTTTTGTGTTGAAATAATGGGTAATCTCATAATAAATGTATCAATAATAGTTTTAGGAAACAAAGGTTGAAACACATAATCATTGCCCCCATTACATGTATTGAGTTTTTGTGTTTTCAAGGGAAGGGATGTATACACTATTTTTTTTTGAATTTTTGGCTTAAAGTATATTTTAAAATATTTTATCAAGATATCTAGGGTTTTACTGAATGCACTCATGAAGCATTGTAATTACATGCACTTGATCAGGGTTTACTTGCTCATTTTCATTTTTTTCCATATTTTCATTATAAAAAACATTTTTTTTATTGTCAACATAGGTATCATCATGACCCATGTGTGAGATTCCTTAATGGTTTGAGACATATTGGATGGGTTGAGGGGAATCTCACTATGTTCAGTAGACATTCACCCAATCTAGGGTTATGCCTAGGTTGCATGCAAAATATTATCAAAAGAAAATTAAAATGTACAACAATCTAAAACCCTAGTTGGTTTAAAATTCTAGGAATCAAAAAAATTTGCATTCAAATGGATCATGTTCATCAAAGGTGAATATCAAATCTACAACAAGCCAATTAATGTGCTAAACTTAAATATACCATATACTAAATTTATTAAATTGAGATAAATTATAAATGGAAAATACAACTATGCTAGATATAGAAATGACATAAAATAAGGTAATTAACCAGACCTGATGCTAATTTAGATATCAATGTGGAACAACTTTAAATTGGGCAAGAAGTAAATTTTAAAATAGACATTAGATTCTAGATTTGGTGCCTCTACCTCTCTAAATAGTTATGTCAGACTTAGATAGTTGTATTGATGCTAATATATGGGTTTGAGACTAGTGTCCTATATATAATATCATTTAAAATAGTATATGAACACCTATATGTTTCTAGGTTTGGCTTAACCTTTAGTCTAGTGTATTCAAATCTATGTCATGGACTATCATTCCTAGTGAAATGGCAAAACCCTAGATTTCCATCTTCAATGTGACCTTGGGAAAAAAATGGGTTAGTGGTTAGAATATATAGAGTTGGCCCATAATGAATCTAGTATTAAAATGTGTTGCCTACGTAGATAATACTCTAAAAGATGGCTTGTGACTCACTTACATGTTTCGTTGTGTGTAAATCATGCAATGTGTGTAAAGAAAGCAAAAAAATGACCTAACTTGTAACTTAGAAAATAAGACTTTATGTTTAATTATTTATTACTTAAAACTTATAGTTTGGATATTCCTTTGACTTATACTAGAATAAGGTAGAATAGGAAATATTTTGATAACTCGAGTTTTTTTTTAATGTTCTTTTGGTCTGATTTATAGGTGAATAATGAATGAGGGTTGATATTGTATTTATACCAATCCTATCTAAAGATAACTTGCATTAAAGAACTTAGGCCAACCATTGGAATACATTTCATTTTCAAATTGGACAAATTTATGGCATAATATCCTTTCACTAGGATAGGACAATAACATTGATAATATTATTTGTCCTAGACATTAGTGTCTAGGGATCATGAGAGAAGGTACATGATTTAAAATTATAGAGGTGTAAGATAAGTACATTTTATGTATTATAATCAAGATAGGATGTCTATGTCATCAATATAAGTTTTTAGGACTAAGATATAGGCCAAGGGTCATAAGATAGAGAATTTGTGAGGCCTGGATCTAAGTAAGGCATGTGTAGAACTATGAAGAATAACCAAGGTCTGAGTTTTCTAATTGTAAAAGATTGAGGTGCTACATAATCCCAAAATATCATCTACAATATGATGGTAAAAAAAAAGGTTGGGGATCCCCACAAGGGCAAGGAGGTTTCAAAGGATGATATCAAAGGGGATTTAAAGGAGGACTAAAATTGTAGGCAAGGAAACCAAAAACCTAGGCAACTAATCATTTGTTATCTATGTGGTGAATTGAGTCACATCACATGTCATTACCCATATAATCCATAAAGATATGTATATTTCACATATTTTAGAATTTATGTGAAAAATAATTAAAAATATTGTCCTATTTTTCAAAAATAGAGGAAGGAAAAGATAGTTCACATTGTTAACATGGTCTAGTCTCATCTTAAGGATGTAAATTCTAATTAGGTTGTCACTAGACATCATCATAAATAAAAAGGCCTTCCTCCACTAGTAATTATTGAGGAAATATAATTAGAAAAGTGTGATAAGTAAATGGATTCCATGAGAGAAAAAGTCTTTATGAATGAAGTCTCTTAGTTGTTTAAATCCATCTAGAATAATAGCACTTCAAAAGAAGATAGAGTGATATTAGATGCTCAGATGTATGACCAGATTATTTAAATATTGTGATAAGATAAAACCATGATAGATATACTAATATTTGTTAGTAATTTTTACAATGAGGACATTTCTCAAAATGTAATAAATTTATTGCATAATTTATTGGATTGTGAAAAAAGGGGATAAAAGAAAGCAAAAATGGATGTTTAGAATGTCAAGATAAAAAATCCTTATGATGTTTATGATAGAATGGATATTTATCTCATAAGATATGAAGTCACCAGTGATGTATTTTAATTAAAAATCACTATGAACATGATTACATAGTCCATATGGGACTTATTGGAATACTAGTTATTAACTACAACCTTGTTATGTTAAGTCTTGCATACTATGCCAAGTTGAATGTATTGGGAAACTCAAAGATGTTGAGATGGAGGTGGCTGATTTTAGTTTGTGAAGGAATTTTGAGGTCATTGATATGAATACTAATGAGACACACTATCTTACATTGATTAGAAATAAATGGGCTTATAGTAGTTGTATTAATATCAACATAGTGGATAATCAACTAGAAGAACACCAAGGGGATAATATCATTGTCATATCTTCAAATAAGGTTGAGATCAAGAATTATATCATAAAAAAGATACTTCATTTCCATATGCATAAAATGATGATATCTAATACAAAGTTAGCATAAAGTCTAATCTTAAAGCCCTATGAAATGAAAATTTTACCTACTCCTTTTAGTTTGGATAATAGTTCCCATAGCTTTTAAAAACTGACTAATTTGGGGCATGACCAATTAATATGATTAATGTTTTTGCTCAGTTTCTCATGTCATAATGTAATTCACCTTCTAACCATTCTCCAACTAAGTCAAATTTTGATCACTTATACTAGGTAGATTCCATAGATAGAGGCTACATTGAATTAAAAATAGAAGGAATTTTTCCATGGGAACTTACTTCTTTCATAAGTGGAGATTTAGATGCACATATGATAAATTTGGAAAAGGGAGATCATGAAATAAGTCCAATGTGATTGGTATATGTTATAAATAGACAAATGCCTTAATAATTTACCATAGAAGATTTGGTATAGCTATTATATATATTAGAATATCATGTCCCAAATGTAGACATGTGGGTTAGTGTGTTAAACTATGCATTGAAAGGATTTGTTGCAAGATAGTGTGTTGTGAGTAGATACAATAGACTACACTTGGAATAAGAGTGTGAAATGATGTGAGCATAATTTCAGGTTACAACTATCATATCAAAATATTGGCCATTATTTTAGGTAGTTTAGTGCCCAAAATTACATGTTCATAAAGTGTGGAAGTATGGTCATCGTAACAATTAGATCCAAAGTATTGGGTCCATATATTTCAAAACTCATTATTAACACTACATAGAGATTGGTAAATGTAAAAATATCATAGACAAGAGACCAAAAATTAGCTACAAGTTTAACAAAATATCATTGAGACATTTGTGTTCAATTATGAAAATCTAATAATGTATTAAGATATAAAAAACTAAAAATATTTATGTGACATGGATGAGATAAAAATTTATCTCCTACAAAAATATACACATTTTAGGGTGAGTTAATCACATAACTTCATGCAACCATCAAGGAGTACCAAGCTAAAAGGAAAAAGAGAAATTTTAATTAAAGTCTATTAAGAAGTGTTGTCATTGATGTCAAGGTGAATCTGGTGAATATGCATGGTGAGTGGTCTATAAGGTATGAGAATGTGTGAATGATGTGAAAAAGAGACATGTGATAAGAGATAATTTTAAGGCAACTTAATGTCTCTCTATTGAGATAGAATTTGAAGGATACCTAATGACTTTTCTAAGGTTTATGTCAAGGTTCAGACCAAGGTAAGCATGTTTGAGTACTACTCTTTGAGTACAAGGTTTATTAATAAGCCTATTCATAAAAAGCATAGTCATATCATGAACATGTGCATGGTGAGAATGAATAGGTATGTAAAAAGGTATGGCATTGTTTGAGGAGCATGTTGGTAGTTCTAGGTGGGTTATTTGCATAGAAGGGGTTGAGTCCTTTTGCCTCAAGTTTTAAAATATAAATCATATGGTGATGAACCAAAGGTCATTTATCTTATGTATATGTGACTTTTTTACATTTTTATTTGTAAAATTTGTGTTTTTACTTCAGTTGTTCAAGATAAACATCCTGGGTATGCACAAGGCTAATTGTGAACAATGCTAATGGCATGCTTCAAATAGTGATTGGAGATAAGAAGTATTGTGTAGACTATATGAGATTATAATGGGTCTATTTGAGTAAAATATTATATGTTACTACCATTTGAGGTGTTTTAATGTGTTATAAAGAAGGCAAAGTGAACCATATGCTAATGAAGGCCTAATTGAATTAGGTCTCCTTAAGGCCTAAAGAAGGATTTGATCCATTTGAGCTATGGCCGACCTAATCTAATGTTTGATCCATGTTTTTATCATGAATTAAGTCATATTATGTGTAAAATTTAATAAAATTACTATGTATGTCTGACCAAGAGGTGTATGAGTAAGAACCTAGTATAAGAACAAGGCCTAAAAGGCCTAATTGACTAGCTAGAGAATATGAGTATTGAAGCGAATGATGTAGAAATTTAAAGAGATTAAGAGATGAGTTTGAGGATATATGCCCTAAGTGGAAGCATATATTTACATTATGTTTATATTTGGGACTTTTATTTCCTATTATTTCTTTTTATAAGGTTTGGTACTCATTGAAAGTAGTGAAAATGTTGAAGCCAAAATGGCTTGTTTGGCTGAGTGAGGTTTGAGAGAGAGAATGTCAATAAATTGATCTTTAAGACCAATAAATGACATTAAATATTATGATATTTTTGTTTGATATTTTTTGAGGATATTTTAGGAGCATGTTCATTAATTTTAAGTCATTTTATGTGTTCTTTCAAGTGTCATAAGTTCAATTTTCCATGCTGTGCTTTAAGGCTAGTTGGCAGTTCTGATTAGGCTATTTATAAAGAAGGGTTTGAGTCATTTTGCCATAAGTTGTTAAATATAAATCACATGGTAATGGACCTAAGTTAATTTATTAGCTGTATATGTGATTTTTTTTCATGTTTTTTATATCAAAGTTATGTTTTTGTTTCATTTGTTGAAGATAGACTTTATGGGTATGTAGAGGCCTAATTGTGAACAATGCTAATGGTGTGCTTCAAGTCATGATTAGAGATAAAAAGTGTTATGGAGCCTAGATGATATTATAAAATGTGTATTTTAGTGTAGTAGGATATTTTCCTTCTGTGTTATGTGTTTTAATGTGTTTGAAGGAAGACAAAGTGTAACTTGTGCTAATGAAGGCCTAATTGAATTAGGTCTTATAAAGTCCTAAATAAGGATTTTATCCATTTTAGCTATGGAAGACCTAATGTAATTCTTGATCCATGTTTTTGGCATGAAATAAGGTTTATTATTTATAAAATATAATTAATATAGTGTGTATGGCCGACCAAGAGGTGTATGAGCAAGAGCCTAGTATAAGAACAAGGCCTAATAGGCCTAATTGACTAGTTAGAGAATGAGTGTTGAAGTGAATGATATAGAAATTTGAAGAGATAAATGAGGTATTTTAGACCATCATACAGGAGTATATAAATAATTATGAAGATATAATAAGGGTACTATAGATGAATATCAAGGTTAAATGACCTAATTTGTCTTGAAGAGACCTACTTGCGCAAGAAGGCCTAAAAGGTGGTTTGAGAGGGATAAGAGTGTGAAGAGATGAAGAGGTGGTCATAAAAAATTGGTTGAGAAATAATTTGATGTTAAGGTGATAAAATTAATCATGTGGCTAAGATGGTTTTGAGTCATCTAGGGGGTTATTGCCTCCTTACAAGTGGGTGATTGTTACAACCTAGTCAAGTGGGTGCTTGGCTAGTTGGGGTTGGTGCTCTGTTGAGGTCAATATACCCTCATTTTTAAAAAATGAGGACCCTTGTTAAATTTTATGAATTTTATTATAAATTGACATTAAAATTAATTAGAATACATTATTTAAATATCATGGTTTTCATCTAGCTTAATTGACATGTTTACATATAATCCTTGTTTGACTTCATCTAATGTTGCTAACATTTGATTCTTGTGTTATCATGTTGCAGGTTTGATGGAGTTCCATTTGAATGAAAAATGTTCAAGGTTTTATGATTTAATGTTAATTTAACCCTTTTATTAACCTTGGGTCCTTAATTAATTAATTACATGTTTAAATGATGTTAAAAAACCTTAGTCTAAGTATTTTAGCCTAAGTTTTTATTTTGAAATGGGTTCATATTTACACAGGATTCTTTTTAAAATAGAATCAACTTTATGCAAGAACATTTTATATATTTTAAACCTAGTTTAAAATTTGGTCTAAGCTATAATCATCTTTATTAATATGATTAAAACCTTAGTCTAAACCTTTATCCTAAGTTATTTATATTCCCAAACCCTTACCTTACTAATTTTATTATTGGTAGGGATAAATTAAACATGATGATGACAAGTGTCACAATCTGAGAAAATCAAAAAGAAATCAATGGCATGTGGATGCAAACCAAATACAATACGTCAATTTTGGATATCGATGGTGCATGTTTAATAGAGTAATGGATATCTAACAATGAATATATGTCAACAAGTAAAGGATACTAAGAAGGAATGCAAGAATGATAAGTGTCACAATATTATAAAATGATTAAGAAGATTAATGGCATGCATTCAAACTTGTGTATAAAGATAGAGATAAATGGTTTTCACTTGATCATGCATTCAATAAATCAATGGTATGAGTCTAATACAATATAAGGAAGATCAATGGACCTCATTTGATCATAAATTCAAGATCAATAGTGTAAGTAGAGTCAATAATTCAAATATTCTAGATTGAATAAGATGCTAACATGAGATATGAGAGAATTTAAATGATGAATATTATTTAAAAGGTACACAAAGAGCCCATAGAGTTACCAAGTGTCCTGATATTAGAAGCTTACAAGGAAGATTAAAAGCCAATGATAAATTTAAGGCTAGAGGACTTCTCAAGAGATCAATGGTGTAAATTGATCAAGCTTCAAGATTGTATGAGGTAATGACACATGTCCAGAATTGATAAATATACACTTTTTAAATAAATTAGTAGTGTGACATGGTGATGCCACATAAGAAAAACATGTCACATTGGGAGATATTGTCGACCCAAACATGTAAAAGGTATAAATGTGCAATCCAAATGCAATCTAAGTCATAAAAGCTCACTTTAAAAACTAGATTGCCATTATTAGAGCTCTATGTAAACCTCTAAAATCCTTAATAATATATGGAAAACCCTAGATTATCTCCAAATTCACTATGATTGAGTTGAGAGGAGTTAAATTATTATTTACAAATGAGTAATTCAATTGGAATTATAGAAATGGTAACCCATAAACATGTTTCAAAGCAAGATGTTGTGATATATTTGACATCATATGATAAAGGATGAGTGTTCAAGTATATTGAGTTTGTATCTACTTATTTGAATATAGGGGATAAAAATTATTCCAAACTATTCTAGACAATTGAAAACCAAGCAATGATCACCAAAGAATAGGAGAAGATCCTCTCGACAAAGAGATTATATGATGACGTTGTAACCATCAAGATGATTAGAATTCACTATGCAACTAAAAAACTAGAGGCACTTCATTGCATTGATGTTCTTGGTCCCACTTTTAAGGAAGTTAAGATAGACAAGGGTATGTTAATTAATGAACATAATCAAAGGAAAGATGCTTACATTTCCTCAATTACCTTTGAGTCTTATTAAAAATTTCCCAAGCCCCAAATTTAACTAACCTATATTAAGTCAAGGGCTAAAGAGAATAACATGATGGATACCCTAACTATGTGGCTATAATTTGGTAATTAGGTTGTTACATACCCTTCAAAGAACATCCCAATAAGTTAATTTAGACCTAGAATTAGGATGGTGATGACCATGTTGAACAAGTTGTATGGATGTGTAACGACAACATATGTAAATACAATGTGGGTACCCATGGTGTATTTCATCATTAAAAAGGTGATAATTCCTCCATTGGGTGAGATAATCAACATCTCCCTGAGTAGACAAATATATTTAATCAAGCATAGGAATACGACTGGTTTTTACATGATGTCCTATCTTTTAGATGCCCTATGTGTAACCATAAAGATTACCAACTATAGAGAATGGTCTCCAAGTGGTACTTAGATTATTTCCCAATACTATTCCAAATTACACATCTATAAGTATAGAGATCACATCTAGTTCATTTATGATTATGTCTACCTTGCATTAAGTAAAGCTACAACTAGTATTCATATGGAGAGAGTTATCCCTTTGATCAAGAAGTCTATTGAAGTAATGGGGGATATATGGTTATCTATTGATTGCATTGTTATAAGGATTGAAGGAAATCAAAATTATCCTCTCAAAATACCAGTCCATGTATCTAATAAGTTAGCTAAACAAGAAGTATCCTATTAGTTATTCCATGGTATAGATGGTCTTTGCAAAACTAAGAGAAAAGGTCTCCTACACAATTTTCCTATACAAATTGGCAAAACTATATTCAGATAGTGGGATCACATTGAGGCTAACTCAAAACATATGTTATCTTTCAACCTATAGATGGATGACCTTAGATAATGGGACCCTTATAAGAGGTTAAAATAACATTTGAATATTAAGGGTATTTTGAATGTACCATATGAACATGAGCCAAATTCATTTGACTTAATATACATTAAAGCATCCTCAAGCTATGAAGTTTCCAGGAGATTAAAGGAACAAAATATAAGACCTAAGTCAAGATTGAATAAGGACCAAAAAATGGAATATAGGTGACAATTAGGCCCTAGGCAGTATCACCTGCTTGATGTTGGTTCTTCCGAACTTTACACAACAGAGGTACAAGTAGAACATAAAATTAAAAAGAGGAGGCTATATGAAATTTCTTCAAGTTCATCACTTTTTTATCTTTAGAATTAGTAGAATAATAGTTACCTCAGGATGAGGTACATATGATAGCATTAGATCCTAATGAATTCATTGAATATGCACTTAGGATGCTATCCATGATTTACAAGATAGATTCAGATGTATAAGAAACAAGTGTTGAAGAAACTAAGAAAGATAAAGCGAAAGAGAAATCTTTAAACTTGATGTTTATTAATCCTTCTAAAAGGAAATCCAAGACTACCACTATTTTAAAATCAAAGAAACCAAAGATAACCATCACACTAGCTTTAAGTGAAGTCAACTTGTTTAATGAAGAAAACATATTATATGGTCCACTAATTCTTGAGTGGTTCATTAATGAAACAAGGTTAGAAAATCTTCCCACTATTCATCATCCATAGGCTATGGTGAAGGCTACTAACATCCTAATACAAAAATAATTGAAGCCATGGATCATTATTCTACAAGAAGAAGAGGAAAGGAGATTAGCTATGCCTAATTAATCAACCCAATCACAAGTAGATCCCAATTCCACATGTTACCCAATCTTTAGTTGGGGTTAAATTTGATCCAAGTACTAATAATTTTCAAAGGGTGATTGAGAAAACATTCAAGTAGGGTGGTAAGGAAGTCACATATCAAAAAATGGAGCCTTTGACAATTTTGACCTAGGAGAAGGGACAAAAACCTGGTGAGGATCCAATATTTGAGGTGGATGTACTAGAGCTAGCTCAATCATAATTAGAATAGTTTAAAGATGTTATCAAAGGCCAGAAGTAATAAAAGAATAATCTATAGGGGAAATCCATTTTATCTATTCCAAGAGATATGGTCAATAAGTTTTAGGCCACTATGTATGATATATTCATCTCTCTAAAGTCAACAACGTCCAATCAAGATATGGTGAGAAACCAAAGTGTTATGACTATGAATCAAATGAATCAATGGTAGGGTTCATATAACAAGGTAAAGGAATTGGTCAATATATTGATAGAGGACTAGATTCATGGGTTTTAAATAGTCAACTTGGCACATTTAAATATGGCTATGGTTATATTGATATAGAAGATCAAGGGTTTGAACAAATGGTCTAAGAGTTTAGAGGATATTTTTAAGGATTTAAATAGTTGGAGAACTAGATGATGCATATATTGGGTAGCCTGATCAAAGACCCAACTACCATTAGTCCCATTGGACTGATAACAAATGACAAATTTACACACAAGGATACTCAATTCATGTAAGAGGTGAAGAGCAAAAGCTAAGGAAAAATAATAAAATAATATTGGACAAGATCTTATCTATAGAGGAGAATATTTGTGGTGCTAGAAACATCAAGGAGGCCTTAGATAGAGCTGATAAAAACATCAAGGATTTGGTAGATCAAGAAGAAGAAATTTTCATGGAGCCCATCATCAACTTCAAGATGATTGATGATCAACATGACAAGGCAATGAAGATCTTGGAATAAAGACAAAGGACTAAAATAATAATAGTTTATCAAAGTCAAATTTTTTGACCTAACATATTCATTTTGTAATAAAACATGTATATCATTTGAAAAATGAATATTCTATATTTTGAAAGTATGTGCAAACTTTATAAATGCATTTATTATAGGTCAGTCCATTTGTAAAGTGTATAATTCTAGAATGTTGTGGAAGGATAGTTATCCTTGACACTTGTTCAAAAACTTATTTGATGTGACTGATTGGCATACATCAAAGTCTTGTATAAAAGGGATAATGTCATTTGTAAAAGAAGAGGGAGTTTTAGAGCAAAACATTTATGTAAATTTAGAAAAAATTAATACGAGCAAGGGAATTCTACAAGGATTGCCTCGTATTTATTTTTATATTTTGTTATTATGTCTACTTCCTTAAACATCTATCTTGATATTTAGATTTGAATTGCTTGTATGAATCTTAGATGTGTATATGTGTATGTAGAGTTGTCAATTTGTGATTATGCTAGGTCGATTGAAAGGTTTTAGATTCATTTCATCTCCATTACTTTTCAAAGAATATGTGCTAATGCTATTTTATTATAGAAGAAAATATTTAAAGTGAATTTGAGTTCTTATTTACATTATTTCAAAATCCTTAGACATTTGCCTAATATATGATAGGATATGTACATTTGGCTATCTCATGTCATATATTGGTTTGAGTGCATGTATTTGATGAAATTTAAGATTTGTCATAATGTCTGGACTAAATATTAGGGAAACCTTTCTTCTCTACCCTACCCTTATTTTTTCTCATTTTTTAATCTGATAAATGTATTTAGCTTTCATTGTAAATATACATGCTAGATTAGACTTTAGACTTTGGGTTTTGATCATAATTCACTATACTTAGTTAAAATTACTACCATATTCATAAGTAAGCTTTAAGCCCAATGTTGCTCCCAACAACCATTTATATTATCATTTTGTGAAATAGTTAATTACTTTTCCATTATTCTACCAAAGATCTTAGGAAGATCACAACTAGATACTCATGCAATAGATTATTTAAATCTAAAAATGAGAAATGTTTTAAACACTTCACAAACCCTATTATACACTTTCAAGAATTAATATGTGAGGTTTCACTGGTGCTATAAGGAGTGCCTTTAGCCAAAACTTTGTGAATTTAAAGTATCTTAGCTAATTTTGGTGAATTTTGCTCAAACATTAGTTGATCATTTGCAGATCTATTTTTTTATTAGATTAATTATGTAAATATTACTAATATTCATGGTTTTGGACCAGTATTTAGTCTTATTTAGATAAATATTGTTGTTCTTTGGAGGTTTATGAGACATTGTTGTAAAGGTAGCTTAAGCTTTGTGAATATGACACATCTAAGGGTAGTAATAGAAATTTTGTTTAAATTTTGATTGATTCTTTGTAAATTTAGGTTCATTTAAACTTATAAGTGTAAAGATCACTCATATTCATGAGTTTGGAGGTATCTTTAAGCTAATTTAGTTAAAGATCAATTTTATTTGAAAATATTTGTATGAATTTGTTCAAAATTTACTTAATGTATAAATTAATCATTATTCTTTGTAAAGATAAGGTTTACACATCATATTTTGAATAGGACTCAGATTTTACAAGATAGAATAGATAATAATAAGGACTAGGTCAAGGTCTAAAACAAGGCTACCTCTTCTTTATTTAGATATTCATAGGAAAGAAAAAGCAGATAAAAGTAAGTGCAGGATTTATAGGTCTCAACCTAATTCACCTGTTTATGGTTCTCTTATGTTCAACCCTTATCAAGGTATGTCATGGTTAGGTGGATCTTCCATCAATGTGCCTATCAAGTACATGATTTACCTAAAAATCTTGAGAAGTATTTACCTTATTCAGTCCTATAGGTGTAGTTACTACTAAAGAACATATCAAGTCATTTAAGGCCACTTTAAGATTGTTAAATGGTGTCCATGAAGATGTTTCTTTTAGATTATTTCCTTTCACTTTCAAAGATGTAGCATATGATTCATTCCTTAATCTTCCTAAGAATTACATTACCAGTTAAGATGATTTTAATAGTATTTTCATTGATCAATTTGGAAAGATCATCATTCCTTGTGTCCTTTATCAACAATTCACTACTATGAAGAGATATTCAAGTGAAACTATTAGAGATTTTAATGCCATATTTCAGAAGATGTTTACCAGAACTATAGGTACCTATAAACCTGATGAAGCTTTAGCTTTAGATATTTATAAGGATGCCTTAGATCCAATGACATATATTTTTTTTAAAGATATTTTGGGGTCATAAATACATTTTCCTTAGCCTATGTTAAAGATATGAAAATAAGTGATCAAATGCATCCCCAGGGTCAATTAGCATATGATATTCCTAAATGTCAATCCTAATTTCCTTACATTAAATGTCATTCCAAATTCTAATCAAAACATTCCTACTTTAAATCAACCACCATTTTTAACTAGTTACCCTTGAGTCATGCTCATCCTAGTCAGAACAAAAGATTCTTAAATAACACAACAAATAGATCTCATCTACAAGATCAATGAGCTATGGTTCCAAAATCTAGTAGTAGTACTTAAGTTCACAATTCAGAGTCATCTAAGAATGAAAATGACTCCATACTCAATGGTTAAAAAACTAAGCACTAATTTCCTTCAATTGCAAAAACAAGTAGGTAATGATAGGGAAAGTTCCAATAGAAATTATTCTTATCATAGGTTTAACAAACCTATAAATATTTTTAACAATATAAACAATAATAACAAAAATAATGAGCCATCTAATAATAAAAACAATCCTAAAATAAACATTTGTGATGTAGCTTTAACTGAATATTATAGAGTTCATAACACTTCAAAGCATGGTTAATTAGATTGTATTGAATTTTGTAATGATTTTATCTATTTCAAGATGAATTAGATACATCTAAATGTGGACCCAACAAAGATAATGTTGTTGGTATATTTGGTTCTTTAAAGTCATCTAAATCTATTGACATAACTCTTATAGTGGAGACATTTGATTTTCCATTTAAGGTGAGAATGAAACTGAAGATACTCCAAAGGAGATTCATGCTTTTCAATAGTATCTAAAGAAGACTTATCCTTTAAGGAATATAAAAAAAAATCGACCATTGACTAGTTCAACTCCACCAAACAACTTTGATACTCCTCTTGATCCTCAAGTAGACAATAATCTAGAACCTCCAAAGAGAAGTAACTCTAGAAATTATGTTGAATCATCTAGTTATTCTACTAGGGGTGGATATAATATAGTTGAGGATATGAAAAATATTAAATATAATATCATTTTACATGAGTTGACTCAAATTAATGAACAAAGAGACTTGTTGCCTAAATCTTTATCCAAAAAATCTTAGTAAATCACAAAAAGATGCAAATGCTGATGTAGTAATGTACAAGAACAAAGTAGAGGTTCCACCCTTATTACTAACTATTAGATTTTTTGTTAAAAACTTACATAATTATTTATTATATTTAGGTTCCTCTATAAATATCATTCCAAAAGGTATTTATGATAAGCTTGGTTTAACTCCAATTAAGTCAGATAGAGTAGTTACTCAATTAGACAAATATAGAGTTAAAGCAATTGGTGAATTGTTGAATGTTCATATGTATCTTGATTCAAAGCCAAGGATACAATAATTCATATATATTCAAGTGGTAGACATTATATATGCTAATGGGATGTTTCTCAATAGGGATTGGACTAAGTATTTAAATAGATACTATATACACACAATGTTTTCAAACTTTTATCGATTATTGACACTTTGTATCTTACAAGAAATTATTGAATTTCAATCTACATAAGTGCATGCCTTAAGGGGTGAACTAGGAAAGAGGTTGGTAGACCATTGGTTCTTTGTAGGATTGTTGTCCCTTTTTCAACTTGTTATCTACACACTTGTCTCTTAAAACCATTATCCCTAAGCTTGTTCTTCTATATTGTACCCATTATGGGCATTTTCTACATTTTATCCTCCTTTTCCTCACCTAAATCCCATTTTGTCAATCGGTTGTGCTAGGTCAGCTAGGTCAACCATGTATAGTTTTAGGATATTTTTACCTTGGAATTAGGTTAGCCTTTGGCTAACCTAGCTTGGGACCTAATGAATTATTCTCTAAAATTGTGCTAGGTTGACTAGGTAAACCTTGCCATCTAAGATTCTTGAAAGGGTCAAGGGTCAAATATACCAATAAATACAAGTTAATTTCCATCATTTATTAATAAGAAGAAAAATAATAAGTAAGAATGAATAAACATCTGCTTATTGACCATTCTATTTGAGAAGTAAAGCTTAGGGTTTCATACTTTCTTTAGAGATACAGATCATATCTTATGGAGAATTATTTTGGATGCATTGATAGGTTTTGTATCCTAAAGTTGATTTGTATTTGTTATCATTACATACCACAACAACCTCTTACAAATCACCTTGACCAAGGGAGATATTGAGGCTTGATAGGTTCATCTTCAAAGGTAAATATTCCTAACTTTATTTCTCCTTCATGAGAGTATATAGATATAAATTTATGCTTCTCTTCCATGCATTAGGATTCTATATACATTGATATGAGTATATGTATTTTATGCATGTTTAGTTTTATTATTTTTAACCCCCACTTTGTGCCACAAGCTTTGGTGAGCACTAGATTATATTTATTTAACTTGTTATTAGTATAGATGAAATATCAAAACTTAGGACCCCCTTAGGATTATTACATGATTGTGTTAGACTGGAGGATTTGAAACCCTCCTTAGAATGGTGTATTGTGGTAAGAGATCCCCTAATCAGGTCTAGGGGTTCCCCATATTGGTCATGCTCTTGCTTGACAAATGTATCCCCAATCAGAAGTGTCTGGTATGATCTATCTTTACTAAGTTAGGATTGATTTATAGACATAATACATTTATAATTACATAGATTCTGGTGAACCCGATGTGAATCTAACCTTTGCATGATTTGTTTCACTTATTTTCATCATTTCATCATTTTGTTTTTCATATACTTGTGATGTTGGGTCAACTATATTGACATAGTACTAACTTCTATGCCCAAGTTTGACACACCATTGCATTAAAATGGATATGTTCTATTTGTTCAAGTTTTCCATAATTCTAGTTCAAATTACTAGGTCAACCCAATTGAACCTATACACTTTTAAGAATTATATTTAGACTACTAGGTCAACCTAGTCAACCTTATACATTTTAGGCACTAAATAATAGCTTTTTTCAAACCTTGGTTGACCTAGTCAACATAGTTAGCAAGATTTTTAATCATTTAGCAAGTTTATTCAACAGCAATCTCACTTTTTTGCATATTCCAAACCACTAAGGCTCCTTTCTATTTTTATCTCTTTCTTACAGTTCTATTTTTCATAGTTTGAAATCTTTGAAACTACCCCTGTATAGTTAACTAGGTCAACCCTATCAACGTAGTTCTATATCCTATATTCCACTTGGAAAGCTAGGTTGACTCTATCTACGTAGTTCACTTTCAAATTTTTTCCTTTCATTGTATAAGGGTGACCCTGTCGACCCTATTCTATATTTTCTACATACACTGTTAACTAAATTGATATTGTAATGTGTTTCAAAGTTAATATTTAACCCTTATATGTTAGTAATTAGTTCACACTTTCATTTTTTGTTATTATCAAGATTAGAATAAATCACATAGTCTAATGAGGTCATTTTAAATATACCTTTTAGTTTCACTATTTTCTCATTTATGCACGCATGACCAAATCATAAAATCATAATAAGAATTTTAATAATTGTCTACCCAAGGCCAACCTACTTGGATTTCATCACCAAGGGGGAAGTGGACTTTATTTTTTGGCTAAGTATAAATATATGGTTAATGGTATATTTTAGATAAGCACTTGACACCCTTATTTTTGTGGTGTGTGAAGTGAGGGAGTAGGCCCCAATACCAATCTTGTACCATTGTTAATATAAATCCTTTTTAGCCCAAACATGCTCAAACCATCCTTAGATTACTTTCTAGTTCCTTTATTATAGACAGCTTCTTATCACATCTTAAAATCATATTCTAAAAATCTAACAACATTTAGGTAAACCACTTAGTTATCTTTTATTTTCCAAGTTGATTGCTTACTCTTTGCTCAATTGTGTGTTGTATTGTAAAAACTTACATTAGCCAATAATGGTGCAAGGTTTTACGTTATGTGCCTCAATTGGAAAAACCTCATTGATCCAATTGATTGTGTTTCCCTTCAAGTTTTGATTTTTAAAATACTTGTAAAATTATTCTTGTTTCAGTACACATTCTTTTCTATCAACATAGTCTCTTACATACTATCTATTTTTTCCTATCTATTGTGCTAGGTTGACCTAGTTGACCCTATACACTTTTTCAACCTCTATTTGCTATGCTAGGTCAACCTAGTTGACCCTATATAGTTTTTAGGACCTATTGCCTATGATAGGCTGACCTAGTTGACTTTGTATAGTTTTTGTCACTTCAAATTTCTTTTCTTTTTAATCTATTTTTCCTAGTTTAGTCTTTTTCCTTTATCATTAATTTTATGTTTGAAGACAACACTTAGTTGAATTCAACATACATGATGAGTTTCATCAATATTCATAGGGTCTCCCATACACAAATTAGGGATCCTATCTTAGATAAGAGTAATGTTCACATAGCCACTCACACAATGAACTATGGTACCCATCCTCATTCATGTTCATAGTGTAATTCTCTCTTCTCCCTAGAATATCAACCTGAATTAGAGTATACCATTGAAATGCTTTTTTTATCTCTTAATTTCCTCAACATAGAGGAAACATCCCTCTACCATTTACCATCTCATGATTAGTGGTCAATTTGAAGAGCCTCATTCACCTACTCTCACATTCTTAAATGGATTTGGGGATACCTCTTTCTTTGATTCTCAACCTCTTCCCTCAACTATGACCCCTTCTCATACCATGACCTCTTATTATTTAACTTCTACCTCCATGCCTAGTATCTCCACTAATATGGCAAGTTATACATCTAATAGGCCTCTTATAATATCCAATATCCTTAATACTTCTACTAGTGCATCATTTAATACCTAAGGTAATCATGCTTCTAGTTCTTCCTCTTCTCATCCCTTCACTAGTCCATATTTTTTCACACAAGAAATTTTTTCTACTAATGCCTTGCATTCTAATATTTATTCTCAAGATAATATCAACACCAATAGTGGTACCCAAGCCACTAATACCAACTCTAATGATTCAAATAATGTTAACAATGCTAATCAAACCCACCAACTCTTGTTACAAACACTCAATCAAATTAATATTTTTCAAGATAATAATACAAATCAAATGATAAAAATGTAAAATCACCTTATCCATCCTCAAACTCACCTAAAACCAATGACGTGGGTCACACATAATCAAAAATTTCCCCTCTTCCTATTCAAAATTCCTAAGGCAATCCCATCCCTTAACCTCCATTAGTCAACAAAACCATTAAGCATCTTCAAAATAAACCTCTTACCACTCAAATTGCTAATATTGATATAAGATGCATCACCATTACCATTTATTATAATGGATCAACTAATCCTAACCTTCATCTTAAAACATTTAGAAATCTTTATAAGGATTGGGTTAAATTGAACACCTTTTTTGTTACCAAGTTCTTAGCCAAAAGTCTTATGGGTGATGCCTTAGATTGGTACAACCAACTTTAAATGCATTCTATTACTAGTTTGGAAGATTTAGTAAATACTTTATGTTCAAGAGTTCCAAACTAGTGATCTTCCTAAAAACACTTTGTCCCACTTGATAAATTGTAAACAACTTCAAAATGAAACTACCCAAGCTTTTGTTAAAAGATGGAAAACATTGTCTAATAAACGTGAACATAACATAGCTGATGATAACCTTTTCCATATCTTTACCAATTCTCTTTTTCCCAAGTTATAATATTGGGTTTACACTCTCTCTACATACTATAAAGGAGGCTATTGATCAAGCTAAACATCATAATTTTATTATTCATCAATTTGAGGTACCCCAACCTTCATAGGTCCTCATATTTTACTTAAGAACAAGAATCATAATGATACCAATGATGGTGTCATGGACTCTTATGATACCATTCACACTATTCAAGTTATTTTTCCTAACCACTCCTCAAAACTAGCTCCCTCTTCTCAAAAATATGCCCATCCTCACCTATCTTCACCTATTAACATCAATGTTCCCAAACCCCTATCCTCAATTGAATTACTTAAACATCTACATAAGGCCTGTACCACAATAAATTGATCCCACTCATTCTATAAAATCCTAGTATGATCCTAACATGTTTTGTTAGTTTCATGTTAGTTGGGGTCATTCTCATGAGACCTATAGGTAGCTTCATAATTTAGCTATGGATTTTCTTCTTAGTCTTAATTTTGATCATGATTCTATCATTCAAAAGCATCAACAAGACTATGCCATGGATTTTAAGGCTCATGAAACACATACTAAATATCAATCCTTGAATCAAGATAATATTAATTTTGATATATATAAATACCCTCTTCCTAATCATCAACCTAATCAAGATACCCAAGACAAGCCCACCCCTTCCACCAAAAATGTATAAAGTTTTGTTTAACCTACTCCTAAATAGAATGTGGTTAATATGACTAATATGTGAAGGGTGGTTTCTTTGTTAATCCTCAACCTATCTACACTCCATTATCTCACACATTTTGTGTTATCCAAGATTCTTCTCCAACTCATTTAAATGAGTTGGGGAAAGATGAACTTATAACCTTTGATGAAACACTTCTAACTCCTCCCTTGGATAACACTTCCCATTCTATTTCTACCATCCATCCATCTTATTTACCTCACACCAATGATAATAAAGTTTATATCAACACTTCTACCAATTCACAACACCAACCGAAACCAATTACTTCATCTTTACAACATAATTTAAAACCTTGTTCTAAACCTTCTCCTTCTTATCAACTTAAATTCCAATGCACTTTATCTCTTACTTTTGAGGACTTTCTTAATCACTATGTACCTATTTCTAAAAATATATTCATGGGTTATGATGAGTGGGATCTCATCATGGAACTCACTAATCTCCCATCCCAAATTCAATTTCTTGATATTATGATGACCTCTCCACATCATCAAAACCATCTTATGTAAATATTGTTGTAAATGAACATCCCTCATCCTCCCTTAGTAGGATGTGAAGAAAACTTATATGGATCTAAAGATATCAGAATACAACAATGTGAAGAGATATCCATCCATGTTGACAAAATAGTGGACACTTCTCTTTGCTTAATATTTCCCATAACTTATATGATTCCTAATGAGATTATACTTCATGTGGATGATCATCCTCTATTCATTAGTGTCCAAATTAGATATATCCAAGTCAAACGTGCCTTGATTGATGAGGCTTTGACACCTGTGTTGCCTCTCTTGATTTTATCAAAACCCTTGGATATTTTAAATTCAATCTTACACACACAATACATGTTAAGGATATGATCGAAGGAAAATTCCTCCTTTAGGTTGTGTGTGGTTTCCTATTACCATCCCACCCATTAACATTCCTCTTTCTTATAACATTTTGCTTGGTAGGCCATAAACTCATCATATGAGAGTAGTTTCTTATTATACTTGCCAATGCATTAAATTTACTCATAATGGATCCATCTATAGGATTTAGGGTTAAAATAACCATTGTAATTTCACATAATTCCAATACCATGGTGTCTTCAAGATTCCTACGCTTGAACCTTTGCCTAGTATTCCATTCTGTGAGTCTCAACTATTCAAATTTCTTGTTAACTCAACTTGAGGTTACAATAGTAATCCTTAAATCATTGGAAATATTACACCTAACTTCTTAGATTCTGATGATGATGAGTCTGATGAGATCAATATAAATATTAAAACTTCTAATATTTCACCTCACCTCATCTCACAACTTCCTAATTCTTTGTAGCCTCATTATCATAAACCTCCTTGTGATGATATTCCTATCATCTTGACTAAGACTAAACATTCTATTCACCACACTTCATTTGATGATAAGGTCATACCTACTTGAATCACTGATCTTCACACCCCTAATTATGATGATGGTTACACCATGATGATCCATTCTTAGGTGGTCTTGTTCAGGCTCGTGATACTGAGATTATCCATTATCATTCTTCTTTACTTCAGTCTTTTAGTGATTCTTCCCATGTTTCATTATTTATAGTTCCTAATTTTAGTATTTTTCCTCTTTTTTTCAAGGTAGAGATGGTGTTAACACCTTTAGTTTTTAAAGAAACTCATAGGATTATGCTCATGGATCATGTTATGATTGGGCCTTACCACTTTGTTAGATACCCTAACCCCTATAGCTTACTTATCCCTAAGATGTGTGTGAACCTTCTTTAGCCTTATAAAAACCCTACCCATCCCTTAGTAGAGTCCACATTAGAGCCAATTCTTATTCCTACTATATTTGATCCCATCCTTGTTGCTACCATAGTTGACCCCATTTCTACTCCCACTATTACTGAGTCTATCCCTTTTTTTGATCCCATTGTTCCTTTCATTGAGACTAGTCCTGTTCGTTAACTACCATTACCTTCTCTTGGTGATGATTTGATTCCTTTACCTCAAATGGATTTATTGTGCACCAAATGGGATGACAAGCCTTCCCAAGCTCCTTTTATTCCTGTTACACCTCCTCTTGTGAGTACTTCTACTAAGCCTAATCACATGTATATTTGTTGCTTCCAAAAAATGGATAATCATTCTTCCATGCATTGTCATAAGCTACAATAATATATTGATACTTTATGTCCTTCTTCCCTTTATTCCTTATACAAGGCCATACCTCCCCTAAAGGTACTCCCTAAGTATATTACCAAGTATGGAGGAGTGTATTATCTTTGGAACCAATGTGGTAACTATCAAATTGATCATACCACATCCTTCAAAAACAACTTAAAGATCATCTTATAACTATTATCAAACCTTATACCATTCCTCTCATAGGTTTTACTCATAAAAAGGATCCCCTTATTCTCTCATCTTTCCACCTCCAGTGGTTCCATTTCCTCATGTGGTCTCTTCATCACCTTTTGTTCCTGCACCCATGAATCTCTCACTCATGGAACTTTCCTCACCTATGGATCCTACTCCACCTATGAGTCCCTCACCTATGGATCCTTCTCCACCTGTGAGTCCTTCACTTATGGATCATTCTCCACCTATGAGTCCCTCACTTTTGGATACTTCCCACCAGTGATTCTTGCATCTTCTATAGAGTTCACTCTCATGTATTATTCTAAGCATCCCTTTCCTAATATCCCTCCTCAACATGATCTATCCAACATTCATACCTTTTATATTAAGGAGATTATATGAGAAGTATTTTTGCAATTTACACTGAAGATTTATGAGACATTAGTAATAGTTTATGCTTATATTCATAGAGACTTATTAGATGTTCTAGATAATGTGTGTGGGTAAATCTATCAGTATTTATGAGCACATGCATTGTGTTCTTTACATTTTCATTTGGATTGGACATGTGCTCAAATCTTATCTTTATCTATTTATTATATCATTTAAAATTATGTCAAATTCTTATTTATCTTAGATGGTGACTTTACTTTTGCAATCTATATTGCTTATACTATAATTTATGTTCCCTTATAGATGTATTCTTTATCATTTCTTTATTTTTCTTCTTGAGTTTCTTTCTTAAAAACTCATTTTTTTCCTTCCTTATTTGTTTGCTTTTTTATCTCTATTTTTCAAGGATAATTGTCATTTTGAGTTGGTTATATAAACCTAGTTCCCTTTATTCATTCCCTCTTTATGATGTGATTAGTTAGCAAATAAATAATCTCATTATAATCTCCTTTCACTAGTCTGCTTTTGATCTCCTTTTCCCCTTTATCCCATTTTTGCAAACTAAGCATATACATGGTTGAGAATTGAGATAATATGTTATTTCATTATCAAGCCTAATTATCCTAGTCAGTCTTGTATTTGGTTACTTAGCTTCTTTTAGCCTAAGCCTATAGCTTATTCATGTGTCTCACTCTATCTCTCATGTTTGGTCATTCCAGGTCTATATGGATGAAGAATCTTAAAAAGTCTTAAAAACATTTAAAAGCCAAATCATTGAACAAAAGGCAATAATATGGCAAGTAAAAAAAATTTAAATTATTAAAAACCAAATCACACTAAAATACATGATTCAAAGCACATATCCTTCTTCTAATTGAATCATAAACTCCATAGTTGGACTCATGATATAGCCACAGTCCATTGGGGTGTGGTAAGCTAGTAGAATAGAAAAGGAGAAAAAAAAATCTTTTAGTGCTACCTACTTTCTCACATAAGTACCCAATATTCATAGTAGATTAATGGCTCTTTAAGGGGTCATGAGGAATGAGGAACATGTCATGGGAAGGTAGCTCCATTTTAATTTTATTGTACCAATATAACTGAATGATTTGATATTAGTAGCATAATATCTATAACAAACATGTTTCCTTTATACATTGATGGTCACTAGTCACTTAGTCTCTTCTCATGTCTTTAGTATGCCTCCTGTCTCTTAAGGTATTCTCATAAGATGCCTATGTTATGTTTTTTACATTCCATTTTTCATTCCATATATTCCTCATATTTCTTCTTGATAAATAATATTTTGTTCACTGATAATTCCCCTTGGGATTCTATTTATGAGTTATATTTAAGACCATGGATAGGATCTAGCCTTCCTTGCAAATTACCATAATTTTACCTTACTATTACCAACATCCTTTATCTTCTAATTTTCACATTTATTCTATATCATTAGCATTCCCTTTATGAGTTGTAATGTAAGACCATGAATAGGACCTCAACTTTTTCACAAAATTTTCCAAAAATCCAAGTCATAAAAAAAATTACATGTGTCAAATATGAGATAAGATGTGATTGATCATGAAGTTACACATCATTGACATGCTTTCTAGCTTGATTTAGTATGTTTTATGATTAATTTATTTTTCTTTCACCTTTATTTTATTATTTTCTAATTGCATGTAAGAATCCAACCATTTCTTGAATTTTTCATGCTTCCCAACTTGACTTAGTGTGATAAATTTAAGACCATTTTTTCTAATTTCTCTTATACTTCCTAACATGATTTAGTATAATTAATTTATTTAATAAATTTTTTTTTATACCATGTGTTCTTTTTCATATTTTCGACTTTATTACATTATTTTCATACTTCCCAATGTGATTTAATGTGATTTTATTTGTTTTAATTTGGTGTCAAATCTTTCACTCAGTTTAAAAAAAAAGTTTTTACCATTTTGTTTATCCCTTTTGGTTCTTTATACATAGAAAATTTATTTTTATTAAACATTTCCCAATGTGAAATAGTGTGTAGTATATATGTTTTTGATTGATTATCTTTTACCAATTCCTTTTTTGCCTATTTATTTTTAACCATGCATGTGTCTTACATAATGATAGAAAAGAACCCACACCTCATATTTTTCCCATATCATATACAATAAAAAACTAAATACATGTGCTAAAAATAAATATATCTATGCATCAACAATCACCACCATAATGCAAACACATACAATCAAATATTCAACTACCAAAATAAAACATCTATATATATCATGAGTTTTAATACAATAATCCAACCATATAAAATTCTCTAGCTCTATGGTTAGGCCCAATCCTACCTCTCTCATGGCCTAACGACATTTCTTGTAGATGCCTCAATTTAACCCCTCTAAACAAAATTCTATAACGAGGCTATCTAAGATCTCAATCTTGACATATGCCCCTATAGATGAGCTACATGAGATTGTACCTATGCCAACTAGGCCAAGGTCACAAAATGTGTCTCTCTCTCTCATATTAATGTACCTATGTCATATGGGTAAAGGTCACTACATATGTCAGTCTATTTTGGACATGTGCCTATGTCATCTATGTCACCATAACATGATGTGTAGCTCTCTCCTTATCCAAAGCCTACCATGCCCATGTCTCTCCTACACCCACCTTTACCAATGGTTACATATCTTTTTTATGTTCTCATATATGCCTTATAACCTCTCCATTTATTTTGAACTAGCTTACCTAAGTTAGGGTAGATGGTAACCTAAGATCTTCCAATGTAGTGGGGTTGTATGACATCAGAGCCTCATCTAAGACATCATGAAGTGATCTCCTCACTAGGGACCCCCATATAATATCTTCATCCTCTACCACACCTAATAAAATCACACCAAATAGATATTATATCACTGATATATTTCAAAATCTATCTATCTCTAGTCTATTCTAAGTAAACTTAAGCAAAATTTAATCATATTTTATTACCTATATGTGTGTCGACCCCTACTGTCTTACCATTTACATGACTTTTGAGCATAATATATCCATATACATGACATCCAAGAACCTCTTATGTTGATCACCTCCTAAAAACAAATCTTTTAATGACCAATCACACCCATCTCAAGCTATGCCTGGATCATCTCTCTATCATCAAAATTTGCTTTAGCACCCTTACTAGGTCATCTAAAATGGTGATAGTCTTTAATCTCTCCTATTCATATTGCCTCCATCAGCACCATATCCATAATGATCACTACTCCTCATATTATGGAGCTAATGATGATACCTTTGGTACTTCTGTTAGGTTGTGGAGCTAAAAGCTTCAACTGTTGCAGATATGGAGGAGGTTGTTAAGTTCTAGGGAGATCGGTGTCGACAGAGTATAGTGTAAAAGGCAACCAACATAGGCAGATGTGAACTGAAGACAACTAGCATCGATAGGAGGTTGGCTAACGTCGGTCACCTCTAGGCAGACAGGGACCGACGTCAGTCACCTGTGGCGATTCTAGAACTATTTGTTGCACAGACAGTTAGTTCATTGAACTGAGTGTTTGCATGTTAAGGGCTAATTATAGTCTCGAGCTACATGTCTAATTATTGTAAATTAGAAGTCTAAGTTATTGTTTAAGTTTGGGATCTATTTATAGACCCATTGGCATGTATTGTAATTAAGGCAAGAAAAGGATTTCTTCCAGTTGTAGGATCTTGGTCAGCAGGTGTGCAAGGCCACATTTGAAGATCTACATGTGTAAGTATGATCATTTAAGTTGCAAGTTGTTTCAAGCTTATGGGAGATCTACTTGAAGTACTTTGAGTACTTGTGTACTAGCAGGGTTATTACTAACTAGTTGGAGGTGAACACCAATTCTGTGTGTGAGTTGTGTGTTGGGATCATTTTTTGATAGGAGAGTGAACTCTTGAAGAAAATTACTGAACACTTGAGGTGTGGGAATCTTCTAAGAGGTCTTCTTTATTGTATTTTCTTTCTGGATGAATATTAATACAAGATTGTGTATTGTCTCTCATATTCTATGCTATTTGTGAATTTTAGTTACTTGTTACTTCTAGTTAATTCCACATGTTTAATTGCTTGTATTTGGTAATCATATTGTGCTCTTTTTGAGGAGCAAGATCCTAACAAGTGGGATCAAAATAGGGGTGTTGTTCTTGATTCCCCAACAACTGGTATCAAAGCTTTTGGTTGGGATACTAATAGGTTGGATTAGATCTAGTTAGTGTGTCTTGATTATAGGTTACTCATAGGGGTTTCTGTTTGAGTGGGAGTAGAGCAATGGTAGAAGAAAGTAAGGTATGAATGGAGAAGTTTAATGGCAAGAACTATCAATTATGGAGGATGCAGATTGAAGATTATCTATATCAAAAAGATTTGTACTTACCATTGGGTGGGGTTGATTGCAAACCTCGAGATATGAAGGATGAAGAATGAGAGGTTCTTGATCAGAAGGTTCTGGGATCTATAAGGTTGAGTCTTAAATCATCTATGATTTCCAACTTATCACATGCTAAGACAATGGTAGAGTTGATGGAATCTTTGGCAAATTTATATGAAAAACCCTTAGCTTTGAATAAGGTATTTCTTATGAAGTAATTATTTAATTTGTAAATGTTGGAAGGTGGATCTATACATAGTCATCTTAGTGATTTCCATGGTTTGGTAAACCAGTTAGATTTAGTCAATATTGTTTTTGATGATGAAATTAAGGATCTCTTAATCTTATGCTCATTACCTAAAAGTTGGGAGAATTTGGTAATGGCAGTTAGCAATACTACGTCTGCTTCAAAAATCTTAAAAGTGGATGATGTTGTGAGTGTAATCTTGAATGAAGAAATTTGCAGGAAAAGCACAGGTGAATCATTAGGAAATGCTTTGAGTGTGGAAAGCAGGGGAAGGCAAAGAGAAAAGATCAAGCGTGGGAGATCAAGGTCAAAGATAGGCAGGAGATCCAAGTCCAGGTATGGTAGAGTAACCTGCTAGAAATGTGGAAAGTAAGGGCACTTAAAGAGAGATTGCAGGTCAGATGAAGATCAGCATGAAGGACATGAAGAAGCAGGTATTATTGCAAGTGTTATTGCACAGGACACTTTGGTATGTTCCTTGGATAAAGTAGAATCTTGGTTTTTAGATTCTGGTGTGTCTTTCCATGCATCCCCAAATAGGGAATTTTTTCATGAGTGTGTCTAGGGAGACTTTGGAGAAATTTTTTTAGGGGATGGTAAGCCTTGTCAGATGGTTGGCAAAGGGAAAGTGAAGCTAAAATTGTAGACAGGTAACACATGGGTGTTGAAGGAGGTCATGCATGTCCTAGTTTTGGAGCGGAATTTGATTTCTATAAGAAGTTTGGGTGATGAGGGTTGCACAGTAACTCTCACAGTGGACTCTTGGAAGGTTACCAAGGGTGCACTTGTTGTATCAAGAGGTAAGAAAGTAGGTACACTTTATCTATCTACTTGTATTACTGATTCTCTTTTTGGGTTATCTACTTCAGCTATAGATTTGAAGATGTGGCTTAATAGGCTTGGTCACATGAATAAGAAGGAGATGCATGTTCTTGAGTCAAAGGGTATGCTTTCGGATTTGAAAAGCATGAATCAAGATTTCTATATGTAGAAGAAGGTAACGTTTCTTGAGGAATCCAATGTTTGTGACAAGAACAACAAAGTCTTGGTTTTCAAGGAGAAGGTGACAGATAGGTATCAGTCACATGGGCTGAAGAATTATGAGTAGAGTAGGGTTGATTTGGACAAGGGTTTGATCCAAAAGGAGCTCATGGGTAGAAGTCATTTCTCACAAGAAAAACATAGAGACTGATGTCGGTTAGAAAATTGATGTCGGCATCCTGATGTCAGTTAGAAAATTGATGTCGGCATCCAGATAGGGACTGATGTTAGCTATGTCTAGCCCGATGTCAATGACTTAGGGACAGATAAACACCAGCATCAACCAGGGGGAACCGATGTTGGTGATGAGGTAGTTGCATGGAATCAACGTCGGTCGGGTGCAGACTGAGATGTGAATGGCATCAGTCACTGAGACAGATTTTGGGTAGACATCAAGCTATCAAGAAGTCTCAAGCACCCATATGGAGGACTTAAAGGGTAAGTAAGCCTCAAATTCATCATTTCCCTTCTTTACACTACTTGTTGCTCACTGATGGTAAAGAACCAAGAAGTTGTTAAAGAAGAAGAGCAGGTAGATCTAGGATATAGTGGGAGCTTGGCATGGATGAAGGATGTGATTCCTTAGAGAAGAACCAAATGGGGGTTGTTTTGGGTGGAGTTGCCAACTGGAAGTAATCACTGAGAGACGAATGGATTTTCAGGATGAAGAGGAATGGAAATGGATACATGAGATGGAAGGCCAGGGTATATGGTCTTGAGTAAGTTGTAAGATAGTGGAGGTTTGATCATTGTGTTTCTCTTTACTAGGTTGGATAATATTAGCTACATTATCCTGTTACTGTATGATGTGCTTGTTATAGGGTTACATATATAGGGAGTTCCTGAACTAAAGGTAAAGCTAGTTCAGAGGTGTGTCATGAGGAATCTGGGAGCAACAAGATTCTTTGGCATGAGTGTGTTTTAAGGACATGGAAGGTCACAGGTTGACTTTGTTTCAAGATGATTGTGTGATACTAGTTAGCACGCTGATGGTTGGATAGTTTTATGAATAGTGTCTTGATTCACATAATGAGGTTAAGTTCATGGTATGTACTAGACCTGAGTTTTCCCAAGCAGTGGAGTTATCACAAGTTTGGAGCCAATCTGGGAAAGAAGCATTGGAGGGAAGTTCAGTGGATTCTGAGAGGGACCAGTAGCAGGTTGACATGCTATGCAGGGTCAAGTTCTTTTCTACATGGTTTGTAGATGTGAATGTGGTAGGTGATTTGGATGACAAGAGCTGCACCACAAGATTTGTGGTTGTTGGTCTTCAAGAGTGATTTTAAAGAGGGATACAAAGCCAAGGGAACAAACTAGATGATGTATAGGTATAGGTATAGGTACAGTTGTAGCTATTTATCTCCAAGTGGGAGATTGTTAGGTTATGGAGCTAAAAGCTTCAACTATTGCAGACATGGAGGAGGTTGTTGAGTTTCAGGGAGACCGGCATCAATAGAGTATAGTGTAGAAGGCAACCGACATCGACAGATGTGAACTGAAGACAACTGGCATTGGTAGGAGGTCAGCTGATGTCGGTCACCTCCAGGTAGATAGGGACTGATGTCGGTTTCCTGTGGCAGTTCTAGAACTATTCATTACACAGACAGTTAGTTCGTTGAACCAAGTGTTTGCATGTTAAGGGTTAATTATAGTCTCGAGCTGCGTGTCTAATTATTGTAAATTAGAAGTCTAAGTTATTGTTTAAGTTTGGGATCTATTTATAGACCAATTGGCATGTATTGTAATTAAGGCAAGAAAAGGATTTCTTCCAGTTGTAGGATCTTGGTCAGCAGGTGTGCAAGGCCACGTTTGAAAATCTACATGTGTAAGTATGATCATTTGAGTTGTAGGTTGTTGCAAGCTTATGGGAGATCTACTTGAAGTACTTTGAGTATTTGTGTACTAGCAGGGTTATTACTGACTAGTTGGAGGTGAACACCAATTCTGTGTGTGAGTTGTGTGTTGGGACCATTTTTGGTAGGAGAGTGAACTCTTGAAGAAAATTATTGAACACTTGAGGTGTGGGAAGCTTCTGAGAGGTGTGGAGAAGAAGTGGCATCTAGTTATTGTATTTTCTTTTTGGATGAGTATTAATACAAGATTGTGTATTATCTCTCATATTCTGTGCTATTTGTGAATTCTAGTTACTTATTACTTTTGGTTAATTCTGCATGTTTAATTGCTTGTATTTGGTAATCATATTGTGTTCTTTCTGAGGAGCAAGATCTTAACAAGTGGGATTAGAATAGGGGTGTTGTTCTTGATTCCCTAACAACTGGTATCAGAGATTTTGGTTTGGATACTAACAGGTTGGATTAGATCTGGTTAGTGTGTGTTGATTATAGGTTACTCACAGGGGTTTTTGTTTGAGTGGGAGTAGAGCAATGGCAGAAGAAAGTAAGCTATGAATGGAGAAGTTTAATGGCAAGAACTATCAATAAAATCAATATAATCTCCTCATCCTCTACCACACCTAATAAAATCACACCAAATAGATATTATATCACTGATATATTTCAAAATCTATCTATCTCTAGTCTATTCTAAGTAAACTTAAGCAAAATTTAATCATATTTTATTACCTATATGTGTGTCAACCCCTACTGTCTTACCATTTGCATGACTTTTGAGCATAATATATCCATATACATGACATCCAAGAACCTCTTATGTTGATCACCTCCTAAAAATAAATCTTATAATCACCAATCACACCCATCTCAAGCTATGCCTGGATCATCTCTCTATCATCAAAATTTGCTTTAGCACCCTTACTAGGTCATCTAAAATGGTGATAGTCTTTACTCTCTCCTATTCCTATTGCCTCCATCAGCACCATATCCATAATGATCACTACTCCTCATATTATGGAGCTAATGATGATACCTTTGGTACTTCTACCTCCACACTGATCTCCTCTCGCTTTGCTACCTATCATACTTAGCCATTCCATGGTCTCTCATGATGTGGATTGAGCATTAACCTCACCACTAGTGGCCTTATTCCTCCTCTCCCCTAAAAATATCTCACACATCAATACCAAAATGTGGACACCACTATTAGCACCATTAGGTAAGGCAAGCCCATCTACCCTAGTATTCATACCACCAGATGTGGCTCCATCTACTAGGTGTAGTGCCTTATCACCTCTATCCATGTTAAAGCTAGTGCTACTATCTCCTAACTAGTCCATATCATATCTATGTGCCCATATGTATGCACTACTATATCCACTCATCTTAATATCTATATTATTGGCACATGGGGAATGACCCATGATACTTGGTATTATCTCCATCTCTACACCTAAGATGACTTATCATAAACTACATGGGGCAACCCAATTGATCAATACATGGGGAACCTCTCATAAATCCATGCCATCAATAATATGATTAGACCCATTTATTTCTACCCTCTAGATAACATTCCATACATGTCATGTATGAACTATACCTAGATGATAGATCTTAGGTCATAGAGCACCCTCTCCTCTAATATCGTCTAGCTCAAGGCTATCATAAAGAGTGGTACCTTGTCATCTGACTTGTGGCATAATACCCATGATATAACAAGTCCTATCATAACCTTTTAGATGTCTAGAATTTATGTCGTATATACATCTAACATATTCACCCTCAATCTAAGGTATATTATCTTTAACCCCATTGCCCATATGGCTAAGGCTCTCCTCTCTTCCTTGCTATTAGGGACTCCTTTGACTATAGGTATCCCTACTATGGGCAATCCCAGGATGGCATTCATACCCTCTAAGGTGATACACACCTCTATAGTCTCCCCTCAATCTCCCACCTAAAGGTGCTAGTCAATCATTCTCAACATCCCAAGAACAAGACTAACAATTATGAGCTAAGGGGTATCTTACACATATCTGTTATGCCACCTAGGCCCAAAAAAATAAATTTGACTCTATCCTCTATTAAAAAACACTCAAATAAGTATAGGATCCATGATGCATCCACCAAATGCCAAAATATCTAACATCCTTGCAATCAAGAAACAACAAAAGATGTATTAGATCATTCATGTCATGTATAATCAAAGTACATTCTTTTCAAATACAAAATAAGCCTAAATTGATTTATTATATTCAATTTTAATTAATTAGACCTATTTCTAGCCTACTAAACCCTTTTATCCCTTAGTTGGTCATTTTGAGCCCTTCTGATACTCTTTTGGCCTTTTTCACACATTTTTGTACTATTCTGGTTCATTGGTCAAACACTAGTTTGACAAAATTTCCCTATTTTGACTTGGTTGTCTTAAAAATCAAGTCAACCCTCTTATTTCCCCCTTAGTGCTACATTGTCATACTAGACTTTTCTACTTAGTTAGAAACAATGTATTGGGTTGGTAGTCTAAAAAACCAACTACATCAGCACAGACCTACTAGGTCAACACTATGGATTTTGTCACGTTTAAGCCTACTAGGTTGACTTGGTTGACCTAGTTATTTTTCCCTATCAACCCCTTACATTTTGTGAAATAAGTGTCTTCTAGCAATTATTTCCCCAAAACTTTCAAACCCATTTCCCTAATTGGTTTTTCCTACCTTTAGCATCTAATTTGGTTTCATTTTAATGTCTAAAAATTCTTAAAAACACACATTTCTAAAAATACCCTTAAATCACTAAAATATTAAAAAAATTGGCTTGAAATTATCATTTGCCTAACTATCCTACACTCACTACCACCACTAGAGGTCCTTATCACCTAGCCTATCATCTCCTCACCATCTTAGCTTATTTTATCTCTCATAGCTCTTTTTCTCTCCTTCACAAGTCAGAAATAACAAATGACTTTCATTTCAACCTATTTAAAATCACTTTTCAAAAATCTTAATCTTTCAAATCTTTTTCATTAGATTCCTTATTTTGCCTCTATCTTTGTTTCTACTCATCCATTTTCCAAACCATAAAATGTTATGAAATCATGATGACATAGAGAATATTTTCCACTACTATATGCATCTTTTCCATTTTTATAATTTTTGGTTACTTTTTGCACTAACTTCTATATGTTTGCCTAATTTTCTTCACATTAGACACATTTACTTATTTTTTAGTCTACGTATTTATCTACAACACTAAGATAAGTAAAGCAATGTGTTTTTCAATTTTATCCTTGCATTTATCTTATTTTCTCCTTAATCCATCCTACTGAAGATCAACATTATCTATTATCATGATCTATTTCTTGAAGCACCATCCCATGTTACACTCACATGACACATGATTAGCTTTGAGTGGGGCATATATATACACACAATATTTTCAAAATTTTATTAATTACTGACACTTTGTATCTTATAAAAACCCATTGACTCTCAATCTCTCTAAGTGCATGCCTTAAGGGGTACACCGAGAAAGGGGTGGGTAGACCATTGGTGCTTCATAGGATTATTGTCATTTTTTCCACTTATTACCTACATGATTATCTCCTAAAACCATTATCCCTAAGTGTGTTCTTCTCTATTGTACCCAATCTAGGTATTTTATACATTTTATCCTCCTTATCCTCACCTAAATCCCATTTTGTCAGTCAGTTGTGCTAGGTCAACTGGGTCAACCCTATATAGTTTCGAGATATTTTTACTTAGGAATTAGGTTATCCTTTGGCTAAGATATCTTGGGACCTAGTGAATTATTTTTTTAAATTATGCTAGGTTGACTGGGTCGACCCTATCAGCTAGGATTTTTAGAAGGGTCAAGGGTCAAATCAACCTATAAATATAAGGTTATTTCCATAATTTATTAATAATAAGTGAAATAAGAACTAAGAGTAAAAAAAATCTACTTATTAACCATTTTACTTGATAATTAAATCTTAAGGTTTCATAATTTCTTTGGAGATACGAATCTTGTCTTATGGAGAAGTCTTTTGGATGCATTGATAGGTTATGTATCCTAGATCTGATTTGTCTTTGTTATCCTTACATATCACAACAACCTCTTGCAAAGCACCTTGGTTAAATGAGATATTGAGGCTTGATGGGTTTGTATTCAAAGGTAAGTATTCATAACTTTATTTATCCTTTGTAAGAGTAGATAGATTTGTCTTTGTGCTTCTCTTCTATGCATTAAGATTCCATATACATTTATGTGAGTATATGTCTTCTATACATGTTTAGTTTTATTATTTCTAACCCCTACTTTGTGCCACAAGGTTTGGTGAGCACTAAATTATTTTTAATTTACTTTTTATTAGTATAGGTGAAATATCAAAACTCAGGTCCCCCTTAGGGTTATTGTATGATTATGTTAGACTAGAGGCTTTGGAACCCTCCTTAGCATGGTGTGTTATGGTAAAATATCCCCTAATCAAGTCTAACAAATCCCCATATTGGTTATGCTCCTACTTAACAAATGTATCCCCAATTAGAAGTGTATGGTATAATATATCTTATCTGAGTTAGGATTGATTTATAGACATGATGCATTTTTGATTACATAAAAATATATGTCAACTAACTATTTTCATATGTGGTTTCCATGGAAGGGAGTACCCAATCAAATTTGGATTGAAAGAGAGCCAACAATGAAACATATGATCATTAAACACAATGCAATAAATGAAAGTGTCAACATGGTCAATCTTGGTTTAGGAGTTTACACTCTTGATACTCCTTTGGTATGTGACTCTAAAGTCTCTAATGTTATGCCTAGACTGTGGAAATTATATTTTGATGGTGCTAGATGTAAATTTGAATATGGATTAAGAATTATTCTAATCAATCCCATTGGGAAGGAATTTAGTACTTCTTAAAAATTTTAGTTCCCTTGCACTAAACATTTGATAAAGTATGAAGATTTAATTTTAGGATTACAATTTACCATTAAACATGAGGTCAAAGAACTATTAGTAAATGGTGATTTTGAACTAGTAGTTAATCAGGTTAGATGTGAGCAATAATTCAAATTGTCTTATCTTAAGAAGTACAAGTTTAGAGTGTGGTACTTGATTGAGTACTTTGATATATTTAACATTATTTCATTCCTAAGGGTAAAGAACTAGTTTACTGATGAACTAGTTTCAACTATAACTAACCTTATGCCACATCAAGATTCAAAACTATAAAAATGTAGCATTAAATTTGTTCCATGTCACTCAATTCCTAATAATGTCAATCATTGGGAAGTGTTTAGTGATAATCAACATATTATTTATTTCATGAATAAATTAGGATTATTTGAATCTCATATTATTGATGAGGTTAATGAGAATTATCTTGATGGAGACAAATTTGATGACAAGATTATTCAATTGAATGACAACAAAATTCTCAAAGGCATGATTGATTTAGAAAGATTGTTTGATTAATAAAAACTGGCCAAACCTATTAAAATTCCTAAGGTGAATGGAAAAATTATAATGTAGTTAACCTAGGAACTCAAGGTCAACCTCAACTAGTAAACATTGGTACATCTTGTACAAATTAAGAGTCTATAAAGGCTAAAAACTTGTTGACCAAGTATAAGGATGTTATAACATGGTCCTATGAAGACTTGAAGATTTTTTATCATAGATTCATTACCCATACCATTCCATTAAAATAAGCTTGTAAACCTTTTAGATAGAAGTAAAGACCAATCAATCCTATTTTATAACCATTAATTTACAAATAGGTCAAGAAGCTATTAGATTCAAAAATAGTTTTTCCAATTCAACATTCTACCTGGGTAGCTAATTGAGTACTAGTTAACATGAAGAATGGAGAAATTAGATTATACATAGACTTTATAAACTTGAATTGATCTTCTAAAAAGGATAATTACCCTTTACCTTCCTTTGACTAGGTCGTTAAAATTTTTAGTGTTTTTACTATGATTTCTTTCTTAGATGGTTTTTTAGGTTATAATCAAGTACTTGTAAACAAGGAGGACAAAATGAAGACTATATTAAAAACAAAGTTGGGCACTTTTTCCTACAAAAATATGCCTTTTAGAATAATAAATGTCAGATCAAATTTTCAAACAGCTATGGACCATGCCTTTCAATGTCTCATTGTTAAGTGCATCATCATATATATGGATGATCTAATTGTGTTTTCTAAAGATAGGGAAGATCATATTATATACTTAAAACATCTATTTGAATGTTGTAGAAGGTATGGAATCTCCTTTAATCCTAAGAAAAGCATTTTTTATGTTACATAAGGGAAGTTAATAGGACATGTTATGACCAAATATGGGATTTCTATAGATCCTGATAGAGTCAACGTCATATCCAAAATAGACCCTCTAATAGTAGAAAAAAATTAATTTTTTTCTTTTGGAAAATCAATTTTGTAAGAAAGTTAATTTTTGGTTTTGCATAAATTTTGAAGCCACTAAATGAATTACTGAAGAAGGATGCAAATGTCATATGGAATAAATAAGCAAATAAATCCTTTAAGGATATTAAATAAGTAATAAGACAGGCACCGGTGTTGATAAATCTTGATTTCACAAAATATTTTTATTTTTATTCTTTTGCTTCAAAACATACTATAACTATTATTTTAAATTTGAAAATCGATAAATATGATCACCCAATTAAATTTATTAGCACTAATTTAAAAAATGGTGAGTTAAATTATTCTTTGATTGACAAATAAGAATTTACTCTGGTTAAGGCAGATAAAAAGTTTAGACAATATATTCTTAGGATTAAAGTGCATACAATATTTATGGATCCTACTACTAAACTTATGCTTAGTCAATGTGAATTAGGAGAGAAAAGAGATAAATGTATGTCTATATTCCAAGAGTATGATCTTTAAATAAAAACTACCAAGTTGGTAATGTGTCAAGGATTGATTCAATTAATTGATAACACCAATCCTAAATTAATTATCATGCAGGTTGATCAATAATAATTCTAACCAAATGATTGGTATGATGATTTTTTTCATCTTCTAATCAATGGTTCTTATCGTACAGGTATGAGTAGAGAGAAAAGAAGAGATTTAAGGCTCAATTCAACACATTTCTTGATCAAGGATTGGGTAATATTTAGAAAAGTTATGAAGGTTTAAACTTGAGGTGTGTTTAAAAGGAATAATCAACTGAGATCTTGAGTACTTTTCATGAGAAACTTAGAAGTGGACATACCTATGGAAGGACAACAACTTACAAGATCTTGAGGGAAGGGTATTTTTGGCCAATAATCTTCAAGGATGCTCATAGGCATGTTAGATAATACTATCAATGTCAAATCTTCAACACAAAGGAACCAAAAGTAGCCATGCCATTGAAGCTAGTGATAATTAAAAAACCTTTTGCTCAATGGGGTTTAGAATTTGTAGGGGTAATTAACCTTAATTCTTATGATAGACACAAATATGTTCTTATTACTATTGATTATTTTACTAGGTGGACAAAGGTAGTGGCAACCAAATAATGTATAATTGAATATGTCATCAAGTTCTTTGGAGAGAATATTTACACAAGATTTGGGACACTAGTGTCATTAGTTTATGATAATGGATCAGCCTTTATATCCATTGAGATGACTGAGTGGACCTATGATAACAACATAGTTCTTAAGTTTTCATCAAATCATTACCCTTAAGGTATTGGAGTTTTTGAATCAATTAATAAGAACTTGATTAAAGCCATTAAAAAGTGTGCAGTGCAACAACCAAGAACATGACATAAATTACTTAAATATGCTCTTTGGGTAGACAAAATTAGAGTGAAATAATCTATGAAATCATCACCATTTATTATAGTATATGGTCAAGACCCTATATTTCCAATCAACCTAAAAATACTAACCTTCAAGTTCATGCAAGAATATATGGAAGAAGACCATGAGTATGCTAATTCAAGGTTGATTGATATCATTCAAATGGAAGATGTAAGGGAAGAAGCATTTGCCAAATTTAGTAGACATCAAACCATAGTCAATATGGTTTGACAAGCATTCGAATATTAAGGTGTTCAGGTAGGGAGACCTAGTTCTCTTATGGGATAAGGCATTTGAACTAAAAATAAAATATGGGAAATTCACTCCTCTGTGGATTGGCCCTTATCAAAATTCTAAGACTTTGAGAGAAAACACCTTTAAGCTCAAAGACTTGTAGGGAGTAGAGTTCACTTTTCCAACTAATAGATAATACCTCAAGTAATACTTCTCTATTGTTCTATCAAAAGTCTTTATGCAGTAACTTGTAAGACTAGTTAGGGTTAGTGTAGGTAAGCTTAGATTAATTTCTTTTCTTGTTTCTTGTTTGTAAATAGTGTGTGTACATATTTGTTTGCTTTTTGTTTGTCTTACTTGTTTTATGTTTATTTTCCATATTTGCTCCCTTTCTTTTAATAAGTCTTTTCTAAGATATTTTTCAAGCTTTAATACATGTAGTTTCTCAAAGGAAATTCTCAAATAAAGAATGTAGGTATGACTCTTAAGCATGGATTCTAGAAATTTGAGCTTGATGTTATAGTTTTGAGAAATTGGTGAGGATTGATATTTAGGTTAATGGTTTCTTAAAATCTTAAACCTTATTTTGATCTAAGTCTAATTTTGATCAGGATTGCGTATGATTTAGTGAAAGTTTAAGTTATTAGATCAAAGTCATGTTAGCACTTAAATATCATTATTGCCTAGGATGGAGTTTATAACCAAAGATGATTGTCTGAAAATCAAACATTTGAAAAAATCCTAAAACCTAGCTAATTTTAGTTCCCAACCTTATTGGAAAGCTAAATATATTTGAAAAATATAAAAATAAGATATTTATTGAAAATTTGAAATATTTCTAAGGAAAAGTGATTTTGGTAACATCCACCAAGGATATGGATGCCTAGATGGTAGTGGAGCAAGGCCTAAAGTGGGACTAAAGGTAACTCTATCAGGGTTATATATGCCTAGTTGGTAGTAGAGAAATGCCCAAGTATTCCTTTTTCATAAAGCATTATTCATAATGAATATATAAATATGTTATAAGTCAATGTTAATGATTAAGGTCATGAAATCTAGAAGTTATTTGCTAAATCCCATGGTAATCAATGAATGAATCAAAGCACACACACAACATGAATGAGTTTTGATGTTTGAATCTAATTCTACATTTGTAGAATTTATTTCAATCATGAATTGATATTAATAATGGTACATAACCATATGGAATGATTGACCTAGTTATTAGTTTAAACCAAGAGTATCCAAGTTCTAACATTTTTCAATGCTACTCTTAGAAGTCACCATTTGTTGAGGTCAACATACCCCTATTTTTGAAAAATGAGGATCCTTGTTCAATTTTCCAAATTGTGTTATAAATTTACATTCAAATTAATAAGAGTACATTATTCGAATATCATGGTTCTCATTTGGTTTAATTGACATGTTTACATATAATCCTTGTTTGAATTCATTTAATGTTGCTAACATTTGATTCTTGTGTTTCCATGTTGCAATTTTAATGGAGTTCCATTTAAATGAACAATATTCAGGGTTTTATGCTTTAATGATAATTTAACCCTTTTGTTAACCTTGGGTCCTTATTCAATTGATTAAATCCATGTTTAAATGATGTTAAAAAACCTTAGTCTAATTATTTTATCTTATGTTTTTATTTTGAAATGGGTTCATATTTATGTGGGATTATTTTAAAAATGGATTCAAATTTATGCAAGAACATTTTATATATTTTAAACCTAGTTTAAAGTTTAGTCTAAGATCTAATCATGTTTATTAATATGACTAAAACCTTAGCCTAAAAATTTATCCTAAGTTATTTATAATCATGAACCCTTACCTTACCATTTTTATTGTTGATAGGAACGAATTAAACATGGTGATGACAAGTGTCACAATCTTGGTGAATCCAAAAGAAATCAATGACATGTAGATGTGAACCAGAGTCAAGAAGTCAAGTTTGAAGATTATTGGTGTATGTTTAATAGAGAAATGGAGATTTAATGATGATAAAATGTCAACAAGTCAATGATACTGAGAAGGAATACAAGAGTGATAAGTGTCACAATCTTGGTAAGTGATCAAGCAGATCAATGGCCCACATTTAAAATTATGCATAAAGATAGAGATCAATGGTCCATTCTTGATTGTGTATTTGGTAGATAAATAGTGCAATTCTAATCTAGTAAAATGAATATCAATGGCCCTCATTTGATCATACATTCAAGATCAATAATGTGAGTGGAGTTAATAATTCAAAGAGCCCATATCAAATAAGATGTTGCTACATAGAGAGCCCACCAATTGTCCTAATCTTAGAAGCTTGGAGGGAAGATCAATGGCCAAAAAAAAGTCAATGCTATAAGACTTCTTAAGATATAAATGGTGAAAATTGATTGAGATTCAATATTGCATGAGGTAATGACATGTGTCCAAAAGTGAAAAATGTCACTTTTAAAATAAATGAGAAGCATGAAATGGAGATGCCACATAAGAATAGCACATCATATTAGAATATATTATAGACCTGAGCATATAAAAGGTACAAATTTTTAATCCAAATGTAATCTAAGTAATCAAAGCTCACATTTTGAAGTAGCTTGTCACCATTAGAGCTCTACATAAACCTTCAAAATCCCAAGAGTGTACAAAAAATCCTAGATTGTCTTTGAATTCACTATGATTAAGCTGAGAGGAGTTGAATTATTATTTGTAAAGGAATAATTCAATTATAATTATAGAAATGGCATCCCATAAACATGTTTCAAATCAATAAGTTGAGCTATATTTGACATCAGATGTTGAAGGATGAGTGTCCAAGGACATCGAGTTTGTAATTTCTTCTTTGAATACATGGGATAATAATTGTTCTAAATTGTTTTGGACAATTGAAAACTAACCAATGATCACTAAGGAAGAGGAGAATATCCTCTCAACCAAAATATTATATGGTGACATTGTATCCATCCAGATGACTAGACTTTACTATGCAACTTTAAAAATAGAGGTACTTCATTGCATTTATATTCTTGGTCCCATTTTTAAGGAAGCTAAGATATAGAAGGCTATGTTAATTAATGAAAATAATTAGAATAAAGTTTCTTAAATTTCCCCAATTACCTTTGAATCTTATTATAAATTTACCAAGCCCCAAATTGACCTAACCTCTATTAATTCATAGGCTAAAGAGCATAACATGATGGATACCCTAGCTATGTGGATAGAATTTGGTAACCAAGTTTTTATAAACCCTATTAAAAACATCCCAATAAGTTAATTTAGACCTAAAATTAGGATGGTCATGATCATATTGAATAAATTGTATGGATGTGAAACTACAACATATGTAAATCCAATGTGGGTACCCATGGTGTATTTCATCATTGAAAATGTGATAGTTCCTCCATTGGGTGAGATAACCAAGATATCCCTGAGTTGAGAAATATATGCAATCAGGCATAGGAAGAAGATTGAGTTTTACATGATGTCTGATTTAAATTATTTAGGAATAATGGAGTTTTATTCCTATTTTAGTTAAGGGTCTATATTAATAAATTAGTACATAATATAGTAATAAATACAGTCCTAATTTGTTCAACTATTTGTCTTTTTCACATTTCTAAAAATAGAAATAAGTAGGAATAAATATAACTTAGTTAGAAATAGACTAAGATGGTTGATACAAAGGTTGAAAATGGCTATACAATATTAGGAAGGTGTTGTAAACCTAAATCTAGTCTTCATTGGGCAAAAGGATAGGAATACCTAAAAGTGGATGCTTTGGCATCTAGTACTATTGTCCATTCCTAACACTATTGTCCAAACTAATCATAGAGAATTAGAACTTTTTAGGTAGTTGTGTTGTACATATGTGATCATGCCTATGAAACATTGATTATTGATGAAACTTGTTGTGGAGCTGATTTTGTCTTCAAACCCTAACCCTCCATCATGCTTGATTAAATGATATTTGAGTAACTTGAGAAGAGGGGGGGGTTAGTGTGTAAGATGTATTTAATGTGCTATCTACATGCCTTGTGTGGGCACATTGCCTACATACCAATACTCTGAAGAGGGATCAAGATATATGTAGTTTTCCCACCTAGTGTGTTTTGTGCAATAGTTTGATGTGGATGCAAATGCCAAATTGATAGTGTTTGAGGTGGCTAGGGACTAGTATGAATATTTGAGTATGTTTGCAGTTGTATTGGGTGACTATGTGTAAAGAATAGGGAAGTTTACCTTAGTTATTTGTTTTTATTCTTGCTTAATTTATAAGTTTGGCCACCTCCCTTATAAATGAGCTTTGAGTGGGATTTTATAGGGAATAATTGGTCATGGGTCAAATGTATTCATGATAGGCTAACATAATTAAGGATAAGGACCAGATGAAAATGACCATTGGGGCTCAAAGTGCAAATGGATAAGACTGCTAAAAATTTGATGCTTTGGTGTTTGATGCTATAGTCCAAATGGGGTACTCCTATCCTACAGACTCTAGACCTAGGGAAATAAGATTAGCATATAGAATATTGTCTAACTGAGGTGGAGTGAATGTTTAGAAGGTTATGGATTACTATTAATGAGCAAAAAGGTGTCTATAAGGGACACAAGAGAATGAAAAAAGGACCTATGGATGGGGTGTCATAAGCCACAATCAAATTACCAATTTAGATATTTAATATGACTATATTTCCCTCCCTTTATTCTAATGATGTAGTATAATGAAATATTAGGATAAAGGAAAAATAGAAAGCATACATGAACTTCCCTATAAGTGTGAAGCCCATGAAGCACATAGTGCATAGAGAGAGTACAACATGAAGTGTAAATCTATAGGATAAAATAAGGAGTATATCAATTCTTACTAGACATGATATGTCTAAAATAAGAATGTACAAAAGCTAGGTAAAAGAGAGAGGAATAGAAATGAATGAATACAACTCATCAGGTATGCAAACTAATAGAAATCCTATTGTGATGTTGAGTGATGCTAGGTATGTGTTATACTAAGAGTAATATCACGAATGGAGCTGAGTGCTCAATTACCTGAGGGTGGATCAAGAATACAAAGGCTAGCCCTTTGGATCCATCATCACCCACTATGTAGTGAAGTTATGTGATCATACATGTGTTAATTTATGTTTGGACTATGTGTCTAATCCCTCTGAGTAAGTGGCTCAATAATATAGAGGCTAGCTAGTCCTTTGGCTCCATCATATCCCACTAAGTATAAACTATAAATTGATACCAATATGAATTTTTGTCATATGAGATGGCTCATGAAGCCCATGAATGTTCTATAATCTAACAATGTGGAATGGATATCTTAATGTGTACTAAGAACTACAATAATCTTGGCCACTTTGAAAGGTGGAGATTAGGCTTGTATGAAAGCCATTTCAAAACTAAGAACTAGGCTTATATGAAAGCCACTCCAAAATGATGCCAACCACCTATAGATGGAATAAGGCATACAAATACTAAGAATACCTAGGTAATATAATGAATTAGAAAGAAAAGAAGGCAAATGTGTCATGCACTTTTCCCCCAATCACTAGTGTCTATAACATGGATTCTAATCTGGAAGTTGTAGCAACTACCCAATCTAAAATTAGAAGTGAGATCCATCATGCCATGCATGATGCCCCTTATATCTAGATAATTTGAGTAAAACTATATTGAAACTACCCAATCTAAACTAAAATGTAGCTGACAAAACTATAATTGACTTTACCTTTCTATCTATTTTTGAAAATTTTAGGTTTTTGGCTATTTAGACAAGAGTGATAAAAAATCGATACGTTATTATATGGCATTATAGTCCAAATGGGGCACTCTTGTCATTTACTATATATGATGGATATTTCATCTTTGCCACTATTTCTCTAGTTTGTTCTATGTATTTTGAAATTTGATTATTATTTTGAGTGTTCTAAAAATTGATTTTTGACTGGTAGAGAGATTTGATCTCTGTGATGAAACCCCTATTTGTTGCCTCCTCTTCTAAGGGTAGGAATGAAGACCCTGCAATGACATACCTTAGAATAAATATATCTATAAGTGTGTTGTGCTATGAAATACATGATATATCAATGATAATCCAAAATATGTCTCAAGATATAACATAGTCTGTATTGGATATTGTTAAATCAATAGGGGTATGCCTAGATAGATGTAACAATGTAATAACATGTGTAGTATACTGAAATAAAAATATAAATCTAGTTAGTTGCCAAGGAGGGATGGAGCATGATGTACATCATGGCATCTAAGAAGGCAAGATAATGTATGTTGTGGATCATGGCATTGTAAATAACTGAAAAGTGAATAAGCAAACAAGCACGCAAGGTAAGAAGTATAAAAAAGAGGACAATGGGACAAAAAAACAAGGGACATGGGTACATATCACTCAAATTGGGAAAGTAATCATATAAGGTATGTTCAAATTCCCACATACAAATACAATTGTAAATAAACAAGATTGGCACAAAGGCCACAAGCACATACAAGAGTACAAGAAAAGGACATTGGTAAATGTCCTAAGGCACACACAAATAAAAAAATAGGAACTAATAAATGTAATCACATCTAGCTACTCAAAGTAAGAAAGGAAGGCATGTAAATACTATAAATACTAATGCATCTAATTGATCAAAGCAAGAAGTGAAAGTATGCAAAACATGTAGTACAAGCCTAGGTAAATGCTAATAAATACACAAGTGTTATATACTAGTGAATGTTGATAGAATAATCTATGTAAGCTAGTAAGTAATGTACATCAACATGATAAGTAGAGTGTGTGGTATAGGAATGACATAACTTAGATGGAGTAGTCATGTAGAAGATGTCATCTGTTGGTAGATATGTTGATGTATATCTCAAATGTAGAAGTAGGATGCCCTCTCAATGGGTAGAGTGAAACAATCGAGAATCTGGGTGTTACTACACACACTCAAAGATCAAGTGAAGCATGGTAATGTAGATAAATCAACAAAAAATATCATAGAATATAAAAATGTAAGTCTAGTATGGTATTAGATATGTAAATCATGGATAATATGTATAATTGAAAAGTTTTTAGTGTTTTGAGTTATTTGAAAGTTTTTGTATTTTTACATGCTATATTATTTTTAGTATTTTTAAATATTATATTATTTTTGGTATTTTAAAATATTGTATTATTATTTTTTGTTTTTAAATATTTTATTTTTTTGGTATTTTAAAATAAGATATGTACAAGTAATCATAAAGAGTTTTTGTATTTTTATATGCTATATTATTTATAGTATTTTGAAATACTGTATTATTTTTGGTATTTTAAAATATTGTATTATTATTTTTTATTTTTAAATATTTTATTTTTTTGGTATTTTAAAATAAGATATGTACAAGTAATCATAAAGAAAATATGTACAAGAAAGCGACAAGAAATTATGTACAAGTAAGCTGATAAATTATGTACAATAAAGACTAAGAAAAAATGATACTCTCTGATGAGTCTCATAAGAGACTCCATATCATGGTTTCCTACATCAAGGAAAGGGATCATGTGTGATCTTGAAGAAAGATGGAAGGGCTAAGACTATGAATTTGAAAGTTATGTATGTTATAAGTTCTCTAAAATATCTATAGTGGAAACTGATTGTGGGGTCCCCCTATAACTCTGAGAAGTGGATTAAACTATGGGACTCATAGGGACCCATATGGTAGTAGAAGAAGCTCTTTGAAAATGTGTTTTATGTGTAGAGGCATGATAACTCAATGATTCTATCCTAGGTGTGAATATTGTAGCTAGAAATTGTCTAGAGTCTTGAAACTATCATTGATGTAGTGGTCACTCCAAGAGAAGCTTTTGTGGAAGTATATAAAATCTTTGTGCTAATGAGGGAACTATGTCTGAGTCTCAATTGGAGGAAGAACTATAACTAGTAGAGGAGCTAAAATTGGTAACTATAGAGTAGGATATGGCTCTGAAGTGGGGAATGGTAACTCATATAAAACTCCATAAACTATAATAACTTGATTAACATGAATGTATTTCATGCTTTTGTGAACTGTAGAAGGTACTACATGAAGTTTTTAGATCCATGGTTGACCAAGAAACATATCAAAGACTCCTACATTGGGAATAATAGTAAATGGTGTGGCCACATGTGCTAAACCAACTTGTAAAGAAAGTACAATCTCACCCAATGAACTATATTTGTGTCCATTAGATTCACTAATAACTATGTTCGTTGGGGTGATATCCTGCTTTGAATATCCCATATATTGAAGTAATGTCATAGTGCACATGTTCACACTAGATCCATTATCTATGAAAAAACTATGAATGGGATGATGATCAATATAGGATCTGATAAAGAGTACATAGTAAGCTAAATCGTCCTCAACTATATCTTTCTCTAAGAAGGAGATTGAAGGTCTATTTATAACTCTAGAATCATACACACCAATCATTTTGCTCAAAAGATGTGACTCAAATGAAGGTGCCTAGTATGTATCTAGTAGAGGGTGTACATGATATACATGGTGAACACCTGGGTATCCCTTGTCTCCTATTTAAAATGTTATGGAAAGGATCTGAGAATATTTTTAGAGTTTTGTCATGTGTTTTCTTTGCCTAAGGAGGCTCAACTGGAGTGCCAAGATCAATAAGGTTGCCTTCTATCAAGCCCTCTATCTTATGTCATAAACTGATACATCTATTCATTATGTGTCCTAGTGCCCTATGAAAATTATAGAATACATTATGATCATATCCATGTGGAAGAGGCTTTATCATATCAACTTCTCAAATAGGAAGGAGAGATAGGATATTGCATTCTAATAGCTACTATAAGACTCCGGTTGGAGATACTGGTAGATTGGTAAAGGCTTACCGAGGAGGTGCTGATAAAACCACTCATTTAGGGGGATCTAAAGTTGTATTAACTATAGGTTGATTTTTAATTTTACTATTATTAACCTTTACTTTATATGGGACTTTACTATTACTCTTGTTTGTTGTTTCTAATATTCTTATGTACTTGATTTTTCCCATTAAAAGTAATTTGACTTCCATTTCTTTTAGTGTATGAAATAACTCAATAAAGGAATAAATATTTTTGAATGTTATTGACTCATGCAAAGTTGGCAGAAGACTCTGTTTGAAGAGATATTTTAATTCTTGATCAACCATGGGGCTAGTCATTTTAGCCAAGATAGTCTTATTTCTAAAAACATAATATGTGAGATGTTCATTTGACCTTTGTTTGTATTATGAAACTTGGGCATAAAAAACCTTGTCACATATGTTAATGTTGAAATGAGCTAGGAACATGTCAACTAAAAGATTGAATTCTTTGACTGATTGATTCAGTAGAATATAAAAGCACTATAGAGCATAATCCTTTAAACTCCATGGAAATAGCTTGGTTAGTAACTAGTCATGTGGCATATATTCCAAGCATGTTGCATGAAAATCTCTCAAGTGTGTCTCAATGTCACCCTTTCCATCATATATAGTGAGCTTGGGTTAAACAAAACCTAGTGGCAAGGGTGTAAAAACAATATGGCTTACCAATGGTGTATGAAGTAGAGCAAAAGAGTCCAAATCATATGTTGGTCTAGAGGCACCTTGCTCAATATTTAGCTCTTTGGATTAAAGAGACTTAATCTCTTACACAAGGGAAACCACATCATGAATTGAATATGTACTATTCATAATTAGTGGTGCCACATCGGGAGGTTGGGATTATATAGGGGGTTGTTGAGACATATTTACCCTCATAGTGCCATTTTCAATTCGTTGTTATATGGTTTGAGAGGATTGACCATTGTTTTATTTTTGTTTTTATTCTTGTATTATTTTAAGTATATCATCTTACATATCAATATTTTTAGTTAAAAGGTCTTAAAGTTCCCTCATATCAATTTCATCAAAACTGGTATATTGGGCCATTGTTAAAGTAGGAAAACAAAGTGAAAGTGGATTAAATTTTTTGCAATAAGTTGTAATAAGAAAAATGCAATGGAAGGAAAGTAATAAATAAATAAAATGTAATGTCCTAAAAATAAAAAACTTGAATATGCATACAAAGGATACGAAGCTCACTAATATGTAAAGTGATACCTCAAAAATCATAAGGACCTAGTATATTCTACTAGGGTTTGAAAGAAGTGATTTTTTAAATTACTATGGTGAATTTTAAAAATTAAATGTGAAATTTTGATTTATATATGCAGGAAAAATTTAAAAAGTACTACTAAAATCAATAAGGAATTTTCCCTAGGGTTTTTAGGGTTTTTGTGCACAAACGAAGTGAGTCAAGTTCACCAAATTATTGAACTTAATTAGGAATAATGGAGTTTTATTCCTATTTTAATTAAGGGTCTAGATTAATAAATCAATACAAAATATAGAAATAAATACAATCCAAATTTATACAACTATTTATCTTTTTCACCTTTTTAAAAATAGTAATAAATAGGAAGAAAAATAACTTAGCTAGAAATAGACTGAGATGGCTAATACAAAGGTTGAAAATGGTTGTATAGGATTGGGAAGGTGCTGTAAAATTGAATTTGGTATTCATTGGGAAAAAGGATAGGAGTGTTGAAAAGTGGATGCTTTGGTGTCCATCACTATTATATTTTCATGTTGCTATTGTCCAAACTAATCATAGAGACCTGAAACTTTATGGGTAGTTGCACTGTGCCTATGTGAGCATGCTTATGAAAAATCAAGCATTATTTATTGACAAAACTCACTATGGATCTAATTTTGTCTTCAAACCCTAACCCTCTATCATGCTTGATAAAATGATATTTGATTCACTTGAGAAGAGTGGGGGGATTAGTTTGTAAGATGTACTGAATGTGAAATCTACACCCCTTATGTGGGCACGCTGCCTACATACCAATACTCCAAAGAGGGATCAATCCATTTGTAGTTCTCCCACCTAGTGTGATTTTTGAAATAGTGTGATATAGATGCAAATTCTAAATTGATAGTGTTTGAGGTGTGTAGTGATTGGTATGAATATTTGAGTATGTTTGCAGCTGTATTGGGTGAATGTGTGCAAAGAATATGGAAGTTTGACTTAGTGCTTTATTTGTATTCTTTCTTACTTTGTAAATTATATTTGAGTGGGGTTTTATAGGGAATAATTTTTCATGGGTCAGATGTATTCATGTTAGGCCAATATAATTAAGGATAAGGACTGGATGGAAAAGACCATTGGGGCTCAAAGTGCAAATGGACAAGACCATGAAAAAGTGGATGCTTTGGTGTCTGATGCTATAGTCTAAATGGAGCACTCCTATTTTAAAGGTTTGTGACCTAGGGGAATAGGATTGGTAAGAGGAATATTGTCTACCTAAGGTGGAATGATTATTCAAAAAGTTTTGGATGACTAGTAGTGATCAAAAAGGTGTTTAAAAGGGTCAAAAGAAAATACAAAAAGGACCTATGGATGGGATGTTGCAAGCCACACTCAAACTACCAATTTGGAAATTTAATATGACTACAATGTCTTATATTTTAAATTCATTATGTGTAGCAAAAAATATTCCCAACCAGAGAGAATGGTCTCCAAGTGGTACTCAGACCATTTCCAAATACTATTCCAAATTACACATTTATAAGTATAGAGATCACTTCTAGTTCATTTGTGATTATGTCTACCTTACATTAAGTGAAGTGATAACTAGTATTCTTATGGAGAGAGTTATCCCTTTGATCAAAAAATATATTGAAGCAATGGGGGATATATGATTATACCCTAATTATACTATTATAAGGATTGAAGGAACTCAAAATTATCCTCTCAAACTACTAGTCTATGTACTTGACACGTTAGCTAAATAAGAAGTAACCTATCAGTTGTTCCATGGTATATATGGTCTTTGAAAAACTAAGAGAAAATATCTCCTACACATTTTTCCTATGCAAATTAGAAAAACTATATTGAGATAGTGGGATCACATTGAAGCTACATCAAAACATAGGCTATTTTTTAATCTATAGATGGATGACCTTAGATAATGGGACCCTTATGGGAGGGCAAAAGAACATTTGAAGATTAAGAGTATTTTGAATGTACCATATGAACATTAGCCCAATTAATTTGACTTCATATACATTAAATCGTCCTCAATCTCTTAAGTTTCAAGGAGATTAAAGGAACACAACATAAGACCTAAGCCTAGATTGAATAGGGACTAGAAAATGGAAGATAGGTAGAAACTAGGCCCTAGGCAGTATCACTTGATTGATGTTGGTTCTTCCAAGATTTCCACAATAAAGGTATAAGTAGAACATAAAATTGAAGAGAGGAGGTAAGATTAAATTACTTTAAGTTCATCATTTATTGAATATTTAAAAGAAATAGAGCAAGATTTACCTTAAGATGAAGTGCATATGATAGCATTGGATCCTAATGAATCCATTGAAGGATGCACTTAGGATGCTATCCATGACTTATGAGATATATTCAAATGTATAAGAAACAAGTGTTGAAGAAAATAAGCAAGATAAAGGGAAATATAAATATTTAGACTTGATGGTTATTAATCCTTTTGAAAGGAAAGTTGAGACTACCATTATTCTAAAGGCAAAGAAACCAAAGGTAACCATCACACCACCTTTGAGTGAAGTCAACATTTTTAGTGAATAAAACATAATATATGGTCTACCTATTACTAAGTGGTTCATTTATGAACCAAGGTTAGAAAATCTTCCCACTATTCATCATCCATGGGATATGTTAAAGGCTATTAAAATCCTAATATAATAATAGTTAAGGCCATGGATCATTGTTCTAAAATAAGAAGAGGAAAATATATTTGTTACTCCTAGTTAGTCAGCCCAAACACAAGTAGAAACCCAATTCCACATGTGACCTAATCTTCAATTGGGGTCAAGTTTGATCCAATTACTACTAGTTTGCAAAGGGTGACTGAGAAAATAGTCAGCTAGGGTGGTGAAGAAATCATATATCAAAAAGTGGAGCCCTTGAATAATTTGACCTAGGAGAAGGGATAGAAACCTAGTGAGGATCCAATATATGAGGAGGATGTACTAGCGCTGGCTCAAGCACAATCAAAATAGTTACAAGCTATTATCAAAGGCCTAAAGTAGCAAAATAAGAATCTACATGAGCAATCCATTTTGTTTGTTCCAAGAAATATGGTTAATAAGTTTGAGGCTAATATGTATGATATATTTATCTCTCTGAAGTCAACAAGGTCCAAACAAGATATGGTGAGCAAACAAAGTGTTATGGCCATCAACCAAATGAATCAATGGTAGGGTTCAAATAACAAGGTAAAAGAATTGGTCAATATATTGATAAAAGACCATATTATTGAATTTAAAATAGTCATGTTGGCACATTTAATTATGGCTATGGTTATATTGATAGAGAAGATCAAAGTTTTAAACAAATGGTCTAAGAGCTTTGAGGATCTTTCTAAGTATTTCAAATAGTTGGAGAATCGTATCATGTATATATTTGGTATCTTGATGAAAGACCCAACTACCATTAGTCCCATTGTCTTGATAACAAATGAGGAGTTTACATATAGGGTTACTTAGTTCATGCAAGAGGTGAAGAGTAAAATCCAAGGCAAAATAGGGGATGATAATAAAATAATCTTGGACATGATCCTATATATAGAGGAGAATATTGGTGATGCTATAAGCATCAAGGAGACCTTATATAGATATGAAAAAGACATAAAGGATTTGGAAAATCAAGAAGAAGAAATTTTCATGGAGACCATCAAACTTCAAGCTGATTAATGATCAACATGGCAAGGAAATGAAGATCTTGGAGAAAAGATAAAGGACTGAAACAACAAGATTTTCTCAAAGTCAAATTTTTTGACTTAGCATATTATTTTTGTAAGAAAACATGTATATAATTTTAAAAAGGAATATTCTATCTTGTAAAATCATGTGCAAACTTGTAAAGTGCATTGCTTATAGGTTAGTCCATTTATAAAGTGTCTAATTTTAGAATGTTGTAGAAGGACAAATGTCCTTAACACTTATTGAATTACTATTTGATGTGACTGACCAACATAACTCAAGGTCTTATATAAAAGGGGTATAGTCATTTGTAAAAGAACAGGGAGTTTTAGAGAAAAATCTTTATGTAAATTTGGAGCAAATTAATTCTAACAAGTGAATTTTACAAGGATTTTCTTGTATTTTTTTTTTGTATTTTGTTATCTTGAATGCTTCCTCAAACATCTAGTTTGATATTCATATTTGAATTGCTTGTATGAATCTTTATATGTGGATATGTGCATGCAAAATTATCAATTTGTGTTTATGATAGGTTGATTCAGAGGCTTTAGATTCATTTCATCTCCATTGATTTTCCTGAAGATGTGTTAATGTTATTTTCTTGTGGAAGAAAATCCTTAAAGTGAATTCGAGTTATTAGTTGGATTGTTTCAAAATACTTAGACATTTTCCTAGTATATGATATGATCTATGAATTTGGCTATTTTTTCTCATATATTGGTTTGAGTGCATGTCTTTAATGAAATTCAAGCTTTGTCATAATGTTTAGACTGAGGATCAGAAAAACATCTCTTCTTTGCCCTACCCTTCCTTTTGCTCATTTTTTAATGAGATCACTATAGTTAGCTTTCATTGTAAATCTTCATTCTAGATTAGACTTTGGGATTTGATCATAATTCACTATACTTAGTTCAAATTACTATCATATTTCAAAAACAAGCTTTAAGACCATAGTTGCTCCCAACAACTAGTTCTACTATCATTTTGTGAAATAACTAATTTCTTTGTTGCTATTCCTATAAAGATCTTAGGAAGATCACAGCCAACTACTCATGTAATAGATTTTTTGAATATATAAATGAGAAGTGTTTTATATACTTTTAAAACCCTGTGATATAATTTTAGGCATTAACATGCTCCATGTGAAGTGGGTGTTGTTGACCATTTCTACCACAAGTCAAAATGTACCAACTCCCTATAGCCAAAGTCTTTTATAGGGTTTGATTATAATGTTATAAGGTGTTGTATAGTTTTATTTGATGTCATTTCATATGATATTCTATATTTTATCATAGTAAAATTTATTCCTTTTGTCATTTGATGTTTTAGGGGTCATTTTAGGAGTCATATATGAAAGTGACAGGTTTTCATAGTGTTCAAATAGTTAAATATCGAGTGACAGTTGCTACAACAAGTCCAAAATAACTTGTTATCTCAAAGACTTGCTTGGTTCTTGGGAAATTTTCCAATTGGTTAAGTACATAATTCTTTCAGGGCAACTATTTTAGGTTTTTGGCTAAGTGTTGGGTACTTGTCAGGGAAATTGTCTGAGCAATTTTCCAAATGACAATTCTTTTGGACATTTTTTCATGGAAAAAAATCTAAGTGAAAATTATTTCAATCATTTCATCTAAAACAAAAAGCCCAAAGACCCAAGTATCTTAGACAAATTATTCAATACAAAAAGTTAAGGACATATTATTTCAGGAAAAATGTTTGAAACATAAGTCCCAACAAAGGTAGAATTCTTTTGAATAAAGTGTCCAATAAATATAGTCTAAAACAAATGGCCCAATGCAAAAGTATTGAAGACCTAATTCTTTTGGGAAATTTTATCTAGAAAAGTATGACGTTCACACAAACATAAAAATAAAGCTCAAGAAAAAACCCTTTAGGGTTGAAAAAGTGACAGTCGTGCAGATGTCATTGATGGTCTTGTAAATCTCATTGAAAATCACACAGATGTCAAATTTAAATCATGACAAAAATAATTTAGGGTTGAAATTTTATGGTCATGCAAACTTCAAATATGATCACATGGACATCAAATGATGGGATCATAAACATCAAATTTCAGCCACAGTAAATAGCCATTTGAGTTCAAACAATGGGTCCAAAAGATATATAGTGTGCATTTGATCATGAAAAAATAGATCAATAGTGTGAACAAGGTCAAAATATCAATGATTCTTGAGATTGAATCATGTTAGATCAACCAAATCATGATCTATAACTCACATTCAATCACACAAATAGATCTAATGATATGAGAGAGATTCAAATGGAAAGGATCTCATATCAATTGCAATGTTACCAAATTTCATGATCTTAGGAACTTGGATCAATGATAAATAAATAGTGTTTAAGGTTAAAGCAAAGAGGCTCCAAAGGAGATTGATAGGTTAAATTCAATTGGATTCTAGATGGATAAAATGAACTATGTGTCTAAGTGACAATAGAGAAAATTCTATAATGAAGTGGAAAATGTGGCAAGGGGAAAGCCACATAGGTAACCATGAAAGATCAAGGATTATGTATAAGATCAATCTCTTTAGACTCATATACCACCATTAAAGTCTGGTTGAGGACCCAAGAGGAATAATGACTACCAGATGTAAAAAATAAAGTCTAAGAAAGAAATAAATGATTGTGGATGATGAATATATGTGTTTAGAAGATATATAGTAGCTGGGAAAACATATATGACTATCATATCATATGTTTTAACTTTAGTTTTAAATTCTCAAGAGATGATCCATGATGAAGGTAGTTTCATAAAATCTAGCTAAAGAATCTCTTCACCATTTTGGAGAGTTTGTCATGGTTTATATGGACATTTGTCTTGGGAGGAATTCATGGTTTGTTTCATGCTCTAGTCCCCTATAATTTAATTGGTTATCATTTGGACATGTGTTCTAGTGATCATTGAACTTCATTCTTTCATGTTCTTTCTAAAATTCTATAATTAGTTGCCATTTTGGCCTTTGTAATATGATACCACACCATTTATGGCGAAGCCTTGCTAGTTTTTACATTGTAATTTACCTTAGAAAAATAAATTAAATCTAGTTTGAGTGCATATATCAACTTGTAAAAGTGTGTGAAGATATGTATAGTGAATAGTTAATAGATATTCATCTATCCTTGTTTTGTCTTAATCCTTCCATGTTTGATGCAAATGATTTAAACTTATTAGGCCATATTAAGTGTATTCAAGTGTATTAATATATATTAGGTGTATAATGAGCCTTAGTATTTACAACTAATGTATGGTATTATTTTCCTTTGAAATTCCTCATGCATCTCACCTTCATATTGAAACAATAATGCTAGTGCATTATAGGACTTTTAGACTAGTGTTGTATGTCTTGTCTCTTTATGATAAAGTATGATAGTCTTGTGGAAAACATCTTGGTGTATCACCCCTTTAGAACATGTTTATTTCATTCAATTTCTAACCCTTATCCCCCATAATCAAGCATTAGATAGGTAATAGGATTTTCAAGATACATTCAGGGAGCTAGCCCTTTAAATCTAGAGGCTCATTTCCACTATAGGTACACCCACATTCCTAAAAGTGTTCCCATAGTGCCCAAATCTAGAAGAGGCTTGAACACCCTCTTCTAGGGTGAAATATTTGGTGATAATAGTTTTGGCATGATTGGTGGGATTGAGGTCCAAGAGAGTGGAAATATTGTTGGTGTGTCTTTCCTCTAATAAGCTTTTGGAAGCAATAAATCTAGCACTAATGGTGACTCCGAATGATAAATTATAGTTGTAAGCAAACTAGGTATCTTTAATTGAAGTTTTGATTAGTTTTTACATCCCATCTAACATATGAGATTGCTATGATCATCTTTGGTGAATATTCCTATCATAAACCTCCCTATCAGCCTTGTTATGAACCACATTATATGCCTCAAAATTCCTATCACAATGGCTACCAATCCTATGATCCATGGTAGCCCTATAGTCCTCCATTTTACCCCCATACATCATGTTATTAGACAAACCTATGAGGAAGGATACCAAGAAACATACATAGAATCCTCCTTATTAATCCCAATATGAACCCTATCATTCATGTCATGATGCCTATCAACCCCAATAAGATGATTTCATGAACTCTAAGTCAAGATATCAAGAGGAAAGAATTGAATTCTTATAAATCCAAATACAACAAGCTAAAGATTGGCTTGATCCCCATCATTACCCTCTCCCTCATTCTATTATTTCCATCTTATATCAAGTCCTTCTTGGCATTTATACCACAATTACTAGTCATTGAAGATGATATGAGAACATGGGATGATGAGTATTATGTACTCCCTAATCATCTCATGGAATGGTTAAGAAATGCTATCTAAAGTTGTATGTAAAGGTTGGAGATGTTTTAAGAGCTAGAAGGAACTCAATGGGAGATTAAATAATAAATTAAATTGGAAAATAAGTGTCTTTAATTCTCAATATATAGGCTACGTATGTGGGAGGATAAAGAGATAAAAAATGAACATGCTGCTATTGAAGAATTTCAAGAGAGATATTAGTAAGATGCAACTCCTACTTATGTAGATGTTTGTCCTTCTAATTAGCCTAAAAGGTCACTTACCTATGAGCTCACTAGTTTAGTTATCTTTCCTAAATCCATTAATAAGACCTCTAATACCCATCACACTACACTTTCCATTCATAGGCCCTCCACCAAACCCATTCTCCATCTCCATCTCATGAGACTATCCATCAACCTTCCACCTCACCCCTTCTTAAAGAGGAGCCCATCTTGAGAGAATAAAATGAAGAAGAAAAATCTCAAACCATAGATTCCTAAGAAGATGTCATGAGTGAATATGAGGAATAAATCACCATAAGGATTCCCCTTGGTGAACAAAAGGGCAATCCTACCTTCTTGAGTTAAGAGAAACATATTGAAGACTCTCTTGTATCTTTCCATTAGGGATATGGCCAAGACTTGAAGAGAGAGGTATTTGAAGAAGACTCCATGTCTGATCATGAGGTTGAGGATGAACATCTCAAGCATGAAGTGGAGCGTACTATCAAGGATGAAGGCCAAGTCACTCTCTAAGAAGTTTTAGTCCTAAAGGAGTCTCATGAAACTAAGGTAGAAGACATAGTTATTAGAGATGAATCAATACCTCTACCTAATTTTGATCCACTCTTAGATGTATTAGATCATAAGGGAGATAAGTTTGATGACCTCATACATCAAGAACATCAATACCAAGAAGATAAATTTGAAGAGGTGGTGGTTGTCAAAGACAAGGAGAGAAAGGAAAATTAGTAGCTACAAATGAAGCTTTTTTAAGAGCTTGAAGATATTTGCCAAATTGAGGAGTTATATGAAAACATTGAGGCTATTTGGATGCAATAATAGTTCATTTTTATAGCTAGAATGTGTGGAGATACATGGTTCTCATTGAAAATCATGCCAATGATGTTGGAAAACACCATGAAAAATATAGGGACATCAATGCCAAGGGTCAAAGTGAAACATGTCTCATTCAATACTTCATGTCATGAGGTAAAAGAGGTCTTAAACTTCCCTTTTGATCTAGGAGGATGTTTTCATCTCAATTTAGTATTCAGGTTAGTTAGTTTGGTTTATGTGTGTGTTCCATAAGTGCTCATGAAGAACATGTGTGTTTATTTCTTTGTGTTTTGTTCTTGTTATTTTTTATTATTTGGTGTGTCTTCAAGGCAATTTATGTCTCAAACCTATGTATAAGTTATTCCATATCTCAATAAACAGGATTAAGAAACTAGTCTTAGCATAGAAAGAATACCATCCTTGGGAAATCACCAAGAATGTTGATCATTTCTACCATAGGTCAAAATGTGTTAACCCCCTATAGCCAAAGTTTTGTATAGGGGCTGATTATAACATTGTAGGGTGTTCTATATTTTTTTTATGTCATTTCGTATGTCATTCTAGCTTTGGTCATAATACAGATTAGTCTTTGTCTCATTTAATGTCTTAGGGGTCATTTTAGGAATCATATATGATGGTGATAGGTTTTAACAATGTTTAAATAGTTCAAGATCAAGTGACAGTTACTAGAACAAGTCTAGAAGAAACTAATGACTCAAAAACTTGTTTGGTACTTGGGATATTTTGAAATTGGTTAAGTACAGAAATATTTTAGGGAAACTATTTCATGTTTTTAGCTAAGTGTTGGGGACTTACTGGGGAAATTGTCTAAGTAATTTTCTTAAAGATAGAATTATTTCATACATTTTTTCCACAAAAAAAATCTAAGTGTAAATTATTTTAGACATTTTGTCTAAAACAAAAATCTTGAAGACCCAAGTCTCTCAAACAAATTGTCTAATACAAAAGCTAAGGACATATTCTTTTGGAAAAAATGTCTGAAACATAAGTCCTAACAAAGGTAGAAATCTTTCAAAGTGTTCAATAAAAATAGTCTGAAATAAATGGCCCAATGCAAAAGTCCCAAAGGCCTAAATCTTTTGGGAAAGTTGATCTAAAAAAGTATGATGTTCATACAAAGATCAAAATAAAGCTTAGGCAAAAATATTTTGGGGTTTGAAAAGTGACACTTACATAGATGTCATTGGTGATCTCCTAGACATCATTAATAGACATGAAGATTTCAAACTTAAGTCATGGTAAAAATCATTGGGGGTTAAAATTTGATGGTCAGAGAGACATCAAATATGATCACATGCAAATCAAATAATGAGAGCACAATCACCAAATTTTAGCCATGGTAAATAGCCATTTGAGTTCAAATCATGGGTCCTAAAGATATATGGTTCACATTCGATTGTAAAAAATTAGATTGACAGTGTAAATAGAGTCAAAATATCAATAAATCTTGAGATTAAATCATGTTTGAGCAACCAGATCATGATCTTTGACTCACATTCAATCACACAAATAGATCCAATGGTGTGAGTGAGAGTGAAAGGGTAAGGAGAAAAGATAAAATGAAATATTTACAATTATCATAATCTCAGGACCTTGGATCAGTGATCAATGACCAATGTTAAAGGTCAAAGTAAAGAGGCTCTAGAGGAGATTGATAGGTCAAATTCGACCAAATTTTAGATGGATAAAATGAGATTACATGTCCAGGTAATGACAAAGAAAATTATATAATGGAGTGAATGATGTGGAAAGGGTAATGCTACATAGGCTACCATGAAAGATCAAGGATTATATAGTAGATCAATGTCTTTATACTCATATCCCACCATGAAATCCTAATCGAGGACCTGAGAGGAATAGTGACTACCAGATGTAAAAAATGAAGTCCAAAAAGTAATCAATGACTATGGATGATGAATACAAGTGTATATAAGATATATAGTATTTGGTAAAACATCTATGACTATCATATCATATGTGTTGACTCTCCTAATTCAGTTTCAAATGCTCAAGAGATGATCCATGATGAAGGTAGTTTCATAAAAGCTAGCTGAAGAATCTATGCACCATTTTAGAGAGTTTGTCATGGTTTATATGGAAATTTATCTTGGGAGGAATTCATGGTCTATTTCATACTCTATTCCCTAGAACTATAACTGGTTATGGATTGAATGTGTGTTCTAATGACCGTTGAACTTCATTCTTTCATGCTCTTTCTAAAATTCTATAAGTAGCTACCATTTTGGCCTTTGTAATAATATACCACACTATATATGGTGAATCCCTATTGGTTTTGACATTTTAATTAACATTAGAACAATAAATTTAATCTATTTTAAGTTCATATATCAACTTGTCAAAATGTGTGAAGAGATGTATAGTGAATAGTTAAGAGATATTCATCTATCATTGCTTTCTCTTAGTCTTTCCATGTTTGATACAAGTGATTTTAGCCTAGCAAGTCATAAGAAGTGTAGTCAAGTGTACAAATATATCTGAAGTGTATAATGAGCCTTAGTATTTGTAACTAATCTATGGTCTTATTTTCCTTAGAAATTCCTCATGTAGCTCACCTTCATATCAAAACACTAATGATAGTACATTTTAGGACTCTTATACTAGTTTTGTATGTCTTGTCTCTTTGTGATAGAGTATGATAGTCTTTTGGAAGACATATTGGTATATCACCCTTATAAAATCAGTTTATTTCATGCAATTTCTAACCCTTTTCCCCCATAATCAAGCATTAGATAGGTAATAAGATTTTCAAGATAAATTCAAGGAGTTATCCCTTTAAATCCAGAGGATCACTTCCAATATAGGTACACCCACATACTTGGAAATGTTTCTATGTTACCCAAATCTAGAAGAGGATTAAACACCTTCTTATAGGGTGCAAGATTTGGTGACAATAGGTGTTTCACTAAATTTGGTGTTTATCTTATAGGAAAATAGTCTATTTATAGATATCAATGGGTTTTCTTCCCCTTTATATTTTCCCACACATGTGATGTGTTATTATGTTTCATGATTTTGTGGATATGTGTTTATGCATGCTACATCTATATTCTTGTTTGTATGGTCTATGATTGCTTAAGTAAAATTGATAAGAATTTTTTTTAAAGACTGGTTCATCCCCTCTCTCAATAATTTTGCTTCAAACATTTGGTATTAATTCTTGGTCCTTTAAAGTAGGTCTAAAAGCCTGAAGGAGATCCTAGAAACAAAGATGGCTAATTAATAAGCTCAAGGTGGTTTCTCTACCAGTAAGGCTTAATTATTCAATAGATCTAATTATTTATTTTGTGAAATTATTATGGAGATATATTTGATGTCTCAAGGTCATGATATTTGGCATTTAGTTGTGGATGGCTATAGTGTTCCTCTTCTTACACCAACTGATGTAGTAGGTAAGAAGGCTATTGAAAACAACTCCAAGGGAATGAATTCCATTTTTTGTGGTCTATCAAAGGTAGATCTTTTAAATGTGATGCACTATGTAAAAACTAAAGAGATGGACACATTTAATACTATCTATGAAGGAGATGCCAAGGTGAAGATGGCCAAGTTGCATAACTCCTAGAGATAGTTTAAAAGTTTGAAGAGGAAACAATTGCATATTACTTAATGAAGGTTGATGAATTTGTTAATGTCATTAGAGGATTAGGAGAAGAGGTGAAAAAATATACAAGTTTTCAAAAAGTGTTGAGATCACTGACTCCTAAGTTTGACTCTAAGGTATTTGTAGTGGAAGCGATGCAAGATTTGGACAAGCTTGAAATAAATGGGTTTCATGGAATTTTGACTACCTATGACATGAGAAATAATGAAGGAATACATCCCAAGAAGGAAATAACTTTTAAAGTTGAGAAGAAATCAATCTAATAAGGTCAAAGATGAAGAATGCTCAGATGTTGATGTTGATCAATTGATAACCATGTTTGCAAGGAAGTTGAGGTTTGGATATGGTAAGTACAAGTGTAAGTTTCCTTTAAAATGTTTAAACTATGGTAATATTGGTCACTTTGAATCTAAGTATCTTAAAAAAGATAAGGCTGATCATAATAAAGAACATGATGATAGGAAAGCCTATAATCTTGACAAGAACAAGAGAGATTTAATGAATAATGTAGGAAAGGGTCATTCAAAAATAAGAAAAGTTTCTATACCAAATAAGAAAACTCATCTAATGTAAGTGATATAACCACATCTAATAGTGATGATGGTAGTAATGAACCTGAACATGATAATAATGAAACTTTATTCATGGCCATAAAATCAGAAAATGAGGGTTTCTCAAGTGGGAAAGACCTTATGGTTGATGTATGATTAGATGAAGAAGAAGTTGAAGTAAATATTGAGGCACAAATGGTAAGTGCTTCAAAGGAGTTCAGATTCCAAAGAAGAAAGAACCAAAAACTAAGATCAATAGTGAAGGACTATGAAGATCAGATTGGTTTATTTAAAGAGAGATTAAGTAACACATCCAAGGAGCATGATGAGATCATCAATCAGATTGAAGCACAGATGGAGATAGTCAATGCAAACCTAAAGTCTAAAGAATAATAATGCACCAAGTATGAAATTAAATCATTGAAACTTGAGTTGGATCAAGCATATATCAAGGTGAAGACCTTTGTGAAGATTGAAAAGAGTACTAAGGATCTAGATGATATCTTAAGTAGTAAAAAATCTGTAAGTGATAAGACAAGACTTGGTTTCAAGAAAAGAATAAAAGGAGGAAAATAAAGACAAGGAGAAGGCTATTAAAGAAAATAAGGTCAACATAAAAAACCTATTAAATATCCTAATGCTACAAGGTATGCTAGTTCATTCAATAGTTACTATTTTTGTATGCAATCAGTTTGGTCATAAAGCAAGAGAGTACATAAGACCCTCTAATAATAAGTACTCATGGAACTATGGAAGGAGTCAAAATTTACATCAATAAAATGTTATGTATAAGGTGGTTTGCTATAGTTATCATAATGTAGGACACATTGCAAGATTATACCCTAATAGAGTTAGAAGGTCATCAAATTAAAAAAAGAGGTTTGAAGCTCCTAGAGTGAAAGAGAGAAGGCAAATGAATGTGTGTAAACTAAAGATAGTAAACGTTAGTCATGATCAGTATACAAGATAAAATGGAATGTTTGCTAAGGTTGAGAATACTTCATATGAGAAATCAAGTTAGGAATGTCTATTGTCTGATCATATTGATGATCAAATGGTTGATGAAAAGGTCAAGCCTATAGTGTTAATCAATCCTAAAATTATATTAAATGATCTTAAATATTGTGAGAGCATGGAGATCTAATAATCTCTTAAACTTGTATTATTAAGTGATATATGGAAAGAGTTGACTCCATTAGGCTTCAAGGAGACATTATTTAGTTAGTAGAATCATGGTCGATTATTGGTTTGAGGGGGAGCTATTTAAGTTGTTGATTGAGTTTGATCTATGTTGAGAAGTGGTATTGTAATCTAAGCTCATTTGAAGGAGGTATGCATGGATTAAGTGGGGTCATGTTTATTTAATGCTTCATATTCTATATGTTGAAATTTTTTGCAAAGAAGGTGTGATTTTTTAGATGACAATGTGAAAGACCTTTGTCATTAATGTCAAAGGGGGATAAAGTTCAAAAAGGAAGATAAGAGTGTTTAGATTGAATAATGTTTTTCCATCAATGAAAAAGGGGGAATTTTTTGATAAGTGTTATCATTGATGTCATTGATTTAAAGGTACATCTGGTGAAGATTTATGGTGAGCGGTCTATAAGGTATGAGCTTGTGTTTTTGATGTGACAAGAAATCCATGTGATAAGAGAGAATTTGAAGGAAACATAATGTATCTCTATTGAGATATAATTTTAAGGAAACCTAATGATTATTATGAGGTTGATGTTATGATTTAGACCAAGGTAAGCATGTGTGAGTACTAGTCTTTGAGTACAACATTTCTTGAGAAGCCTAGTCATAACAAGCATAGTCATATCATGAGCATATACATGGTGAGAATGAAGAGTTATTTATAGAGGTATGAAATTATTTGAGGAACATGTAATTCATTTAATAAATGTTTATAAGCATCAAAGAGTATTTCAAGTTTAGTTATCAAGTTTCAAGTGCTTGAGAAGCCTAGTCATTGCACTAGTCATAACATGAAGACACTTTGTGAGAAGGTGTGAGCATGGTAACTTGGTGAGATTGATGCACAAAGGAATAAGACATTTTATAAATTTTATTTATAATTAATGAGGCATTGGATTACTTAGGAGAGTTTCAAGGTGAGCATACAGAGGTATGACCTAAAGTCCAAGTCTAAAACTAGACTAATTCTTGACACTACCTGACCTAATGAGGTGTCATGAAGTATTATCAAATCATATGGAGGATGTATGGTAATGGTTGAGAATGGTAAGAGGTTATATGGCATGTATATGATGTGGAGAGTGCATGGAAATAAGTTAAAAGGTTAGTTTCTAGGCTTGATGTGGTTTATAGGTTAAGGTCTAAGCAAGAAAAAAGAGAGAAAGTATGGCCTAATGGGGTATCAAGATCAGTTTACAAAGAAAGTGTGAGTATTTTAGAATTAACATAAGTGTTTCATGTTTTTAAAAGTATTTTTACCAAGTTTTAGGTCAAAATTTGAAGGTTAAGTCAATAAAAAGTGTTTTGAGGTTTCTTGTGTGCATAAAATGAAGGGTTCTCAACATGAGAAGATCTTTCAAGTGTTCATTGACACATGTAAAATATTAATGTGAACCTAAGATATTCATAGTATATTTTAAAGGTTCCTAGCTCAAAATTATAGGCATAATTTTCTAGATTAATGGTTATGCTTTATGAATGATTGCTAATAATGGAAGATGGTTTAAACCCTCAAAGAACCATAATAATGACCTGATATGAAATAATTTATTATAAATTTATCACAATGGGATGGTATGGATATTTAAGATATTTTAATTTGTATTAAACTCTCTTATTCACCTCTAGGTGTGATTATTTTTTCAAGTGAGTAAGTAGACCCTACAAAAAAGGCCTTACTTCCCAGAGATTTATTGTAATAGTCAGAGTTGATGAAATCAAAGTTGATAAATGGATGGATTAAAAATATTTATAATTTTATTTTATGTCCATGGTGGTTTATGATCAATTTTTAACCCTCATATATTCTAAATTAGTCATCCAAGATAACTTATCGCTAACAGAACTAATGATGCAAATAGGAGAAAACCAAGAATAAGTGAGAATATGTTTAGGGATGTGTTATCATGTATTAGGGATGAATAAAAGTGAATGGATGAATTTTTAAAGACTTTTAATACATTTTAATTCTATATAAAAAAAAAATTGTATTAGTGGATATGATGAAAATGTTGCTCATAAGTTGACCTGTCTAGTTTAGATGAGATAGTGAGGTACAAGATTATGAGATTGGTCTGTAAGACCAATATTTCCATTTGACCATGTTATATATCTATATAATAATGGTATAATTATAAAAAATTATCATTCACATTCATTATTATTATTTTAAATTATTCATACATGTGTTTAAGGTCAAAATCACCATTACTAGTCTTTGAGGTAAACTGGTAGTTTTGGGCAATCAATTTATAGTGATGGGTATGAGGATATATGCCCTAAGTTTAAGAATATAATTTAGATTATGTATATATTTGTTAATTTTATTTACTAAAAATTATTTTTTTAAGGTCTTTTAATTAGTGAAAGTAGTGAAAATGTTGAAGCCAAAATGGATTGTCTGGCTGAGTGAGGTTTGAGAGATAGAAGGTCAACAAATTGATCTATAAGATCAAAAATTGCCATTATATATTATGATATTTTTGTTTTATATTGTTATAAATATTTTTTAAGATAATTATAATTAATTTTAATTCCTTTTATGTTTTTTTCAAGTGTCATAAGTTCAGATTTCCATGACAGTGTTTTAAGCCTAGTTGGCAGTTTTGAGTGGGCTATTTGTAGAGAAGGGTTTGAGTCCTTTTGCCCTGAGTTGTTAAATATAAAGAATATTTTTATGACCATAATGTAATTTATGATTTTTATATTTGATTTTTTTCTAATTTTATTTTTCAAAACTTTGTTTTTGTTTTAGTTGTTCAAGACAAAATTTATGGGCATGCACAAGCTTAATTGTGAACAATGCTAATGGTGTGCTTCAAGTGGTAATTGGAGATAAAAAGTGATATGGATCCTATATGATATTATTATGGGTATATTTTATTTTCATGTTATATTATATTTTTATTATATTTTATGTTTTTTAATGTGTTCCAAGGAAGGCAAAGTGTAACATGTGCTAATGAAGTCCTAATTGAATTAGGTCTCCTTAAGGCCTAAAGAAGGATTTGATCCATTTGAGCTATGGATGACTTAATTTAATGTTTGATCCATATTTTTGGAATGAAATAAGTTATATTTTTTGAAAAATATAATAAATAAATTATGTATGGCTGACCAAGAGGTGTATGAGCAAGAGCCTTGTATAAGAACAAAGCCTAATAGGCCGAATTGACTAGTTAGAGAATATGAGTGTTGAAGCGAATTATATAGAAATTTAAAGATATAAAAGAGGTATTTTAGAACATAATATATGATAATAAAAATAATGATAAATATATAATAGGGGTAATTTATATGAATATCAAGTTCCAATGACCTAATTTGTCTTGAAGAGACCTACTTGAATGAGAAGGCCTATAAGGCAATTTGAGAGGGATAAGAGTGTGAAGAGATGAAGAGGTGGTCATAATAAGTTAGTTGATAAAAAATTTGATGTGAAGGTGATCAAATAAATCATGTGGCTAATTTGGTACTGAGTCATCTAGGGGGTTGGTACCTTATTTCAAGTGGGTGCTTGGCTAGTTGGGGTTGGTACTCATGTAAAGTGGATGATTCATGAAATTTGGTATTTGTCTTATAATATATTATCCAATTTACAGATATTAGTGGGGTTTCTTCCCCTTTAGGTTTTCCCACATATTTTATGTGGTCTTATGTTTCATGATCTTGTGGATAGGTGTTTATGGATGTTAGATCTATATGTTTATTTGTATGGTCTATGATTGCTTAAGTAAAATTTATAAGATTTTTTTTTTGAAAAATAACTAACACCCCCCCACCCTTGCCCCCACACCTTTTAAGTCATTTTTATTCTAAAAAATTATTTAAATATAATTTTGGGTAGCACATAGTGCATAGGCTCTAGAAACAATGATAAATATTTAGATTTGAAAGGGTTTTTCAAGCCAAAATAGGAGAAAAATAACCTAAAGTAAAACACACAAAGAATAAAATGGATGGAAATATACAAAATATAGAAATCCTAAATAAGGAATGAAAAATAAAGTTATGGGATTCCATTTATCAAGGGTCAAGAAAAATATACAAGGGACCAATGAGGAAGAAATTTAATAACATTGGTATAGACCCTATACCTAACGTAGAAACCACTAGAGACTATTGGTCACACTAGCATATCTCTTAGCTAGTTTAGTTACTATGAGATTATTAGGATGTGTTTCTTACTAATTTCTCTAAAGTTAAGGGTTTAGACCCTTCATTAGGAGAAATGCATGTTGAACTTGAAGAGTATGCAAGGATGATTGAAAACACATGTATAGATTTAATCCAAACATGAGTATGAATTTAAAGACATAAATTGACTAAATGTAAGAATTTGGAATCATATAATCAATTGAAAAATTAGATTGGGTTAGTCCTATAGTTGTACAACTTAATAAAATAGGGGATATTTGAATCCATGGTGACTATCAAGAGAATGATCCATTCCCAATTCCCTTCATATATGTTCTTATATATTTCATAGGACACGAGGTCTATTCATTAATAGACAAATTTCATATATACCACTATATCCTAATTATAATTGAAGATCAAACAAATACAACCTTCAGAATTGAATGGGGCTGATTTGCTTATAAGATAATACCTTTTGAACTAAAGATTGTACCATAATATTTTTAATGGAAGTTATGATTGAATTTAAAGACTTCATCCATTAGTTTTTATAAGTCTATTTAGATGATTGGATTGTCTTCTCTTTATTCAAATAACATATTTCAAAGATGTGATTGATGTTAGAAAGGTGTCAAGCCCTGTGAATTATGATCAATCTGAATAAGTGCTTTATTTTCACACCTTTTGGAATTATTTTAGGTCATGTGGTTTTAATTGATTATATTATGGTATATCAATCAAATATTGTAGTGATTATGGGGCTCAAACCACCTATCAATGTATCATAGGTGTGATCATTTCTAGGACATAACGATATTCTCATAATATCATTTGAGGATATGCATACATTTCCAAAACTTTGGAGAAAATTTTGTACAAGGATACAAAATTTTAATGAAATACTAAATGTAAATTGATCTTCATAGACTTGAAACAAAGGTTAGTAACAACACCATTTTTGTTTTCCTGGATTTGAATAAACCTTTTCAGTTCATGTTGATGTGTCAAAAATAATAGTGGGGAAATATTGGCTCAACTAGGGGATGGAGTCATTGACCAACCCATTCATTTCTCAAGTTAAAATATATAACACATAGAGAAAAAAACACCACTACTGAATGATAAGCCTTGGATATGCTTTTTACATTTCAAAAAATTAGACACTACCATTTTACTACTACTTTTGAGTTTTTCACTAATCATCAACCACTACAATACTTGGTAAATAAGGAAATGATGGGAGGAAGAATATATAAATGGATAATGATATTTTAATAGTTTTAATTCAAAATTAAAGTCAAACTTGGTAAGGAAATTATGGTATCTGATCATATCAATCATATCTAAATGAGATAAGAACTAAAATATCCACAAGACAAATCCCCCAATGCCCATCTATTTTAAGTAACTGTAATTCTTGAGAATATGGAAGACACCACAAAATTTAATAATAAGGGTGTATTCCCTACACATTATATATAAAAGGACAAGAAGTAACTAATCACATGAGCTTTACCATTCATGATCATAATTGGTTTCCTCTATAAACTAGGAAAAGATGATGTTCTATGCCAGGTGGATTTGGATCATGAAAAAACACAACTCTTAGAATAATATCATCAAGGGGTAGCTAATGTAAATTTTTAAGGTGATTTAATTTTTATAAATATATCATAGAGGAGTTTGTGGTAGATTACTCTTTTTTAGGGTACATATAGGGTCACAAAACACTACAATATATGCCAAAGAGTGAGAAAACCTAATTAGATATATGAGATGCCAATGAATCTAATTATCATTAAGCAACCATTCAAATAATTGGACATTGAAAATTTTTTCCCTATTATCTTCCATCTAAGTGGATCAATGTTATAAAATCATTATAACTATAAATTAATTCATCACATGGGTGGAAGTTGTTGTGACTCTAAGATATAATACAAAAGATGCTACAAATTTTCTATATAAAAGTATATAACAAGGCTTGGTTATCTATTTATCCCTAAATTTAGATAGATAAATATAGTATAGGGTTAATAATATATAAATGAATAATCACAAGGGTGATAAATAGATCTATAGCAGTCCAATTAATTGCAAACTTAGATAAACAATACTCTAAATCATTAATGTTAAGAAATGTTAAAAATAAAAAGTACAAGTATTGATTGATATTAAAACGAATTATAAATAAGAATAATTAGATGGTTTACTATGCATCTGTAGATCTAATATAGAACATGATAAAAGTAGATTGGATATATATTCTAGATCAATCATCAATTTCTATAAATTTACATTTTGCAGCCTTAGGCACTTACATCAAATCTAGATGATTGCATTGACACTACTATTTGAATTGGACACAAGTTTATAATATGGAATATCAAATGTATCTATGTGAAACCACCTAGAAACTTATGGGTTTTATTTTGCCTTTAATCTAGTGTGTTTAGGTCTCATGTACTTGAGTGTGATATAAGCATATAAAAAATACATGATACATACACATAAAAATGTTTGGCCTTTCCTCTTTCAACATGACACACTATGATGGGTAAATCTACTTCCTTAATCATGGTTATATTATTTTATGATCATTTCTACATGACCATGATGATCTTATATACTAACACTTACACATGCATATACTAATGATTAAATTTTTCATAGTGTACTTGATATGATATGTTACATGATTTTTTTTACTAATGCATATATACATGGAATATTATGATATTATTATTTTGGTTACTTATACTTCATTTGTTCACATTATCACTTCTTTGAGTGTTCTTTTCTTTATTTCTATTATCTTTCTCATGGTAAATTTGAATATGTTTTTTGCTTTTTGGTTCTTGTGCCACTGTATGTTGATTTAATTTTTTATTTGGACATTTGTATATGCCATTCCTTCAAGTTTTTGACATTTGAATATGCCCCTTATTTGTGGTCTCCCTAGACCCCTTTTGTGTGACATTAAGTTCTCTTATGTGTGTGCTTTATTATTTGTTGAGATTATATTTTTACTTTATATATGTTTCCATGATACATATCATGAATATTAGGGCTTGTTGTGATCACATAATGTGATCTTCATTTAGGTATATAATTATACATGTTACTATTATATGCTACATGATTCATACATAAATTATATTATTATTTTATTCTTTTGAGGTAAGATAACTATGAGATTCCATTTCCATCATATAAAAAGGGGGGAATATTAGTGGCATAATGTCATAGAGACATCACCTCCACACTATAAAATTTTTATAATTTTTAAATTTCATTATAGTTTACATGATTCAGATAGACACTTGGGTTAGAATCCTATACACTATACTAATTTTTACAAATTTTGGAAAAAGATTATCATATTTGTGATAAATATTATAATAACTATAGACTATATGTTACATTATGATAGATAATTAATATTGAGACACATTAGAGGTGCATATTACATGAAAGTTTGCCAAAAATTACAAATATTTATTCAAATTTATTCGAACATATTTACCAAGAAAAATTGATCCTTTACCAAGAAACACAATTTTCACTAGGAGGCACCATTTTGAGCCTATGTGTGTGTGTGTGTGTGTGTGTGTGTGTGTGTGTGTGTGTGTGTGTGTGTGTGTGTGTGTGTGTGTGTGTGTGTGTGTGTGTGTGTGTGTGTGTGTGTGTGTGTGTGTGTGTGTGTAGAATTTGGATCCATTTTAGTAGTGTGGTTGATATTAAACTCCATCAAAAACCTAACACTACTTCTATATTTTAGGTTGAGTGAGTTATACCACTTAACTTGGTTTTTATTGTATTGTCACTTGAGTTGTGTGATTGAGATTCAATGATCATAATGGTTGTTTCATAACTCACCGTTAAACTATAATGTGGGAATAAATATATTCTAATCTCCCCTTAAAATATCCAAGGTTTAGTTTTGAACATTTATTAGCTCTAGTGCTTCACAAGGAAGCATCTTTACCAATTAAAGTACCAAAGGGAAACATGGTTGCAATGACACACATGTGTAATCCTTCCTTGATCTCTTTATTTTAAAGCATTTATATTATTTAAAATTTTAGATTGTATGCATTGATTTATATCATAACATGATCTTGGTTACATGTCATACATAAAAAAACTCAAACTAGGCTCAAGCAAAGGCAAGCTCCATTATACACACCTAGGTACACATTTATTTCCTTTAACCTTATAGTTTCATCTCTACTCATTTATAGATTAAGGGTGGGAGGATATTTTAGATAATAAAATATTATTTATTTATAATCTTAGTCTTGTATACCTAAAAAATACCTATAGGGTATCTACCCTTCAGTTCTATACCTCCTTATTATTGAAAAACCTTTCATTCACCATTTCATTATGCCTATCTATATTTCTTATGGTATAAACCTATAATTTATAATGAACCACATTTATTTCATTATACACAAAGCCTAAAATATGACATATATTATTTATTTTAATTTTCATATCCTCACCATCTCTCTAGTCTATCAGAGACTTGTATCCCACATAAGGACACTTGCATCAATGCAAGTGTCCATATTCTTATCAAGTGTCTAGTCCTAAATATTCATATAATTTGAAAATATTTCAAATCCTATGGGTTGGCCTCATTTTTTATGTAACCATTTCATGATATATTTTTGAAATGTATCGTATAAATATAAATAAAATCCTACTCATTATTTATCTAGAAAATACCAAGCAATCACCTATTCAAACTCAGTCAATCAATTGCATAAATGAGTTTTGTTGCTTTATTCTTCCCTATTTTTATATCAATCATAGGATTAGTTTTATTATAGGTCTAAAACCCTTAAATAATAATACATGATCAATATTTGTCAATATACAATATATATCATTACATGCCTTTGCATATAGTATATTTCACCCTTGTACACACACAAGCCAACACCTAGAGGATAACTACATATGTCTGAGACTCTCCTTAGAGTATTGGATATGTAGGTAATGCTTATTTAAAGAGGGATATTTGATTTTAGCTTGACACTATGAGCCCAGTAACCCACTTTTGGCAAGCTAAAAATACATAAGGTGAAAAGGTGGGGTTTGATCCACATAAGTCATCAACAACCTATACATGTGAATAAAATACATTAATAAAAAGGTGAAAGATACATTAATTACTATTTCTCAATATTATTTATGATTTTTATAATACTTTCCAATTATAATAATTGTAAGATCAACATGCTTAATTATTTTTATAGTTATCATATGATTTTATACCATATTTTATCTACTTAGGGTTTTATATTAATTCCCAAAATAGTTAAATCGCATAAATTTAAATTATTTAATGAGAAAAAACATGATTATTTTAGAAAATAATGGCATCATTACCTCATATGTATTTATTTACTAATAATTTTGGTTTGTATAGTTGGATTTTCTTTTTCTATTGGTTGGATCATCCTTTAAAGCTTGGTGAGTAGTCATGTAGGATAAGTTAAAGGATAATTTATTGTATGAGATTTTTTTATTAAATATAATGGATGAATTAAACTATGAGTGGGCATGGCCAATTTAAAATCCATTTATTGTAATAACAATTATTAGCTTCTTATAGAAAGGCTTATGTTTTATTGTAACAAGGCTTATGCCTTTTTACATCAGATGGATAAAAATAATTATTGAGAGATAAATGGTTTCAAGTTACTACTTTTAGACTAACACTAAATCTAATGTCAACCACCCAAACTAGTGTTGCTTCTATTTGGCCTTCATAGATGTATGGATATAGGTATGACATGGTCAAGTGTTATATGGTGATCTTAATTTGAGTATTGGTAGAGAAAATAATTTAGATATGTATTATTATTGTAAGAAAGAGATGGTTGGGGAAGTGTAAGTTGATGTAGTGAAAATTGTATCACTCTTTTAGAAACTTGCAACACTATTTTATGAACTTACAACACTAGTTTAGAAACTTACATCTCTTTCCAACAACCCATGGAAACTATATGTTTCATGTAGTCACCCATCCAAAATTTTAGAAAATGTATTTAATTACATATAGAATATAAAATAATCTGTAACATCTACTATCTAGACCATAGAAACTATAATTTAACCTGTAGTAACTAAAATTTAATTTGTAGGAACTAGGATGCAACTTGTAATATAGGTGCAATCTATAACATAAGATGCAACATATATTTGACTAAAGACTATATATAATTATTGTGTTAAGAATAAAAAATTGATATGAGTTTGTGATAAAAGGTAAGAATGAAAAAAATTGCCTTGGCCCCCCTTGATATGTCAACAAATTAATTTTCTAATCAAGGTTTTTGATTCAGTCATTGGTCAACCAATAAACTAGTATTCTAAATAAAAATATCAAAAATACATAAAGTTTATCGTTGTTGAACATTTTTTTATTTTTTATTTATTTTTCACTATATTTTTTATTTTTATTATTTTATTTTGATTGACCATCACACTAGTTGTACATTCAAAATGTTTATTCAACCTTTTGCGAGCTACACAACTGATAGCTTGGTCAAGGCTATGATATGATGCTTACCCTTTATCCAAGAAAATAAAAAGTGAATTAAAATTACTCTATGATAATTTAATAGAGTCTTCAAAGGATTGATATTTTTAATTAATATGCTCATCTAATATCTTAAATAAATCCATATTCATGCATTGTCTTTCTTCTCTGATGATCTTCTATATGAAGTCCTCTTTTGAAAGTAGTTTTTTGTATAGATTTAGATGATGAAAATTGAATAGAAAATATAATAGTATAGAGTTTAATATTCATATCTTGAATACTCCATTTTCACACACTTTATCTATCTTATAAGGGCTAAGCCATTTTGCTATTATCTGCTACACCCCTAACCTATCGCATGTATTAGGATAGGATTAGCCAACTTGTGGCTTAACTATCCCTCTTTGATGATATATAACATTTATCTATGCATTCATTTGGTTATTAGGTCAGCCTATGGAGTAACCATGGCCTAGATAGACTATATATAGGAGGTAGTGGGTAATTGTTTATCATCATATTGTGAATTCTACTCTTATTAAAACTTGTGGAGGTTGCCCCCTTGAAGTGGCTTGTTTATTATCATATATTATGATATATTTTAGTCATATTTGGATCTATTTATGTTATTCTACTTTATTTTTGAAGTAATTTCATTACAAGTGGTATCAAAGCTATGATTTGGGCAATCTTGTGGGTGAAACCCTAATTTTTTAAATTTGGATATATCTAAAAAAAGGTTTCTAATTTATCTTCAATATTTTTAATGGAGATGTTAAATCATTAAATTAATATTCCATTAAAATTTTAGCTCATTTGGATTTGTTTTACAAAATTTATCACCATTTTAGGGTTTTTAATAAAATTTCTCTATAGTGCATAATTCAAAGAATTTTTTTGAGTTATTTACATTTTTGGAAATATTAGAAAAATATGGCTAAGGTATGTTCTTTTTATGTTTTTATTTGAGACTGACATAAGTCCAAAATCACTTGGTCAAAGTTAGGTCAAAAGTGTCGATTAGGGTCGACATCATAAAGCCCTATTATGGAAGGTCCACAAAATTGAGGCTGAGGAAAGGGTGCTAAAACTCTAGGTAAATCTCCTAAAAAGGAGGAGATGGAGTTAGAAGGGGGATTTACTAGATCCTTTTTACCAAGGTTCTCTGACATAGATCACAAAGTGAGCCATCTTGACTATAGTGTGTAAGGCATTCAAAGTGAGGTGCAAGGCATACAATCTAATATGAAATACATATAAGATAGTTTGGTAGATATCATGATGGCTTCGAAAAATAATCAGTCAAATCATCTAGCTATTATTATTTCACAACCCCACTAGGGTGGTTGTCCCAACCATTCTACTTTAAATCTAACTATATTGCCATAGAGGAGCCTGCTATTAAAGATGGATATGCATAAATTTGATGGAAAATATCCACTCAATTAGATAAACCAAATGGAGATTTTTTTTGATTTGCATCAAATCCTAGGTGGACTTAAGGCTACCATCGCATCCTTATATCTTGAACTTGATCAATTCATTTGGTATTGATGGTTGTGTGCTCAAAAGAAAAAGATGACTCTCAATGTCACTTGGTCAATTTTTGCAGAGGAGCTACAATTACACTATGGAAATAGTGTGACAGAGAATTACATTAGCCAATTAGCAAAATTGTGATAGACTAGCTTCATCAAGGATTATATTCATCATTTTTAGAACCTATCCTTACGTGTGGAGACAATTTCTGAGGAGAACTTGAATGACCTATTTTTGGGTGGACTGAAGGACCACATTCAACATGAGGTATGCATGTTTAATCCACTTAATATTTTCAATTATATTATCATGGCACACAAATCTAAGGAAAAACTCATAGCCAATAAGAAGCATCTATTCATTCACTTCAAAGATCATAACATATCAACACCAACATTTCCTCCACCTACCAGATTGACCCCTCAGTAAATTGAAGAGAAATGTGCAAAAGGATTATGTTTTAGTTGTGACAACAAGTGGAGTAAAGGACATATATGTGTTGAGAATAAGTTATTCTACATTGAGGGATCCAATGAATATGAAGAAGAATGTGATGCCTCCAATGATGATGAGGAAGAGATAGAGGAGGTACCTAAAGATTCCCAAGCTATAATATCTTGTCATGCACTTGTAGGTATTAGTACTCCACAAACTCTTAAGGTGGTGGGTTTCCTCAAGAAATAGAAGGTGACAATGTTTATTGATTTGGGGAGCACACATAACTTCATCAACCATAAGTTGGCCACTCGATTAAACTATTTCATCTACCCAACACCAAAATTTTAGGTCATGATTGTAGATAGTGGCATAATTAATTGTTCAGGCAAATGCCATAGTATTCAGCTTGCTATGGGTGAGTATAATCTCGATTCTCATATGTTTTCTATTCCCATGGGTATCATAGATATTGTTTTGGGAGTCCAATGGCTCACAACATTAGGTAACATTGAGATAAACTTCCAGGAACTATTCATGCACTTTCATTATGAAGGTAGGAAAATTGAACTACATGGATTACAAGCAAAATCTCCATAATTGATTAGTTCACATCAGATGACCAAGATACTAAAAAAGGGGATAGAGGGAATTATTGCATGATTATGTTCCATAGAAGTTCAACCCACAAAAGTATCTACACATCCTATTCTATAGATGATTCTTGATGACCACCCATCTATTTTTAGGGTAATGCCAAAAAGGACTACCACCAAAAAGAGAACATGATCATGCCATTCAACTACTTCCAGGGAGTCAACCACAAAATATTAGACCATATAGATATCCATATTCATAGAAGAGTGAAATCAAAAATATGGTCCATGAGATGTTAGAGGCAGAGATCATCAAGCACAACCAAAGTGCATATTCATCACCAATGGTCATGGTGTGGAAGAAGGATGACACATGGAGGATGTGACCAAATTATAGGGAACTCAACAAGTACACCATCAAAGATAAGTTTCCTATTCTAGTAATTGATGATTTACTTGATGAGTTTCATGGTGCTAATTATTTCAAAAAATTGGATCTTCACTAGGGGTACCATCAAATTAGAATCAAGGATGAAGATGTTCATAAAACTACTTTTAGAATGCATGAGGGCCATTATGAGTTTTTGGTAATGCCCTTTGGTCTTACAAATACACCATCTAATTTTTAGAGCTTAATGAACACTATTTTTAGGCCTTTTTGAAGGAAGTTTCTATAGGTTTTCTTTGATGACATATTGATTTATAGTTAGACGTGGGAAGCACATCTGCAACATGTGTCGATAGTTTTGGAGAAGTATCAGCTTTATGTGAAGCCATCCAAATGTGCTTTTAGAGTATAAGAGGTAGAGTACCTAGGTCACATTTTTTCCCATGAAGGTGTCAAATTTGATCCCCAAAAGATCAAAGCTATGATGGAATGGCCCATGCCAAAAAATCTAAAAAACCTCTAAGGGTTCTTAGGACTAATAGGTTACTATCAAAGATTTTTGAAAGGTTATGGCATCATAGTGGCTCCATTCACTACATTTCTAAATAAGGATGCCTTCCATTGGAATGATGTTGCCACCAAAGCATTTGTGAAACTAAAAGTAGCTATGTGCACCACTCTAATTTTAGCTACTCTAGACTTCTCAAAGACATTCACTATTAAATGTGATGCTTCTGGATCTAGGTTGGGCATAGTACTAATGTAGAAAGGAAGACCCATTGCATTTGAGAGTCATTAATTTAAAGGTAAGAATCTAAAAAAATCCTATCTATGAGAAAGAAATGATGGCTATTCTTCATGCAGTTAAATAATGGAGGCCCTATCTGATGGGTAGAAACTTTAAGGTGAAAATAGATCATGATAATCTCAAATACTTTTTGGAGCAAACATTATCATCTGAGGAGCAAAAAAAGTGGGTAACCAAAATGTTGTTTTATGATTTTGAAATCATCTACAAGAAGGGTAAAGATAATGTAGTAGCAAATGCACTATCCATATGGGATACATCCATAGAAGCATTACTTTGTGTAATGTCCATGTTGCAAGCAGATTGGGTGGATGAAGCCAGGTTAGAATGGGAGCAAGACAATGATACATAGGTTCTGAATCAAAATATCCAGCAAGTTACTTTAGCCTCTAAAAAATTTGAATGGAAAGGTAATGTCCTATGGTATATGGGTAGGTTATACTTGTGCAAAGATTCAAAGCTTAAGCATATGTATCTCAAATAGGGGGACACTAAGGGTTATTGAAAACTTATCACATAATTAAGAAAGAATTATTTTGGGAAGAAATCAAGGGATATGTATAAAATTTTGTGGTAGAATGCTTGATATTCTAATATAATAAAGGTGAGAAATTAAGACCCCGAGTCTATTACAACTGTTAGTAATTCCTAGTCAAAGGTGGGAAGAGGTTTCTATGGATTTCATCATAGGGTTGCCTTGTTCTAAAGGTAAGAATGTTATCTTGGTCATTGTGGATAGGCTTACAAAATATGCCCATTTTTGTGCTCTCTCACACCCATTTTTAGCAAGTACAGTAGAGACTATTTTTTTGGAGGCAGTTCTAAAATTACATGGAACCCCAAAAATAATTATAAGTGATCATGATCCTATTTTCACTAGTAATTTATGGACTAAACTATTTTCCTATTTGGGTACTCAGCTAGATCATAGCTCATCTTACTAACCCCAATTTGATGGATAAATGGAAGTGTTTAACACATGTTTAGAGGCATATCTTTTTTGTTTTGTATCAGATAAATATGAACATTGGGTTAAATGGCTACCACTTGTAGAATGGTGTTATAACACATCTTTTCATACCTCTTCTAAAATGTCTCCATTTCTAGCACTATATGGTTACCATCCACCTTCCATCACTTCTTCATTAAAGGTGCAAACCAAGGTTCGAGATGTGGAGGAGCCCATTTAGAATCAACAAGAGGTTTTGGCTAGTTTGAGAGAGAATTTGGCCTTGGCACAAAATAGGATGAAACAAAAAGCAGATCAACACCATAGTGAGCAAAATTTTGAGGTGGGTGATTGGGTATTTGTACATTTGTAGCCTTACAAGTAGATGTCCTTGAAGCAACAAAAAAAGGAAAAAAAACTTGCTCCTAAGTATTATGGCCCTTATCAGGTTATGCAAAAAATTGGAAGTGTGGATTACAAGCTCGAGTTACCTCATTTATCTCACATACACCCAGTATTTCATGTTTCCTATTTGAAGAAGGTCATTAAATAGAATGTTTCAGCCTAGATAGAGGTCCCAAAACTAGATGAATAAGGATGAGTCATTTTGGGACCAAATAAGATCCTCCAAACACATACTAAGAGGTTGAGAACTAGAGAGATTAGGGAATATATGATCAATTGGAAGAACTTGAGTAGTGAAGATGCAACTTCAGAAGATGAAGATTTTCTAAAACATCTATAATTGTTCAATGTTAAGGACAACATTGGTTTAAAGGGGAAGGACATGATATGCCCCTAACCTATTGCATGTATTAAGATAGGAATAGTTGACTTATGGCTTACTTATCCCTCTTTGATGCTATATCACATTTCTCTATGCATTAATTTGCTTAGTAGGTCGGCCTATGGAGTAACCATGGCCTAAATAGACTATATATAGGATGTAGTGGGTAATTGTTTATCATCATATTATGATTTTTTCTCTTATTGAAACTTGTGGAGGTTTTCCCCTTGAAGTGGCTTGTCTATTATCATATATTTTGATAT
>JARHVA010002461.1:1587500-1802500 GCA_037957365.1 Torreya grandis
CCCTCATCGGCTAACTTAGCAAAGGGCCTAGATCTAGTGGGCTAGATTACTTTAGAAAACCACATTTTACCAATTATTGAGGATAAAAACACCTTCATCTTGGTCCTAGACTCTTTTTTAGAACAAGTCAATGTGGAGTTTTCCAAATCTATTCTTGCTAGAGTAAATGATTTTTATCTAAACATTGATGCCTTGATGAAATGGGGAAAAGAAAGATGGAAATTAAATGGTCACTTAGAGGTTGTTGCTTTAGCTAGAGGTTTTTTATTACCAACTTCTCTCTATAAGAAGACTACATCAAGGCCCTCTCAGAAGGCCCCTAATTCATGGGGAAGGCAGGGGTTTTAGTCAAGAGATGGAAAGATATCTCTTATCTCATCTCCACTACCTTAGATGATGTTTGTATGTGGGTCCTCCTACATGAGCTCCTTCTAGAATATTAACACCCAAAAATCATTCTTTAAATTATTAGAGCTTTGGGTTAACCCATTAAAATCAAGTCGATCACTCTCTCTTACTAGAGGATGGTGGAGGCCCATGTCCACATCTTCTTATCGGATTATAAACCTCTTCTTCATGATATTGAGATAAAATATAAGTATGAGATCTAGTCTCAAAGCATATTTTATGAAAATAACTCTATCATCTACCCTAGATGTGATGTTCCTAATCACTCATTATATGCCTACCCAAAAAAAGGACATCCTTTAAAATCTCCTCATCAGTGTTGAGACAAAGCTAGTGCCTCACATAATGTTTCTCATTTGGATAACCTAATAAGGATTGGATTTCCTTATGAACCTTAAAATAATCATTAGTTTGATAATCCTAAAGGTGTTTCCTTAGCTGAACATAAAAAAAGGCTAACCCATTTTCTTTCATTCTTCCATGAGTCTTTGCCTCAATCAGCCTAGTTCTTCATGCTCATCCTCATACCTTATCATCCTCTCACTCTTTGGAGAATCTATTAGGTATGAAGTTATCCAACCCTTTTTCCTCTCTTATTTCTTTGCATTATTTTATACCCCCTTACTCCCCTAGTGGTCTAGGCCTACCTCTTAAACCCTACTCCCCTTGACCCTCTCCCCAATCCCATTATCCCCCTTCCCTCCCTCCCCCCTCCTCCCCCCAAGTGATCTTGTGTCCTCCCCTACTTCCTTTCTTCCCCCTTAATCTTCCCCCTCCCTCTAGTATCCTCCCCCTACCACTCATGCCTACCTTTCCCTTTTTAAACTCTCCTTCTCTTCCCCTAGATTTTTCTCTCCCTCTTCCATAATTCTCCCCTTTTGGCTCCTCCCCCTCTCTTTCTCCCCCTTGAGCACCCTCCCATTCTCCTTTAGTTATTCCCCATGTAGTCTCTTCCTCCTTTTTGCCTCTCACACCACACCCTTGACATCTACCCAAGCCCTTGCTCACAAGAGCCACCTCTTTGAAGGGTTGGGTCCATCCTCCCCTATGGGCCCCTCCATCCCCTATCCTTTCCCTTCCCCCTCTATTGTCTTTTGTTTGGAATATCTCTTTCAATCCCTTATCTCCTTCTCAGGATCCCCCTAGATGAAGGGTAGGTGGTTTTCCCCAAATCCAAGAGAGGCAAGAAAAAAGTCAATCTTGGGGTGACCCCTACGTTGGTAGACAAATCTGCTCACATCTTAACTCAAGGTTTGTAAACTATAAAAGAGATTGCTAATGGCTCCCAACAAACTCTTAAATTCCATTGAGATTTTAAATGGAAGTGATTTCTTGGAATATCAAGGGTATAAATAACCCTAATAAAAAAGGACTCTTTGTAATATAGTAAAAAGGGTCAACCCATCTATTTTTCACCTATAGGAAACTAAAATAAATGACTTTGCACTTAAAATTAGCAAGGCTAGAATATGGAAAAATTCCAAAGCTCTCATCTCAGAGTCCATAAGTGCCTCAGGAGGATTAGCCATTTTTTGGAACCTCAACCCACTACAAGGAGACCTAATTAGGAAATATTCCAACTAAATTTCTATTTTATTCACTAACATTGATAGCAAGGATAAATGAATCCTCACTAATATTTATGCCCCTAATTCCAAATCTTCCATAAATCTCTTATGCAAAGCCCTTGTGGACTTTCATCAAGGCTACCTTGATTGAAATTGGATTGTGGTAGGAGACTTCAACACTCTTATCTCCCAAGGGGATTAAAAAAGAGGCATTTTTGACCTCACTGATAGCATGCTTGAATTCAATGACTTCATATCTATTATAAGTTTAGTTGATGTGGACTTAAATAGAATCCCTTATACTTGGTACAATATAAGGTTGGGAGAAAAATTGATACAAGTCCACCTTAATAGATTTTTTATCTCCATAAATTGGGATATCTTCTATTCCATTAGACACTTTTCTCTACCCAAAATTGGGTCTAACCATAATCCTATGATCTTAAAAGCTAATAAAATCTCTAAACCCAAATGTTGCCCATTTAGATTTGAGATTATGTAGACTCACTATCCTAGTTTAATAGATTCTTTTAAAGATTGGTGAAAGGAACCCTTTTTGGGATCAACCATGTTTATTCTCACTAAAAGGTTTAACTTCTTGAAAACTAATCTCAAAATCTAGAATAAGGAAGTCTTTGGAGACATTTTCCTTAAAAAAAAGTTCATTGAGGTAGACCTCTCCACCATTAAAGAATTTAGTGCTTCAGGAGACTATAATAAATAGATGGCTGAGAAGGAAAAATAATTCCTATGCAATTTTCACAATTTGGAATCAGAATAAGAAGCATACTAGAAACAAAAATATAGATGTTTGTCATTGAAATAAGGGGATTGGAACACTAGATTTTTCCACCTTTCAGATTCTAGGCATAGGATTTCTAACAGAATCCCTCAACTACAAATGGATGATGGAAGCATCAATAAGGATGAAGAGGTTATATCTTGACATATCATCAATGTTTTCAAGAAGCTTCTCTTGGAAGATGATGAGCTTGATAATTCTCTAGTCTCATTAGCTTTATAAAACTTTAAAAAGGTATTCATAGTCATGGATAATTCATCCCTCATCCAAATCCCCTCTGATGAGGAAATCAAAAGCACAGTCTTTCTTCTGGATGGACTAAAGGCCCCAGGACCAAATGACTTCCCTCCCTTTTTATTTCAATTTTTTTTGGGACATTATCCACCCAAAATTTTAATAATTGATTAAAGAATTCTTTCAATCCAAATCTATCCTAAAAGAAATTAACAATACCTTTCTGGTCTAAATTCCTAAAAAATAAGGGGTAGACAACATCATAGACTTTAGTCCCATCAGTCTTTGTAACACCATTTGTAAGATTTTCTATTCTATTTTGGTCAACCATATGTAACCCCTCATGGTTTACATCATTGGGGAATAATAGGTTGATTTTGTAGTTGGCAAGCAAATTTTTGATGGCATTATCATAACTCATGAAATGATCCATCCCATCACCAAATATTCTAGGCAAGGTATGCTACTTAAATTGGACATCTCTAAAGCTTATGATTGAGTTTCTTAGTTGTTTCTACTTCATATTCTTGAAAATATTAGATTTAATCATGATAGTCAAAAAATCATTTGGAATTGCATTGCTACCCCTAAGTTCACTATAATTTTAAATGGGGTCCCAAAAGACTTTTTCTATGCTTTTAGAGTCTTAAGATAAGGATATCCCCTCTCCCTATACTTCATCATAATGGAAGAATATTTGGGTAGAATCTTGAGATGAACTTGTAGTCAAGGCCTCATTAAGGGTTTCTCAATGGCTAAAAATATGAAACCTATCACCCATCAATAGTTCATAGATGACACTATCATATTAGGTGATGCTTCAACTAGGGAAGCAAAAATCCTCAAATGCATCCTCAATAATTATGAAAAAGTGTCTAATAAATGCATCAAATTTCAAAAAATATTCCTTTTATTATTAAACATGTCTCTCACCTAACAGAGAAGGATAAAAAAATCCTAGATTGTCAAGTGGGCTATCTTTTGGATAACCATTTGGGTATCCTCATCTTTGCTAGGAAAATAGAATCCCATCTATTGAATCCACTAATTGACTAAATCTAGAAGAAATTAGTGGGTTGGAAGGGGAACTTTCTCACATAGGTATGCAAATATTATCTTTTCAAGGCCTCAATTTAGAGCATTCATGTTTATCTTATGAAAATATTCAAAATGCTGACCTATGTAGCTTCCAAAATAGAAAAAATCCAAAAAAAAAAAATTGGAGAGAAACTGAGGAAAGATTCAAATTTAATGTGGTTTCCTGGGAAAAGGCATGTCTCCCCAAAGCTAAGAAATGTCTTGGTCTAAGAAGTATAAACTCCATGAATAGAGCCTTATTGGAAAAAATGGGTTGGTGTGTAATGAAGGAGAAAGTAAAATGGACCATAATTATTAAGGATAAATACCTAGAAGGTATGGAAGAGATGCATTCCTATGGGGGGAAGGACCTCCCAGAGGTTCCACCTTTTGGAAGGCCATATCTAGCTGCAAAGACCTTCTCAAAAGAGATATATTATGAAAAATTGATAATGGTGAGAAAATTGAATTTTAGGAGGATGCATGGTTATCTCCCACCCCTATCTCATTACAAGAGACATTAGCTAGCTGGTACATTTAGATCAATAAAATATGGGGCTCTAAGATCAAGGACTATTGGGAAAATAAGGATGGAAGTGTTGGAAAGCCATACCTAGTGAAGGACTACCCTTAGATAAATCACAAGCTATTCAAAATATCAACTAGATTTTTATCAATATTCATATACCCTTAGTTAAAAAAGATGATCATTCATCTAGAGAGTAGAAGATAGTGGAGAGTATTCGGTGTCCTCGGGTCATGCTATTAAACTTAATATGGATAGTAACTGGGACCACTAGAAATTTTTTTAGGTAAAGCATCTAACCCCCAAGATTAACTTCTTTTAGCTAGCTACACAAAACAAAATTTTGATAGTAGATAATCTCACCAAAAGGGGACTAATCATCCCCAACAGATGTCTAATTTTCAAAAACATAGATGATTCCACTCAACACCTTTTTTTGGAATGCCCCTTCAACTTGAATTTATTCAAAAATATTATTAGTCACTTCAACATGACTTGGGTCAAACTTAACAACATCATGGATCTCATTTTACAATGGAATCCCCTATAAAAAATACCTTCTTTGACATTCCTTTGTCACCTTACACTTCCCCATTATTTTTGGTGCATCTAGAAAGCTTGCAATGATAACTTATTTCAAAACAAAAGGAATTAGTGAAAGAACATCTTCCCTAATCTCTGTCAAACAATTTTCAACAATTGGAATGCCTTTCCTCCCAAGGACAATAAATTCACCTCCTTTCAACATGACTTATCCTTAACAATTGGGATCTTCAACAAGATATCAGCTCCTCCTTAAAATACATCATACGCAAGCAAACTAAATGGAAATCCCCCAAGAGGGGTGGATAAAATTAAATTTTGATGGGCCCTGTAATTTTAACCCATGCCCTATTAGTAGAGGGACTATTATAATAAATAATAAAGTAAAAATGCTAGTGGCCTATGCAGGCCCCATGGGTAAATAGACTAACCATGTAGTTGAAGCTAAAGCATCCCTATAAGGAATTCAACTAGCACAGAGCCTTAACCAAAGTATAATCATTATAGAGGGGCATTCAATCAATATCCTAAATGCCTTGGAGTAAGAAACCACTCTTTTACATACTATTAAGGATCTGATCAAAGATGTGAAGCTTATCCTTCACATAATTCCACAAGTTAAACTCAACCATACTTATAGGGAAGGTAATGGGGTGGTTGACACCCTGGCTAGTACTGGAGTGCATCTCCAAGGTTTAACTATCTACAATAATTAAGTTATCATCCCCCTTAATATTCTTAATGTCATCTATGTAGAAGGTATGCATGTCGCTTAATTCCATCATGTCATCGCACGTGTAACTTTTCATCTTGAAGGGCCTAATCATGACATTTCAAACCTATATTCATTTCAAAGCAAGGGTATGATATTATGATAAGGATGATTTGGTGGAAATTCTTCATGACACATGCCCTAGCTATTTATCTAGTATCTTGAACCCTTAGCTCATTCCCTCTAATCTTACAACTCTAGACAACATAGGTGGTGACAAAGATCGACTAGAGATAACATCTTGTAAAGATGTTCGAGAGCAAAAAAAGGTGTAGAAAAAGATTAAGAAGGGAGGATTAATTGAGTACATGGAGAAAAACATTGATCATAATCCTCTAGTGCTCAGAGAATTTGCAGTTTCTTAGACAAAATGAAGGTTTCCATGAGGGGGATTTTTATAAATGTTTTTGAGGAGTTTATAAGAGATGCCACATGCATGGTATGCATAGGCACTAAAGAATACAAGGATCAATTCAAGAAGTAGGAATACTTATATCACTTATTTTTAACTAATGAATTTGTGTAAACTTAGAAGAAGGGATTCCCCCACACCAACCTACCTAAGTACTGACCTAAAGTCTACCTACAGGTTATGAGGTACATGACCTTAGAAGGTAAGTACACCTTGATATTCTTGCACCATTTCATGTTACTCAATCATTTCATCAGTTTTGAGATCAACCTTCCCCATTTTCTCCTAAAATCCTTGGAAAGCATATTCCTCCTTCACCAGGTAAATGATGCTAACCTAATTTTGCACCAAGGCCTCATCCTTCTACTAGTGAAACATGATCAAACCTTTCTTGGTAAAAAAGTACCCCTAGAAGGATCATCCTCTAAGGAGGACTCCCTATAGGAGTCCCCAAAGGAGGATCCTTCTATAAGATCCCTCCCTTTCTCAGAAGACTCCCCTTGTAATAGTTTGTCCAAATCCCCTCTTGATGACCTTACCCTCAAAATTTTATTCATCCCTAAACCCAAACCCATTAATTTTGGTTCTCCTTCCACCTCTGATCAAGAGGTCAAGGCCATTGTAATATAAGAGCATGATAGAAATAAAGAAATGATAGAAAAATTTAATTTAAAGGTCTAGTAGGTGGGTCTCAGTTTGGCTAAATTAATTCAAGATTAGAAAAAGCTCCACTAGGTGACAAAGGCCATGGTCTAAATGTTAGTGTAGTCTACCAAAATACCTTCACTTCCCCTAGTCTTTAATCCCTTAACATTCCTAAATCCACCCTTGGGGTCCCTTAGGGGTCCCCCCAAAGCATCCCTTCCCCCAGGCAAAAGCCAAGAAGTGCACAAGGATGATTTTCCCCATTGAACAAGCTAAGGGTCTCGAGAATCATACTAGAGGAAAGGCCTTAAAAGATAAGTCTAGGATCCTGACAAAGGATAATTCTACTGTAAAGCAAACCCAAGAGGGTCCCCTCATTAATTTTTTTTCTTGTATCTATTCTTATTTTTGTCATTAGCCTTTTTCTTTTGATCATTCAATAATTTGGGGCATAGTTATAGCTATTTATCTCACTTTTTATGGTTTTAGGTCCCTGTAAAACCTAAGTTTACCTTATAAAATAAAAAACAATAGCTTTCATCTATCTTTGTTATTAGAAAATTATTTTTCATTCTTCCTTGATATATATGTGGTGGGTGCATAGATCTATATGTATACATCTCATGTCATGGTAATCCCATGTGAAGGTAACTTTGTGTCTTTGGACCATGGTCACTAGTTAAGTTTCTTATTGAGGTTCTAGTTTTTCATTGATATTGAGAAATCATGTAGGTAGGATTTCTACTTGTTTGGATAAAGACACCATGGATTATATACTACCCAATAGTTAGTTAAGGATGAAATGGTGTGGTAATAATTGATGAAAAGTTTTAAATTTTCCCATGACATCCAAGGATTCTTCCATTGGAAATATGTTGGTGAGGGGACATGGTATGCACTGTAATAGGTTATCTATTTATGGGTCAATTTGATAGGTATTTTACATGACATTGGAAATGATAGTGTCATCATCTTGGGATGTAAAGTGTATGTTACATTCAATTGTGAGAAAAGTTTTCAAGGGAGATTTCTCATTTTACTCATCTTATATTCAACAAGGTTTTTGAGCTTCAAATGAAGGTTGAGATGGTGTTTCCATTCTAGATCAACATGTTTATAGATTTATAGCTAGTAAATGCATCAATTATATCCTTACATTGTCTCCCTAGGATAAGGGGGTATCCCCCTAAGTTGGATTTTAGATGTAGGTTTATAAAGTTAGATAAGTATTCACATGAATCCATGGTAATGACAATGTCTTCTATAACCCATTATAGTTTTATTATTGCTCTATCTTCAATATGTATAATAGTGGGGGTTGGGTGAAGACCTTTAAGGAATTTTTTTTGCATATTTTCCTTGTTAATTCCATTTACAACTACCCCTAGGTATATCAAGATAGTTTGAATAATGGTTATATAGATATGGACATCAACTACTTGATTTCCTAGTTTAGAATATTAGGGTGGGACTATTTTACCAATATGATGTGAAAAAGATATCCAACTACTTAGAAAATATTGGGGTCTTTCCTATTCTAACCAAGATTCTTTAGGCATATTTTCCAAATAGCACTGGTGTAAATGGAAATTTATTTTCTAGCCTAAAATAGTGGGATTTTGATGCATACATATTTAAGTTGTCCTAAAAAATCAAATTTATATTCTTGTTTTTTGTTTTTAGAATTTTAATCTCTTAGGAAAAGGAGGTGTATTAGGCCCTTCTTGACTTGTGTAAAAGCTTAGATCATGAGTAGGGATTTGACTAGTTAGTTGTGGGTTAGAGATAATGCTAGGAACCTATTAAAAAGGTATCATTAATAAAAATGAGGTGGTTTGTGGGATAATTCACCCTATATAAAGTTATAATTTTCTAGATCCATTGAATAAGTTGGGTATTACATTATTTTATTAGTGTATGTTGGTTAAATTGACTTAATGTTGATATTTATTTTTAGTTGGGTAGGTATTTTTGGTTGTCAAAGAGTTGGTTGGTTATTAGGAATTATGGATAGTTTTTATTGTGTCAATTGTGATTATTGTGAAAAAATAGTATGTTATTTATACCATCAATGATTTCCACTCTATGGGTATTTCCATTGATTAGGAAGGTAATTCTATTTCTAATTTTGAATTTGAAACTACAATGGCTGGTTTGAAACTACTACAAATTATTATGAGGTTGAAATTTTTGTTATGATTAATTCTAGTTTTGGGGTTGAATTGGGATTCAAGGGTTAGATCCATACCAATTATGATGAAAATTTAAAAATTAAGAATTAAAAAATGTAAAATTTGATGGCATACCTAGATTTTGTGGTATTTGTTACCATGGTTTCCATTAGGCCATATATAAAATATTATCTCTGTATCCTTATGATTTCATGAATCTCTATTACTTCAAGGTTTTCCTCCATTATTCTTTCTAACTTCACCTAAGTATCATGGAATTTATAATATGTTTTATTTCTGCATAATTTATATAATATACATTCAAATCTACTATGTCTCTTCTTGTTTTCTCTCTAGATATAATGTGTCTAATTGTGTATCCAAATGATTAGTGATATATTATTTCATATCCTTTATAAAATTGATTACCTCCATTTATGAGAGTCCATTGGCAGATTGGGAAGATGATGAAGTTTACATTTTTTTGTTGTGGGTCTTATTCATCTTAGACTTCGAGTAGTTTCTACATAAGAGAGTGATCTTCTCAAATATAATTATGATACATCTTCACTACTCAATAGATCTAGTGCTTCCATACATCCTTAATCAATTCCCTTCAATAATACTAACTTGATAGATTCTTGGATAAGAGCAATTTGTTTAGAATTTTACAATCTAAATATGAATCTCTCCATGTAATCCTCCAATGGTTCATCTTCATTTTACGACATTGAGAAGATGTAATTTATCATGTAGTCTCATCCTCTCAATAATCCTTGTAGCTAGAGAGGAATTTATTCTTCTTGTCCTTCCAAGTAGAGATTATACCTTTCCCCAACCACATAAAACATTTTAGGGTTATGTCCTTAAGAATATATATAAATAGTTTCATCTCTTTAACATCTTGGTTTTAGTCGCAACTATGACATAATACATCAAAATTAAAGAGGAACGTGTTAGGATCTTCACTTGCCATTTATACAAATTGGGCCAAAGAGATAGAGAAATATTTTTCATGGGTGAATTACCTATTTTTGGTAGTAGATTATGAAGTGTATAATCATAGAGTTTTGTATAAGTTACAAGTGTGTAATGTATAATATTTTATTTGTAATTTGGCATGTGATTAAATATTAAAATATTAGAGAAGATGAAAATAATCCTTCAACATGGAAGTAAAAGGTCAAGAATATGAAGTGATAGAGTTTTATTATAATTCTATAAAAACTTGTATTGTAAATAAAAATTAGTTCCATTTGTGCTATAATGATATAGAGATCATTTGATGGTTCCATTGAAATTTTTATGTGTTGTTTTATTCACATAAGTTTACTAATTTTGTTTGAATATTCATATTTAATATAATGAAGAAATATTTATGATGTTGGATAATAAACTATGTTTATCTAAAATTATAATAAATAAAAATGATTCTAATAAGACACATTTCCATTTGAATATTCTAAACTTGTAACTAAAATATCACAATACAAAAATTAATATGTTTTGATAGATATTTTTTGGAACCTTTGCTAACCATGGTGTAATGAGCATGGAAAATGAAACATGATAATATGGCTACACATTATAAGAGATATTGAATTCTAGTTGGATAAAAGAATTCACAAATTCATAGAAAAGGAAGCTAGGAGAGTAGTAGGCTCTATGAGAGAAATCATAACTGAACATATGTATGGTGAGATTTATGAGATATTCTCATATGAATTGCTTAGATTCATGACTGATTGGTTATCATAGTTAAATAATAAAACCCTAAACAAATATTTAAATTATATACCGATTGGACATGTGTGAAAAGCCATTGGATAAATACCAAAATTAATGGATACATCACTGAATTTATTGTGTAAGGATATATTATGTTTGAAGCTAAACATGACTTGTTTGTCTAAGGAATTATAAGTAAATTCTTCAATAACTACCTACATTATTGAAAATGTTGGTTTTGGAAAAGGCCATTGTGTCAATTCTAGTAGACATGGAATAGTCATATAGTGCACTATAGGGATGCAAACTAGAGAGAGTTGAATGATGAAGAATTGAGATAAGGAACATGAATCTAGACATAGAACATGGTTTTATGACTATTTTTAGTACCCTCAATATTTTTTTGAAAGTCATGACATGTTTAATTCTAAAATATGATGATGTTTGTCATAAAGTTTAAAATTATTAGTGTGGGAAAACTTGTTTGTATTCTTTTATATGATTATTTTTATGTGTATGTGAATATGAAATATTACTATACTTGACTGATTTTATACTCATGACATTAATTTTATATAATGAAACATAAGCTGATCATTTAAGAATGTTAATTGTATTTGATAATCATTATGTTGATACTTAAGTTTATAGTATACACTTGATTATCATTTGATACTCAGTTTAGATAATGAATAGTTGAAAACTCCTCCAGTTGGAATATATAGTCTTCAAAGACAATCAAACAAATTCTTGTGCATTATCACATTCTCTTATGTTCATAACACCCATATGCTAAAATAAGAAGTGATATATTTCCTAGCACGATGGAAATAGTATTTTTTTCATCTTTGATCTTGGATGTCATACTCATTGTAAAGTTTAATATCATATATTTGCATAACACATATAATTTGTTACATGATTTATCATGTGTCCTTTGATCTAACTCTTGGTCAGGTCATTATTTCATTGCATTTAAACTATGGAGTACGTTGTAACATAATGTTTGAATGGCAAATATAAAACATACTAAATATTATTTAATGGCATATGACATAATATTTGAATGACATAGTTAAAAAGTTTCAAGCATATTTTGAACATTCAAAGGATTTTATTGGTTAGCATTGGTACTGATACATTGATTAGGGTTTTAATGGGATTTAACATTGTGAATATTTACATGGATAATGGTGTAAATTTGGTGGTCAAATGTCTTAAATTCTAAGTGAAGCCAAGTATAAGCCTTTAAACTTGAGAACTAGGCTATAGATTTAGCAGGGTGATAAATTGATCACTAAAGCATTTCTAACATTTGATTTTGGTTAGTAGTTAAATTTGTTTTGATATAAATTTAGCTACCCACTAAAATGTGAAAACATCATCAAAGCACATTTAATGTTTTTTACAACAACTATTAGGAAATAAAATACATATTTGATTTTCTCACTTCATCATTCAAATAAGATTTCATTGTAAGAGTGAAGCTTTATGGATTTTTTGGGTCATCTAGACGTTGAATATTTTGGTTTTCTCTAGTACTTAGCTTCATTCAAGTATGTGAGATAGTCGTCATGAAATTCATGCTTGATTTCCTTGAGGTTTCATTAAATAAATGATTTAGATATAATTGGTTGGATTTGAAATGTTTATTTTCACATATAGATTTATTTTATAGGCTTAGTTTGATTTTTGAACCGAGTCTTTTGTATGCAATGGAGCTTTGTGAAGAATATATCTTTTTGGTCTTCTATTGAAGAACTATTTTAAAGTAATAACTATATAGAATGGTTGTGAATGAATATAATATGTGATTGTCAATAAGATAATGTTGTGGGTTTTCTTTCCTAAGTCATTTTTGAAAAGAATAATTGTTTAAAACTATGTATATTTGAATTCATGCATGTATTTTTTGAATGAAAGGAAAATGTTGCTTGGACAATTTAAAAGTATGAGTGGATGGTAGTAAGTAATATATTTTATGGTCATTTTTTTAAAGTCATAGAATTTTAGTTTTTTGGGTCAGTATATTATTTTAAAGTGATGATTTGTAAGTAGTGAAGAATTATGCGGCCATCTTTTGGTTCTAGTCTTATTTTCATTTGGTTGAAGATGATATATTCATCTCCCTATTGAATGTGAAGTTAATTTTTATAGTTTGAAGATGTTGATATGACATAGTTTGAAACTTCACATGCATGTTAATATTATTATTTGTTTCATTTGTACAAAGAATATGATGTTTTGGTCATTTTGGGTTTTTCATTTGTATAGAAACAAGATAGTTTCAGTGGGTTTGTGTGTAGCCTAAGGTATTAATGTTTATTTTGATCATTTATTATTGGATACATTATTTATGATTTATTAATGTTAAAAGAGCTGAAATTATTTGAATATTAGTATTTATAGATTATTTATGATATGCATAGTTAGATGGTTTTTTAAATTAGATGATAAATAAGTCAAGGGCTCCTGTCCATTGAATTTGTAATTTGGTATACTTTTTCTATTTAATTTATTAGAATTTATAAAATTATAAATTATAAATTTAAGTTAAAAATTTATAATTTGTAAAGTAAATTAATTGATTTTTAAAGTCAATTAATTTTAAACATAACTAACTAAAATTTAGTGTAACTTGATTCATAACCATCTCAAAAGAGAGATACTTTATAAAAAGATTGAAGACACATAAAAAGAGGAGAAATGTATAGGTACTAAGATATCATCTAAAATTTAAAGTTTTCCATCATTTTTCTTCTGTGTGAGCATCTCTGAAATTGAATAATCATTTGTAGATAGACTAAATAATGAATTCTTTGATGGTGAAGTAATCAAATTGAATAAAGTAAGTATATTCAAGTTTCTTGATTTATGCATAATTTATTAAATGAAGATTATCAAGTGTTAATAACATATGATGATTATAGATATATAATAATATATGTAGACCATCTTATACTTAACCTGAATAATGATGGATACCTCACATATTATGATAAGTTGTTGATCTATTGATTTTAAATTGATTTATAATTAAGATTATTTTATAATCAAAATTATTTTTGTTTATCAATAAAGTTTTCTTTTATACCCATATGTTGATTCTTGTTCCAAGTCTCATAATATTTATTTTATATTAGTTAAGTTTAACTTTCTATTTTATTTTTGTTTATTAGTTTCTCATTCTCTTAAAATAGTCGGTTTGTTTATCCTTCTCTTTATTTTCTTATTCTTAGATTTAGTTTATTTGTAGTTTCTTAGTCTTTAGTTGTTTTTTATTATCGTTGTAGTTGTAACTTTCTAACTTTATTAATTTATAACCTACTAAAAGTAGCCTTAAATATTAATTAGTTTTAACGTTTAGATTAAATTTAAGTTTCTTTCTTTTTCTTTTTAATTTTTTTTTTGCTTTTTTAGTTGTTGTATATTACTTTCATACTTGAAATGTGAACATGAATATTAAATACAACTTGAAAAAAATCTAAGGTATTCTATATCTCAAGGGTTTGCCTAAACCATAGGCTTTGCTCCATCAGAGAGGTCAAATGATACTTCATATTTGATTTGAGAATTGATTAATAGTACATTGAAATATTGTTTAGCTTTTTTATTACAGGATTGTTTATAAATATATTTCCTCTAGACATGATCAATAATAATGTTATGTTTGATTTATTTTTATAAGCTTAATTAAGATTTATTATTGAATGTAATAATCCCCAAAACTTAGAATACCAATTTTTCATGTCTTAACACTAGTTCTTAGCCATAGGTACCTTACGATTAAATTGGTATGATTCTATTTTGAACTTCATGATAGATTAATGGGTTGATTTGTTGATGTAAAAAATTCACCATCAATAAATTTGGCAACTTTTCTATAGAATTTTAAATCATGTTTATTTATTCAAATATTGTTTGATTCTTATCTTCAATTAGTTTACATCCTAGCTCATTACTCTAACCAGTCATCAATTTTTAGTTCATAGTTATCATAACTAGTAGCCCAAATTTTTATTCTAATTTAGTGACCATTTCTCGCTTAATTATATAAAATATGGATGAGCTCACTTGAGAATTCCTTTACATCAAATGTTGAATAAAAAATCAATTAGAATAAAATATGACAACATGCTTTATGTTTTATTGGCATGGAAAGGAATCTATAGAGGAATATTTGTTGCATTTTTTAAAAATTAAATAAAATCCCCATTTCTTTTAAACCAAGTGGTGAACTTGTCTTTCTTTGCTACAAGAATAATATCCTTGATAATTGTTGACCAGAATTGACTTTTAGGTCAAATTGGGGCACCCCTAGGTAAAAACTTGAGTTTTAGGTATTTTATGGGTCTAATATATATATTAGAAGGTTTTTTATAGGTTAATTGATGTCATTTATTATTATACTATCCATGGTCAGTCTTTTTAATCCATTTGGGTCATTTTGAGGTAAAAAAAAGTGCATTTAATGAGTTATGTAGATTTCTTGGGAAGTGTGAAGTTTTAAAAACATGATGTCATGTTCTATGCATCCTTAGAGGTCTTAATTAACTGACATAACTTAAAAGTGACAGGTTTATCAGAAGAAAGGGTAGTTTTCTTGAGGAAAAGAAGAAGTTTGGTACTTGTACAACTCTATGGGAAGTTTGTAATGTGGGAAAAGATCATTGTATGTCTTTTTAGCTTTCCTAATATTCGTTTCATGTTTGGTTTTCTCTAGAAGTGCCATTTTTGGCCCAAAACCATTATACTCCTTTTTCAGTCTTCTTAGCACGTAGAAATGACCTTCAAGTTTGTGCTTAGTATGGACAACTCAAGAGATTTCAGATCAAAATACTTGGGAAGGTTTTTAATACACTCATATAAATTCATATAAATATAATAATTTTTAATAATAGTACCCTATGCTTCATGAACCATCCTCATGAAGTTGATTGTACTTTTTTGCTAGTTATTTCATGTATCCAATAGGTTTTGCTCCATATTGGTCAAATCTGTATGATATAATTAGTGATTATGAATTTAAAGGATGTTTTATACCTTATAATATTTTATTCATACTTATTTTAATGTTTCATGGTGTTTTGATAGGTCAAGTGCATCAAGGTTGTAAGAGAAGCATCGTTCTATGTGGTTCATAGATTTATACTATATACAGTGCTGCCATGATTATTTTATGGTTATATAAGGTGGATTTTGGTTCATAATAATGTTATAAAATTATTTTCAATCCATTCATCTTTAAATTTAATATTATAAATCATATTTCCATGATTTTATAGTCATGAGCAACATTTGCCACAATCTGCCTACATACCTTTTAAGTTGCACCTATAGGGGTTTCATGATGACATGAGGATATATTAGGATTTTTAGTAGTGGTTTAAATATCTTTGATAAATTATGAGTGAATTTTTTAGTTTTATTTTGAATATAAAACTCACATGAGGTCTAAATCAATGCACATTACCCATACTTGTACTCAGTCTACCATGGAATTGCACCTACAGGTGCCATGAAGGAGGAGTTCACATTGAAAAGAAGGTGTTAACACTTGTCTCAAGTGTTTTAGTATGTGAAATATTCATTTATAATTTTTGAGGAGACATAAATATAATCATGATCATGTAAGCCTTGTCCACTACCTATAATTTTCATCTACTACCTCCACTGTGGAAAATTCACCTACAAGTGGCATTGGCAGAACGTTAAAGATATTTGTATGGAGTGTTAAAGCATGATAAAACAATATTTAAATACCTATCATGTCTTAAATCTCAAGTAAGTCCTAATATAATAATCAAGTGGGTATATATGAGTGAACCTGTACTAAAAGGTTTGAGTGACTATATTCAGGGCCTTGATCCCCAAAATGAAGACACAAAAGTCCATGAAGGTTTTGATATTATCATATGACAAGGATATAAAAAATTATCATACATCCTATTATGTTAATATTTTATTAATTATCTTAAAAATTAGTATGAAAAATTTTAAGATATGATGAGTAGTGGATAAGGGTATTTTTGAGGCCTAAAATTGCCTAGAAAAACACTAAATATAGGTAGTTTGATTTACAATTCTAAGTCAAACAGAGACCTTTGTCACCAAAAGGTTACAAATTAGGCCTTTAAACCATGTAATAATGTCTCTAAATCATTTGAGAGATTATTTTTACCTATGATATCATTTAAAAGTATCATGGGTTGTACCTTAGCCCCCTATATTCATCTACCAGTGTGCTTATTACTAGAATTGTGCTTATATAGCTGACCAAGATCACACAATCCATAATAAGAGTTTATATATAAATAAATAAATGTTGAAATAGTGGAAAATTATAATAAAAAACATTAGAGAAATCACAAGGAATAATTTCTACAAATTTCAAGAGTGATGGTGGTCCACAAGTCTTTTTGCCCCAAAACGTCAACCACTGTTGATTGTGACACATGTAGTAACATAAGTGAGTATTGTTTTAATATTATAAATACATAAGAGATGATTAATTTAAGTTAAAATAACAATGGGTAACTCCAAATAACCTCAAGATGTTTCTAATGGATTTTTAGCATGGGATTTGAAGATAATGGCTACCTATAGTATTCCCTATAGTCCCCAGTAGGTGATTGTAGGCAGACAGTCAATTGAGAAATATGTTTTGAGGGTGTTTTAAGATAGTAAAAAGTATTAATACAAGTCCAAGAAACATAAAATGAATATATGGGAGGAAGAGGAGGTTGTGAAAATTGTTTCAATTAAAAATGAGCCAAATACACCTACAGGTAAGGTTCTTAAGAGCAACACAGTTAGGTAGGGTATGCAAATAATAGGTTCATTTTGGTGTTTTAGTAGTGTTTTGAGGCACCCATGGTGATTTTATTAATATAATTGTGTTAATATATTATAAAAATCTTTTTAGAGGTTTATAAATTCCAATACATGCTTAAACACCTATAGGCATGGTCTAAGTGGTTTCAACATAATTATTTACCTATGACTGGTCTTATGAGTAACCCAACCCCAATTTGGGAAGAACATGAAAGGAAATTTCAAGGTTAATTTTTAAAGGCTTAAGATAATTTAATTTTAATTTTTTAAAACTCCAACATGCATAATAACCTACAAGAACACTCCAAGAAGCAAAAACATAGTCTGCCTGCTAAAGGAAACCCTGCACACATTTTTCTCAACAAGTCTATTTTGGTTTTTTAAATATTTGAAAGGGAAAAATATGTCACAAAGGGATTAAATTTGGTGTGAAAGGTATTAAAAAATTTAACATGGAATTATAATACCAATATATCCTAATAAAATAGGGTAAGTACCCCTTGTTTTATCTCAAATAGGGGGTACTTCCCCTTGAGTACAAACTGGCAATTTTGAGAGGAAATGACAAAGGAATGAACCAAATGATAAGGAGATAATTAAAAAGGGTTTTTAAGGATTATTTAAACCTATATAAACATATAAAACACCTCACACAATAGGTATATACAATAGGATGATCTAGAATGAAAAGGTTGTAGGCATGCTTAAAGGCAAGAGTTTAGCCTAAGGACCAAATAAGATAATAATGATGATTCTATCCATATGAGAGACTTAAAACTTGTTGGATAATATTAAGGATGTAATTATAACTGTATAAAAATTTTTTAGGAAAGGGAAACCATAAAAGGTCATTTTGACCTCTAAGGTGTAGTCAAGCTTACTAGGCATGGTGAAGCCTAGATTCCAAATGAGTGGCCATTTGCATTTATAACATGAGATATGAAATAAAACATATTGAAAAATGTTTATGGGGTAAAATAAGATGTTTTAAATATATTAGGATGAAAATATAACCCTAATATAACTATTTTTGGCTCAGAACTAACTCATACCTATAGGAAAAGAGGAAAACAAGCTTGATAGGAGAAGTGCTCATATATTTCATGAGGCATTGCATGGAGGATAGAGGGGTTTTTGAAATTTATTAGGGGTCATAAACAGCACATTATTGGAATATCTTTAAAACTTCAATGTCAAGTTTTTATGAATGAACCTTAATAGGTCAAATAGGCCTAAAATCGTTCAAAACCCTTACAAGTGACTAGTTTGTGAAAATGGATTTGGAAAGCTATTCTAGTGACATAGTTTTCTCATCAAAGTGATTTAAAATTGAAAATTAATACTAAATATCCCTCCCATACTATTAAGTTATATAAACTTGTACATATGGGGTGAGAAATAAGGTATTTTTGACCATCGTTTGTGTTTATTAGGTTCTAAAAGGATTCTAAGGATGAAACCAAATTTAGGAGGAAGATTTAGAATTTTTATAACTACAAATTTTTAATTAATTCCTTATAAAAACTTATAAGTGTGTAAAAAATAGCTCTCATCTCAGCCAACCAAAACTGGCATAGTGACAAACTAATGAGAAGGGTGGAAAACTTCAAGTGAGCTAAATTTAAGGTGTCCTTGATGATTGTAAGGTCATGGAGGGTCTTTATAGGTGTAATTCACTCCATCATATGTATTTTCATGGAAAATTTAAGTCAATGTTGAGTCCAAGCGTGCAGGGTGCATGAAAGGAGATTTTTTTTACTATAGATGATGATAGCTCCTTTCTAGTTGATTCTAGATGAACAAGCCTATAACCAATTCATGGAAAAGAATGTATTATGTCCTTTCCATTCATACAAATAATTGGACCTATTTTTAATCAGTTATAAGGCATTTAAATAGGGATAATCATGAAGGTAGTTTTTGAGCCAGAATGAGGAGTTTTATGCCACTTTTCATGACTTTTTTGCATTATATGGAAACTTGGGCTTCCTAACCTTGTATGGTTCATATCATATCATATTTTCATGCAAAATTAAATACTTATCTCATCTTTAAAATTATCCTTGTTATCCTTGGACTTCTCTCTTCTCCCCTCTCTCTCTCAAGTTCTATAAGAGCTAGCCATTTTGGCCATTATAACTCATGCTCCACCTAAGTATGGTGAAACCCTACTCAAATTAATATAATTTGACCAATAATAACTACTATTTTCAACTCTTCATGCCTATTATTAGTGTGTTTTACTTGAATTTTGGATCTTTCTTAGTGAAGACTATGGATTCCTTAGCATGTTGTCTCATTCTTGCATCCTATTTATAGTTATAAATCTTCTTTTTGTAGGGCATATGAATTGTTATAGGAGATGTAAAAGTTTGAGTGAGCTAGTACATTAATTATTTCCCTCATATGACTCTTTTCTAGTCCTTCTATCTTTTTACACTCATCCATAACCTTAAGATGTAACATTGATGCGAGAAGATAAAGATTGGAGAAGTGTATATACAGTTTGTCTCTTGATTTCTTGTGTAAAATCCTATTGATTGAAAGTCATCATCTATTTTGGTGTTCAAACCCCTTAGGTTATGTTTATTTTAGTTATATGTCTCCCTTTTCACCCTACAAATTAAAGTTTAGTTATGATCCAAAGTGGTACATTAGGGGAGCTAGTCCTATCGAGAGATTCACCTCATCCTTAGGCTACTCACAAGCCTATAGGTGTTTAAATTATTCCACTTAGATGAGGAGAGATTTTTCATCTCCTCAAAGGGTGAAAATCCAAGTGACAATATTTTTTGGAACAAATAGTGGGATTCTTGGTCCAAGAAGTTTAGATATTTTTGGTATTATCTCTTAATAATTTACCTTTGGAGGCATCTATCAAAGCATCAATGATGACTCTAAAGATACATCAGCTAGTCAATCAGCCCAAGTTTCCTTTTGAATATTATTGGTAACATTTTCATTTGTTTTTTTATTTCAATGAGATTTTATGGCTGACTTTGGTGTTGAGTTTTGTTCTTTACAAGATGGTGATACATTGCAAGCTTATGCCATTCCCTATCAACAAGAGCAAGTTATTAATCAGCCTTGGTGTGATCCTTACTAGTCTTGTTATGATCCATATCAACTCCCACATGGAAATTATTATAATTCTCATGATTCTTACCAATCCTATAGTTAGTCTCCTCAATGCCTTACTTCCCCTAGTCAACCTAAACAATTATCAACTCAATCCATTTCCACCTTCAAGAAGACACTCTTGGGATATGAGAAGTACATGTTGGAACTTGATACTCTAAGAGTATGTGGTCAAGTTATTCTTAATAATATTATTATTTATGTGAAATATGCATTAGATTTTTTTAAAAGAGAGTGGGTACCTATTAAGAGAGCCAATTGGTAAAGGCTCACAAGTGAGATGCTTGATGTGAGTGGCCTAGTTTCTTCATTAGAGGATAGGCTAGGAGTTTATGAAAGGTGACCTAAAAAAACCTATAAATCTTCATATTCACTTCCAAAAGTTTATTATCAGCCATATTTGATCCCTACTCATTGACCCAATCAAGGATATCAAAGTCATCCTTTTCCCCATCAGTTGGAAGAAGAAAAGCCTTGTGTTTGAAGCTAATCTTGATAGGTAGATTGAATTGGAAAAATATGCATATATATATCAGTACATATTAGAAAAAAAATAAGTGGATTTAAATCCCTCATTTGCCTCTCAAATTACATCACTACCACCTCAAAAAGAGACTCATAATCCCAATACCCTAAGCTAGAAAAAGATAGTGGAGTAATGGGAAAAGAAAGAGGAGAAAAGTCTTGACAAAGAGTGTGAAGTTGAGAAGACTCTTGATCCTATACAAACTCCTCCTTCCCTTCCTTAAGAGAATAATTCTAATCCTAACATCCTAATTTGGATTAATATAATGGAATCATGGGGGGAGAAAGAGGATATACGTTTAGTTGATAAGGAGTGTGAAGTTATGAATGAAGTTGATCCTTTACAAGTTCCATCTCCCTTCCTCAAGAAACCTCTTGTCCTCATATGAATCCACTTATATTACTCATACTCATGATGATTCATATCAAATTCAAGAGATAATTTTACAAGATAACCTATCCAATAAAATTGAAGAGTTAGAGTCAAGGATGAAGCTACTAAGTCAAAGTGTGATTGAAGGTTTCGACCTAAAAGAAGATCCTATGCCTAAACACACCCCATTCAACTTTCCTCAAGATATTTTTCAAGATAAATCAGATGTGAATGAAGTGGTTATCAAGTTTAAGAAATAAAATAAAGTTGTTTTATCCCAAGGTCTGCCTCCCCTTCCCAAGAGCTTCTAAAATAATTCCCTACACTTCACCCTTAATCTGATTTTGAGCTCTATATACTACCTCCACCAGTTAGTTCATCTTGTCCTCACCCCATCACCCTTTGCCTTGATGGGAATATGGTATAAGAATATAAATAAGAGAAGATAATTAATAGTGAAAAATAACTCTTTCTTGAAGAAATCATATCTCCTTGGAAGCCTCATTGGGTTAGGTCACATGATTTCAAGATGCCTACTCTTGACATCACCATGAAAGAAAAAGAAATGGAAGTTTTTTCTCTTGAATATTATCTAATACCTCAGCCTGATATTGAAACACTATCAAATGAATTAGGTATTGAATAATATCAGCTTGATGACATCATACATCAAGAAGAGAAGATTGAAGAGGTAGTGGTTCAAGATGATAAGGAGGACGAGAATGATTGGCAACTGTAAATGGAGTTATTTCAAGGGTTTGAAGAGTTTTTCCAAGTTGAGAATCAAGTACATGGAAAATTGAATAAGAAGGATTCCATGGAAAATAATGACCAATATTTGGAATAATATGTAAATCTCCTTAATGAGATAAAATAACTTGCAGCTGAGAGGAAGCCCAATCTTATTAAGAGTACTATGGATGTTAAGAAGGAGGAAGCCTTAATTGGTTCTTCCATCACTTTTAAAGATGTCATGGATGGTAGAGGGAAATTTATTAATCATCATTTAGATTAATTATTTTAAATCATTTAAATAGGCTATACTCCTCTTCAATGAGGCTATGATCTAGTCAAAGATGGAGAAGGCAGATTTGGAACTCAAGTAAGTATGCAAAGGAAAAGGAATCTTTAAAATATATCCTTTAAAGAAGAATATACATTTCATGATGACATGTTTTAATTAATCAAGATGTTATATCATGATCTCAATAATTTTGGAGAGACATATCATATTTTTAAGGATGGAACAGGGTCCTATTGGCCTCAATCTTTCAAAGAACATAAAACTACTCCTCTTAAAGCCATACTTAGAAAGAACATACAAGTTAACCATGAGATGAGAGTGGAAAGAAAAATTAAGTATGTGAATATGTTCATGAGGAATATATATACATTGGATATCTATTTGAAGATGATTCACTTGAGATCAAGTCAAGTGAAGCGCCAAAGAATAGGTCTAATCTAAAAAGCATCAAATCCAAGGAGAAACATGTTTGGAACTATGTTTCATCTCACCATGAAGATGATTCAAGAAGTTTAATTTTGATCCTATAAAGGAGGTATGTTTAGTTTATAATTGTGTATAATATGTTATTTTTTGAGCTCCCTAAATGCCTTGAGAATATATGTGTGTGTGTCTTGTTAGTTTTGTTGCCTTGTTTTATGTGTGTCTTTTTATTTGTGTGGTTGAGGAAATTAATGGTCTTGTCTTGATCAAGGTAAATGGTCAAAGGTTTTATTGATTATCTTAGACTTAAGATGACTCCTAAGCCCAATGGACTGATAAGGCTACTGGTCTAGTTAGCATAGTAGTTATGCTATCCCTATGAGTCACCAATTTGTTGACCAAATTTGAATTTTAGGTCAAATTAGGGCACCCCTAGGTAAAAAGTTGAGTTTTAAGTGTTTTATGGGTCAAATACATATGTTTCAAGGTGTTTTATAGGTTAATTGATGTCATTTATTGTTATACTATCCATGGTCCTTAGTCTTTTTAGTCATTTTGGGTCATTTTGTTGTCAAAAAAGGTGCATTTAATGAGTTGTATAGATTTATTAGGAAGTGTGAAGGTTCAAAAATGTGATTTCACATCCCATGTTTCCTTAGAGTTTTTAATTAATTAACATAACTAAAAAGTGACAGGTTCATTAGAAGAAAGGGTAGTTTTCTTAAGGAAAAGAAGAAGTTTAGCACTTGTAAGACTCCTTGGGAAGTGTGACACATGGGAAAGGATCATGGTATGTATTTTAAAATTAATAAATCTTAGTTCCATGTTTATTTTACTTTGGAAGTGCCATTTTGACCCAAAACAATTCTACTCCTTTTGTAGTCATCTTGGCAAAAAGAAATGACCTTCAAATTTGTGCTTAGTATGAATAGCTCAAGAGGTTTCAAATAAATTACTTGGGGAGGTAGTAGTACACTCATATACCTTAATTTACATATAAGGATTTTAAATAATAGAATCCTATGCTTCATGAACCATCCTCATGAAGTTGATTGTACTTTCTTGCTAGTTGTTTCATGTACCCTATAGGTTTTTCTCTAAGTTGGTCAAATTCATATGAATGAATTAATGATGTTGACTCTAGAGGATTTTTTATACCTTATAAAATTGTCTCCAAACTTATTTTCATGTTTCATAGTGTTTTTATAGGTTAAGTGCATCAAGGTTGCAAGAGAAGAGAAGCATCATTCTATGTGATTGGTAGGTTTCTACTATTTGTATTACTTCTATGCTTTTGTAATGGTTGTAAAAGGTGGATTTTGGTCATCATAATTTTTTAAAAGTATTCTCAATCCCCTAATATTTAAATTTAATCTTATAAATCATATTTCCATGAGTTTGCAATCACGAGCAACATTTACCACAGTCTGCATGTATACCTTTTAAGGTGCACCCACAAGGGTTTCATGATGACATCAAGATGTGTTAGGATTTTTAGTAGTGGTTTCAATATCTTTGAGACATGAAGAGTGCATTTGGGAGGTTGAGTTTGAATATACAACTCACATGAGGTCTAAAGTAATGCACATTACCCATACTTGTACTCAGCCTACCATGAAATTACACCTACGTGTGCCATAAAAGAGAAGTTCATGTTGAAAAGAAGGTGCTAACACTTTTCTAGAGTGTTTTAGGATGTGAAATATGCATCTATAATTTTTTAGGAGACCTAAATATAATCATGAGCATATAAGCCTTGTTCACTACCTATAATTTTCATCTACTGCCTGTACTATGGAAAATTCACCTACAGGTGGCATTGGTAGAACATTGAATATACTTGTTTGGAGTATTAAAGCATGATAAAATGCTATTTCAATCCCTAGAATTTGTGAAATATCAAGCCAGGCCTAATAGAAGCATCGAGTGGGTAGATATGAGTGAAACTATACTAAAAGGTTCAATTGACTATATTCAGGCCCTTGATCCCCAAAATGAAGAAATAAAGGTCCATGAAGGTTTTGATATTATCATATGATAGGGATATAAAAACTTCTCATACATCCTATTATGCTCATCTTATATCCCTTATCATAGATAATGAGTATGCAACATTTGAATATATGATGAGTAGTGGAGAAGGATATTTTTGAGGCTTAAAACTACCTAGAAAAACATTGAATATAGGTAGTTTGATCTACATTTATGATTCAAAAAGAGACCTTTGTTACCCTAAGGTTAAAAATTGGTCCTTTCCACCATGGAGGAATGTCTCTAAAGGATTAGAGAGAGTATTTTAACCTAGGATATCATTTAAAAGTCTCATGAGCTATACCTTAGCCCCCTATATTCATCTACATGGGTGCTTATTACTAGAATTGTGTTTCTATAGCTGACCAAGAGCACACATTCCATAATAAGTGTTTATATATAAAGACACCAATGTTGGGCTAGTGAAAAATGATACTAAAAAACCTCAGATAACTTACAAGGAATTATTGCTACAAATTTCAAGAGTGATGGTGGTCCACAAGTCCTTTTTCCCTAAAAAGTCAACCACTATTGACTATGACATAGGCAATAACATAAGTGAGTAGTGTTTGAACATTGAAAATACATAAGAGATGATTAATTTGAATTAAACAATAATGAGTAAATACAAAGAACCTCAGGAGGTTTATAATGGATTGTTATCATTAGATTTGAAGATAGAGGCTACCTATAATATTCCCTATAGTCACCTGTAAGTGACTATAAGTAGATAGTCAATTGAGAAATATGTTTTGAGGGTGTTTTAAGCTAGGCCCAAGTATGAATACAAGTCCAAGAAACATAAAATGAATCTAAGGGAGACAAAGGAGGTTGTGAACATTTTTTTCAATTCTAAATGAGCCAAATACACTTACAAGTAAGGTTCCCAAGAGAAAAACATTTAGGTAGGGTATGTAGATAGTAGGCTAGTTTTGGTGTTTTAGTAGTGTTTTGAGGCACCCAAGGTGAGTGTAGTCATATCATGGTGTGAAGAGATCAAAGGAAGATTATAAAATGTCTATAAAATCCAATACATGATTAAACCACTACAGGTAGGGTCTAAGTGGTTTCAACACAATAATCTACCTGTGACTGGTCTTATGAGTAACTCAACCCCAATGTGTGAAGAACATGCAAGGACATTGCAAGGTTCATTTGGAAAGGCTTAAGAGAAGTTCATTTCAAGGTTTTAAAATTTTAACATGCATAATAACCTACAATAACACTCCAAGAATAGAAAACATAGTCCTCAACACTTGAATAAGGACTGCCAATACCTATATAGCCTGAGCAAATAGTAGAAGTACCCCTTGTTTTGTCTTAGATAGGTGGTACTTCCCCTTGAGTACAAACTGGTAGTTTTGAGAATAAATGACAAAGGAGTGAGCCAAATTTTAAGGATATCCTTTAAAAGGGTTTTTAAGGATTAGGTAAACCTATCAAAACATATAAAATACCTCACATAGGAGAGATATCCAACAAGATGATCTAAAATACAAAGGTTTCAGGCAAGCCTAAAGGCAAGAGTTTGGCCTAAGGACCAAATAAGAGATCAATGACACTTTTATCCCTAGGAGAGACTTCAACCTTATTGTATCATGTTTTTTGGGTATAATTATAATTGTTTAAACTATTTATAGGTAAGGGAAACCATAAAATGTTATTGAGGTCTAAGGTGTTGTCAAGCTTAATAGGCATGGTGAAGCCTGACATTCCAAATGAGAGGACATTTGCATTTATAACTTGAAATATGAACTCAAACATATTTAAAAATATTTATGGGGTCAAATAAGATGTGTTCAAGCTTTTAGGATTCAAAGATAACCCTAAAAAATCTATTTTTGGCTCAAAACTAACTCAGACCTATAGGAAAAGAGGAAAACAAGCTTGATAGGAGAAGTTCAAGTGCTCATATCCTTGATGAGGCATTTCATGGAGGCTAGAGGAGTTCAATAAATTTCTTATGGGTCCTCAAAATCACATTAGTGGAATTTTTATATAACTTCAATGTTAGGTTTTTATGAACAAACCTTAAGAGGTCAAATAGGCCTAAAACCCTTTAAAACCCTTGCAAGTGACCAGTTTGTGAAAATGGACTTGGAAAGATAATTTGGTGGCATATATTTATCATTAAAGTGATTTTACATTTTATATGACTCACTTAGGCTCCATCCCATACTTTTGATCTATATGGACTTGTATAGATGGGCCGAGAAACAAGGTATTTTTGACCATTTTTTATGTTTTGCACTTTCTAGAAGAAGTTTGAGTATGAAAGAAACTTTAGGAGGAATATTTATAATTTTTATAACTCCCCATATTCATTTTATTCCTTATAAAACTTATAAGTGTGTAAACAATATCTCTCATCTCAACCAGTCAAAATTGGCCTAATGGACAAGCTAGTGAAAAGGGTGGAAAACTTCAATCAAGCTAAGTTTAAGGAGTTAATGATAATTATAAGACCATGAAGTGTATTATTAGGTGTAATTAACTCCATCTCATGGATTTTATGGAAAATTTAAGCCAATTTTTAGTCCAAGTGTGCAAGGTGCATGAAAGGAAAGTTTTTATGCTATAAATAATGATAGCTCATTTCTAGTTAATTCCAAATGACTAGGGCTGCAACCAATGTATGGAGAGGCCTGTATAATGTATTTAACCTTAATCCCATTAATTTTACCTATTCTTAAATATTTATAAGTCATTAAAATAGGGCTAATCATGAAGGTAATTTTCTGAGCAAGAATGAGGAGTTTTATGCCACTTATCATGATTCTTATGCATTATATAGACACTTGGGCTTCCTAACCTTGAATATTTCATCCCATATCCTCTTCTCATTAAAAATTAAGTACTTATCTTAGATTTAAAATTGTCCTTCTGACCCTTGGACTTCTCTCTTCTCCCCTCTCTTTCAATTTCTATAAGAGCTAGCCATTTTGGCCATTGTAACTCATGCTCCACCTGAGTATGGTGAAGCCCTACTCAAATGTATACCATTTGATCACTAGCACTAATTATTTTTACTTATTCATGACTGTTATTAGTGTGTTTTACTTGAATGTTAGATATTTCTTAGTGAAGACTATGGATTCCTTAGCATGTTGCCTCATTCTTGCATCCTATTTGTAGTTGGAAAGCTTCTTCTTGTAGGGCATGTGAAGTGTTCTATGAGGTGTACATGTTTGAGTGAGTTATTATATTCATTAGTTCCCTCATATGCCTCTTGTATAGTCCTCCTAGATTTTCGCATTCATCCTTAACCTCATAATGTAACATTGATGTGAGAAGATGAATAGTGGAGAAGTATATGTTCAATTTATCTTTTGAATTTTTTGTGTAACATGATGCTGGTTGGAAGTCATCATCTATTTTTGTGTATTACCTCCCTTAGGTTAGTTTTATTTTAGTTATCTCTCTCCCTTTTCACCACCCAAAGTTAAGTGTAGTTTTGATCCAAAGTGGTACATCAGGGGAGTTATCCCTATCTAGAGATTCACCTCATCCTTAGGCTATCCACAAGCCTAGAGGTGTTTCCATTATACCACTTGGATGAGGAAAGCTTTGACATCTCCTCAAAGGGTGAAAATCCAAGTGAAAAATATAATTAAAATAAAATTATTTATAAAATAGATATTATCAAATTTAGTTATGTTTTGATACTCACTCATATTTGGAGACAAACTTGTCTTTTTGTAAACTTTTCTCACTCAACCATGATATATTGAAAAGAAAAATATTCCCTACTTAATACTATATTTTGATCTTAAATTTTATAAAAAAATTCCTATATATTTCATCTATAACAAAATCATGACATCTAATACTGAAAATGTCTCTTAAAATTTGGATTATAGTTCAAATTCTTCATCAAAATGTTTTGTTTTAGTATAAAATCATGGTTTTTCATTGGATTCAGAATTAGAACAATTTGATTCCTTTGATATGCTTAATCAATTATATAATGCCACCATTACTATGAACTTTTATTCATTTTTTGATAATAACCCTTTATCAGTTCAAATTATTTTTTATTTTCCTCTAAATATGGATAATAGAGAATCCAGTCATGTTTTGAAGAATTAGGAACTGGAAAATCCAAATTTAGATAAGGGAATTTATTTAGATTTATAATTTTCTTACTTTTTCAACAAAAATCATTTATTTTTATTATGACTTTATCACTATTTATAACAAACTCAAATCTAATTTAATTTTTTTCGATAACTATCTTGTCAATTTTGATTCAAAAGACTACACTCAATATGAAAGCTTTTATCGCTATAACATTGGATTAAGTGTTATAATAATAATAATAATAATAATAATAATAATAATAATAATAATAATAATAATAATAATAATAATAATAATAATAATAATAATAATAACAATAACAATAACAATAACAATAATAATAATAATAATAATAATAATAATAAAATTTTAAATATCTTAATGTTATTGATACAAATATTAGTAATCAATTGAAAAAAATTGAATATGAAAGGTTTAATTTTATAGATTTTCCTGATCATGATGTGGCATTAATAAGTGAGTTTGACACATCTCATTATTCTTTTCCAAAATAAGAGTCACGATATTTGATAAATAATGTTGATTATGAATGTTTAAAATTATATGACCTTATAGGGTTTAAAACAATACTTTTTATTGAATATGTGAAAAATAAAATTATTAAAACTATTTAATATAGATCAATATTGAGGATAAACACAAACAATCAAATTGTGTTCTTGATCTAAATAATATTTATCCTAAATTCAATAATATTCATATTTTTTGAGTCAAACAAATCATCTTTCATATACATTTCAAGAGCAAGAAATGGATAAAACCACACGTCGTGATGATTCAACTATTTTTATTTTGTTTGCTCAAGGATATATGATGTGTTTATTATGTCATCTTTCTACCTTTAAATATTATAGTTTGACATATGGTGAATATATTCATGTTGAAAATTATACCTTACATTATACTGAAAGAAATCACTTGTCATCTATTTTTATACTGATGATGTGGATTAATTCTTATTCCTATGATTTTATCTTTCAACATTATTTTATCCTTTATTTTATTTCATATTGGAAGATTCTTAATGTTTATTAAATTATTTCATTTATATTTTAATTTTGTGTATATATTTTTGTCAATTTTAGTTTTCTGTTATCTATTGTTTCTTTGTTTCTTTAGTTTAGGTTTAACCTTTATTAAGATTTGTGAGATTTCATCACTATGAAGGAAAAGATAGAATGTTCTAACATATCACTGCAAATATCTCATTATTAAGACATAAGTACTTGATCATTTATAGATTAATATATTATAATAGTGAGCATTGAATATGATATTTTGTGAATGTTACTTTATTTTTAGAATTTGAATTCTAGGCTATGCATTGGTTATTCATCCAACCCAATTTTCCATGTTATAATTTTTCTTATTATTCATGCCATACTCGTTGAATAACTCATCCCTAAACACTTTAATATTTTAAATGGGTTCACGTATATCTTCTTGGAAAATAATTTGACCTGGATCACACTCCCAAGTTGATTTTAAATTGTAAATTGCTACAACTCAATTCCATAAGTGAAACTAACTAGCAAAGTCACTAGTGTTATGCCTATTTTTAGTACCCGCATTATTATTTTTAAGGCTATGACATATTTAGTTTCTTCGTATGATGACATTTGTCATAAATTTTAAAACTTATAATGAGGGCCAATTTATTTGAATTCTTGTATACCATTATTTCTCTATCTGTATGTGAATATGAAATATTGCTATATATGAATAATTTTATACTCGTGAAATTAATTTTAGATAATGCAACATAATTTTATCATTTAAGCATGTTAATTATATTCAATAATCAGTATGTTGATATTTAAGTTTGTATTATACACTTTATTTTCAATTGATACTTAATATTGAGAATGAATGACTGAAAAATCCTCCAACTAGAATATGTAGTCTTCAAAGATAATTGAATTTTTTATGAATTATCACAATCTCTTTTGTTCATAACACCCATATTATATAGAAACAAGTTATATATCTACCAACATGTAAAGATGGAAATGGTATTTATTTTTATCTTTGATCTTGGTTGTCATACTTGCTTCAAAGTTTAAGAACATATATTTTCATAACACATATAATGTGTTTCATGGTTTGTCATGGTTCCTTTGATCTAACATTTGGAGGGGTCATTATTTCATTGCATATAAACCATGGCATAAGTTATAACATAATGTTCAATTGGAAATTATAAAACATATTGAATATTATTCAATGGCATAATCCATAATATTGGAATGGCATAGTTATAAGGTTTCAAACATAGTTTAAATGTTCAAAGGCTTTTATAAATTGATATTGGTATTAATGCATTGAATAGGTTTTAATGGTATTTGATATTGTGAATGTTTGCATAGAGAATGGTGTAGATTTGGCAATGGAATATTTTAAATGCTAATTGAATCCAAGTACAAACCTTAAAATTTAGGAAGTAGGTGATATATTTAGCAGGGTAATGAATTAATCACTAAAATGTGAACATATCATTTGGGCTCATTTAATGTTTGATACAACAACTAATAAGAAATAAAATATCTATTTTATTTTATCACTTAATCATCTAAACAATCTTGTATTGTGGGAATAAATACATGTGGATTTGTTTTAGTCATCTAGATCCATGTATTTTGGATTTCTCCAATTCTTACCTTCATTCAAGTATGCGAGATAGTTGTTATGAATTAATGTTTTCTATCCTTGAGGTTTTAGTAAATAAATGATGTAGTTATAATTGGTTAGATTTGAAAGATTTATTTACACTTATAGAATTATAGGCTTAGTTTGATTTTTGAGATGAGTCTTTTGAATGAAATGGAGCCATGGAAATAATATGTATTTTTGATATTGTATTGAAGAACTATTTTAAAGGAGTAAATGTATAGAATGGTTGTGAATGAAGATGATATGTGACAATATATAAAGATAATTTTATTGTTAGGTTGTGGAGCTAAAAGCTTCACCAGGATGCAAACAGGAGGTTGTTGAGTTGCAATGCAACCGACATCAGTATGAATCAACTGATGTCAGTCATATCCAGTGAGCAGAGCAACCAACATTGGTCAGGTATCAGCTGACGTCGGTCATCTCCAGCCAGACAGGGACCGATGTTGGTTGCTTGTGTGGTTCCAAAATAGCTAGTTCATGAATAGTTTGTTAACAAACTGATTGTTTGAATGTTAAAGGATAATTTTAGTCTTGGAGCTACGGATCTAATTATTGTAATTGGATGTCTAATTATTGTTTGCATGGGATCTATATAATAGACTCATGGGCTATATTGTAAAGTGTGTTAGTTAGAGTTGAGCTTGGTTAGCTCCTTTAGTGTGAAGAGAGCAAGGGTAGCTCCTCCTAGTTCCACAGGGATGCCGAGTGTGTATGATCAAGTAGATCTATCAGATAGCAAGATTTGGTAAAAGATCCATTGGGGTACTGGTTTGGAGAATCATAAGGACTTGGTGAGGTAAGGACAAGGGTTATTTAGGGTGTAGAGAGATCTACATGTGTAAGTAAGATCATTTATTTATAGGTGTGTGTGTGTGTGTGTGTGTGTGTGCGCGTGGTCTAAGTTTGCAGGTGTTACAAAACCAAGTTGATCTATAGGTGGCAGTAAGATTAGGGAGATTAGCAACATAACAGGTAGCAAGATCAGGGGATATCTACTTGGAGTATGATGTGTACTCAGTCATGGAGTACGTGGAGTACTTGTGTATTGGCAGTAGTGATACTGACTGGTTAGAGGTGAAAACCAACTCTGTGTTTGAGTTGTGTTGGGACCGTAATTGAGAGAGTGAACTCTTGAAGGTGAATTACTATACACTTGGTGTGGGAAGCCTGTAAGGTGTGGAAGAGTGTGGCATCTCTTCATTGTAATTTATTTTTGAAAGAGTATTAATACAATTGGATGTTGTCTCTCATATTCTGTGTTATTTTTGAACTCTAGTTACTTGTTACTTTTGGTTAAATTCCACATTTAGTTGCTTGTACATGGTAATCAATTATGCTTTTGGGTCCTAACAAGTGGTATCAAAACTAAGGTTACAGGGAACAGGTTTGTGTTTGATTATAGGTCACTCTCAGTAGTTTTTGATTGAGTGGGAGTATAGCAATGGCAAAAGAAAGTACACTAAGAATGGAGGAATTGAAAGCAAAAATGGTCAATTACGGTGTTATGGAAAGAAAGAGCAGGTAAAGAAAAATTGTTGGTTGGTAAAAGATCAGCATGAAGGAACTGAAGAAGTAGATGTTGTAGGTGTTGTTGCACAAGATGCTCTAGGATGTTCCTTGGATAAAGTAGAATCTTAGTTTATAGATTATGTTGCCTCTTTCCATGCAGCCCCAAATAGAGTATTTTTCCATGTTGAGGTCCATGGAGACTTTGGAAAGATTTACTTAGGGACTGGTGAGCCTTGTCAAAGTATTGGCAAAGGGGAAGTTCAGCTGAAATTGCAGACGGCCAACACATGGGTGTTGAAGGATGTCATGCAGGTCGCAGTCTTGAAGATGAGGCTAATTTTTTTAGAAAATTTGGGTGATGAGAGATGCACAGGAACTTTCATAGTGGATGCACCTGAATTAGCATTGGTTAAGAAAGTAGGTACTCTTTATCTATCTACTTGTATTACTGATTCCACTTATGTTGCAAAGATGTGACTTTGTAGGCTTGGTCACATGAGTGAGAAGGGAATGGATGTTCTTAAGTCAAATGGTAAGAATTTAGCTTTGGAGAGCATAGACTGAGATTTCTGTGAGTAGTGGGATGCTACAAGAAAGGATTAGATTTATTGCAAGAAAAGGAAGTCTAATGTATTTGACAAACTTAAGAACTAGAAAGCCTTGGTGTTTATGGAGGAGATGATGGATAGAGATCAGTGGAGAAGGCTAAGTACTTTTGAGCAGGGCAGTTTGGATAGGGTTTTGATTCAAAGTAAGCTCATGGATAAAAAGTCATCACTCACAAGAGAACATAGTTACTGGCATTGATCAGGTGGAACTGATGTCAAACAAGTAGGAACTAACATCGATCATGTACAGACTAGAGAAGTTAGTGGTGTCAGACAGGTAGACACTGACGTCAGTCAGGAAACTAGCATTGATAGTTAGGACAGTCGCATGGAATCGATGTCGATTGGATGCAGACTGTGTGGTGACTAAGGTTGGTCACTGGAACAAATTTTGGGTAGACAACAAGCTGTCAAGGAGTTTCAAATGCCCATATGGAGGATTAAAAGGGTAAGTAAGCCTTAAATTTGTTATTCCTCTTCTTTATACTTATTGTTCATTGTAGAGTAGGAAGGATTTAGGAAATAGTGGGAGCATGGCATGAATGAGGAATTTGATTCCTAGGATGCAGAATCAAATGAGAGATTTCGTAGGGTTACCAGCCAGTATGAAAGCACTGAAAGATGAATCAATTCTTTGGTTAAAAAATAGAGTGAATGGATACATGAGATGGAAGGATAGGTTATATGGTCTTGAGGAAGTTGTGAGATAGTGGTACAGGTTTGACAGGTGTATGACAAAGCATGGCTTTAGTCAGTGTCATTGTAACCATTGTGTTTTCTTTACCAGGTTGGATGATGGTCGCGACATTATCCTGTTATTGTATGTGGATGATGAGCTTGTTGCAAGTTCATATATGCAGGGTTTTTCTAAGCTAAAGGTAAAGTTAGTTTAGTGGTATGTCATGAAGAATTTGAGAGCAACAAAATTCTTTGGCATGCGTAATCCTAGAGACAGGGAAGATCACAAGTTGATGTTGTCACAAGATGATTGTGTGAAGGTAGTATAGGATGCAAAACTGGGCAACACACCTATAGATAGATAGTTCACAGAACAAGGTCCCCAATCACATGATGAGGTTGAGTACATGTGTACTCCTTGATATTGCCTTGGTAGTGGGTGTTGTTAGCAAGTTCATAGCCAATCCAGGAAAGAAGCACTGGAGGGCAGTTCAGTGGATTCTCAGGTATCTGAGAGGGACCAATAGTAGGTGCACATGCTATGTAGGGTTAAGTTATTTTCTACATGGGTTTGTAGATGTGGATGCAGCAGGTTACTTGGATGACAAGAGGTGCACCATAGGTTTTGTGGTGGTTGGTCTTCAGGATTGATCTTGAAGAGGAATACAAGCTAAAAAACAAATTAGATGATGTACAAGTACAAGTACAAGTGTAGTTATTTATCTCCAAGTGGGAGATTGTTAGGTTGTGGAGCTAAAAGCTTCACCAGGATGCAAACAAGAGGTTGTTGAGAGGTTGTTGAGTTGCAGAGCAATCGACATCAGTCTGATCAATCGACGTCGATCATATCCAGTGAGTAGAGCAATTGACATCAGTTAGGTATCAGCTGATGTTGGTCATCTCAAACAAGACAGGGGCCAATGTCGGTCGCTTGTGCGGTTCCAAAACTACTAGTTCATGAACAGTTTGTTAATGAACTGGTTGTTTGCATGTTAAAGGCTAATTTTAGTCTTAGAGCTGCGGATCTAATTATTGTAATTGGATGTCTAATTATTGTTTGCATGGGATCTATATAATAGACTCATGGGTTGTATTATAAATTGTGTTAGTTAGAGTTAAACTTGGTTAGCTCCTTTAGTGTGAAGAGAGCAAGGGTAGCTCCTCCTAGTTCCATAGGGGTGTCGAGTGTGTATGACCAGGTAGATCTGCAGGATAGTAAGATTTAGTAGAAGATCCACTAGGGTACTAGTTTGGAGAATCATAAGGACTTGGTGAGGCAAGGACAAGGGTTCTTCAGGGTGTAAAGAGATCTACATGTGTAAGTAAGATCATTGATTTGCAGGTGTGTGTGTGTGTGTGTGTGTGTGTGTGTGTGTGTGTGTGTGTGTGTGTGTGTGTGTGTGTGTGTGTGTGTGTGTGTGTGTGTGTGTGTGTGTGTGTGTGTGTGCGTGCATGGTCTAGGTTTGTAGGTGTTGCAAAACCAAGTTGATCTATAGGTGGCAGCAAGATCAGGGAGATCAACAACACAACAGGTAGCAAGATCATGGGAGATCTACTTAGAGTACGGTGTGTACTCGGTCATGGAGTACGTGGAGTACTTGTGTACTGGTAGTAGTGATACTAACTGGTGGTACTAGTAGTAGTGATAATGACTGGTTGGAGGTGGACACCAACTCTGTGTTTGAGTTGTGTGTTGGGACCGTAATTGAAAGAGTGAACTCTTGAAGGTGAATTACTATACACTTGGTGTGGGAAGCCTATAAGGTGTGGAAGAGTGTGGCATCTCTTCATTGTAATTTCTTTCTAGAAGAGTATTAATACAATTGGATATTGTCTCTCATATTCTGTGTTATTTCTGAATTCTAGTTACTTGTTACTTTTGGTTAAATTCCACATTTAGTTACTTGTACATGGTAATCAATTGTGCTTCCGTGTCCTAACATTTATGGATTTTATTTCCTCAGTAAAATATGAAATTAATAATGTTTCTAAACTATGTATATTTGAATGGCTGCTTTCATTGTTTGAAGGAAAGAATAATGATGCTTGAACAATTGAAAAATGTGAGTACATGGTGGTAATAAATATATATTGTGGTGTTTTTTATACTTAGAGAGGTTCAATTTTCTATGTTAATATATTATTGAAAAGTGATGATTTGTAATTTGTGAAGATTTATGTGGTGATACTTTGGTTCTAGTCTTATTTCCATTTGGTTAAAGATGAAATATTCATCTCTGTTGAATGTGAAGTTGATTTTGATAGTTTAAATATGTTAATACGACACAATTTGAAACTTTGCATGTATGTAAATATTAGTTTTTATTTCATTTGTATAAATATTATGATATTTTGATCATTTTGGATTTTTCAATTTATATTTAAATAAAATAGTCTTAGTGGGTTTGTGTATAACTAAAGGTGTTGATATTTTGAACACATTTTTACATGCATTGGTTGAAATTATTTTCATTGTGTAAAAACTATATTTTGATAACCTATTTTTTTTGTGTTAAATTTGATAGCCAAATAATGTTCACATCAGATTAGAAATCACATAGTATGATGGTCATTTGGATGTCAATTTTAATCTACGATAAAAACATACTAATATGGTTATTTTCAAAAAAGTGAGGTTTGTTTAATTTTGACATGGGACTTATCTTTCATGTTATTCATTCAAAATATTTTTTATATGAGGGTTTTATGCTAGATAATTAATGTTTTTAAACATGGTTATATACATATAATGAAGGTAGTGTATTCATATTTATGGTAGTGCTTGCAGTTTATTCATGATTATTTTGATAATTTATTATTAGATAAAATCTTTATGGTTTATTAATGTTAAAAGAGATGGAATTATTTAAATATTAGTATTTATGGATTATTTATGGTATGCATAGTTAGATGGTTGTTTAAATTGGATGATAAATAAGCCAAGATCCCCCACCCATTAGAATCTGTAATTTCATCTAATTTTTTAAAATTTATTATCTTGGACTTTATTAAATTCCAAATTATAAAGTTAACTTATCACTTTATAATTTTTAAGATAAACTAATAGACTTTCAAAAGTCAATTAATTTTAACTAGAACTAATTAAAATTTAGATTTAACTTGATTCATAACCATCTCAATGGAGAGTTACTTTATAAAAAGATTGAAGACACATAAAAAGAGGAGAAATGTACATGTATCAAGGGATATTATAAGTTTGAAAATTTTCCATAATTCTTCTTTTATGAAAGCATCTATGAAATTGAATAGTCATTTGTAGATAGACTAAACAATCCATTCTTTGATGGTGAAATAATATGCTTGAATAACATAAGTATATTTAGGTTTTTTGAATTATTCATAATTGATTATCTGAATATTATCAAATATTAGTATAATTTAATGATTTCAAATATGCAGTCATATGTGTAATCTTATACTTGACATAAATAATGATGAATACCTCACATATTGAAATAAATTTTTGATCTATTGATTGTAAATTGATTTTCAATTGAAGACTATTTTGTATTCAAAATCAATTTTGTTTCTTAATAAAGTTTCCTTTTATATCCATAAGTTGATTCTTGTTCCAAGTCTCACAATATTTAATTTTTATTAGTTAAGTTTACCTTTATGTTTTAGATTTTTTTATTATTTTTTCATTCTCTTAAAATAGTCAGTTCATTTATCCTTTTCCATTTATTCTCTTATTCCTATATTTATTTTCTTTGTAGTTTTTTAGTCTTTAGTTATTTTTCTTATTGTAGTAGTTGTAACCTTATTACTTTATTAATTTATAACTTGTTAAAAATATATTAAATATTAATTAGTTTTAACATTTAGATCAAATTTATGTCTCCTTTTTCTATTTAGGTGTTTATTTTCTTTTCTTATTTTTTGTGTATTAATTTCATCCTTGAATTGTGCATGCATATTAGATATAATTTATTATAAATATGAGTATTATATCCTTCAAGGGATTTCATAACCTATAGGATTTACTTTGTCAGATAGGTCAAATGGTAGTTTGTATTTGATTTGAAAATTGATTAATAGTACATTCAAACAACCATCATCATATTTGATTGGAGAATTATTTATAAGTATTTTTACTCTAGACAAGATCGATAATAATGTTATGTTTGATTGATTTTTATAATCTTAATTTAGATTTACTATTGAATGTATTAATACTCAAAACTAAAATACCCTTTTTGAATGAATTAGGATTTATTTTCAGCTATAGGTCCCTTACAATTAAACTAGTATGATTCCATATTAACCTTCATGATAGGCAAACAAATTGACTCATTGATGTGACAAATTTCACCATCAAAATCTAGATAAAGCATATAAATAGAAGGAGAAGGTAATTATATGACTTCAGAGAGAGAGAGAGAGAGAGAGAGAGAGAGAGAGAGAGAGAGAGAGAGAGAGAGAGAGAGAGAGAGAGAGAGAGAGAGAGAGAGAGAGAGAGAGAGAGAGAGAGAGAGAGAGAGAGAGTTGTGACATTAAAAGTGATGTAATAAACATAAATATATATAATATAAAGGGCCACCAATAATTATGTGTAGTATATAAATTATAAATATTAGGGGAGGAACTATAGCTCTAAGAGAAAATAGAGACTATGAAGGAATTTACGACACCACAAATATCATAGAGACAATTGAGACCATTTAGAATTTTAGAATTAACATGGAGAATGACAGAGATTGAAGGGATCAAGGAGAATTAGTAAAGAGGTTAGGATAATTGTTAGATAGTAGAAAGCAACTACCACGTAAGACACTTTTTGATGATTAAACATAGTATTTCAAAGAAGTTAGATTGAATTTCAAGGTTAAGTCAGGTGATAATTAAGAGGGACAGTTACCCTATTGTAGGATCATTCATTCTAAGGGGATACATATCCTATGCCTATTTTTTTTAATTAGAGAAAGTATAGAATACAATAAAATAACTAAGTGGTTTGAGGATTTCATAGATAAAATTGGGAAGCACAATGTATGCATCCCAAGTTTCTCTATGAAACTAATGTATTTATAGTAGTTACATACTAGGTTATAACTAAAAAATGAGGAATACTAAGTCCAAATGTTGATATGACCATAAAAACACAATATACTCTTAGATGGATTCCATAATATCAATAGTACCAAGATGGATGGACTCCTCGATCTCCACAAGGTTAGGTAGGATAGACACCACAATCATTCTAGTATTAGACTGGGTGGATACCTTCCATCACCATAATACCAATAGTAATTAAGATGGGATCCACCTTCACCATAAGGATAATATGGAGGATATATTGGACAAAAACAAGGGTGTGTTTTACCACAAAGGAAATGATGATATTGAAGAGGATACCAAGGTAGATACAAGGGAGGAAACCATAATCATAGACAAGAGGATAGGCTTGCCATACAATCCATTATTTTATACATGTGTGGTGAATACAATCATATGCATGAAATTTTCCCTATAATAAAAAGAGGCAAACATATTATGTCTATTACATAACTATTGGGAAACACAATATGTAAGATTATATTATACTATAAAATAAGATAAATAAAAAACTAGTGTGAAATGTTAGCATGGTGAGCTCCCATCCCAAATATCCAATGTTTATGAAGTAGTCACTATTAATTAGTATAAATATAAATGAATAATATTATATCCAACACACCCCATTTTTATTAAAAAAATTGGGGGACCCCTCTTTAAAATAATAACTCAAAATTCCTAAACCTTGTATCTCACTTTGACAAATTCCACCAAGAAAGAAATCTCAAATTTTCATTATGTATTGCATGTTTGTAATGGACTATTGATACTTATTGAGAGCCCATGTGACCTCTAAAGTTAATGAATTTGAGTCTTGGAAATATCCCAAAATAAACTAGGCTCTTCCTTAGAGGATTTAATGCACTCAATTTTTATATAGGATTATTTTCATTGAAAACTCTCAAGGTCTCAAACTCCTAGAGTCCTATATGGTACCTTGTGAAATCCAACTGGTGGGTAGGTGAACATTTTATTCCTCACATTTATTTTCATTTCAATTATTATCTTTTCATAGATTTATATAAGAGGCATGGTGGAATAAAAAAGGGTTACATGGATAACTATCAACAAAGTTAGATCCTATCAGAGCTTAGCCAATCAAGGTGCCCAATGTTAGATATGTCAATCTCCTAGACCTGACAAAGATGTCAAATCTTAGGATAGCCTAACCAATGGAGATAATCCATGTAGCTCATAGTCATATCTTATAGATCTTATCCAATTAGGTTACCCTAAATTTAGAATGGTCAATCACCTAGATACATTAGAGATGTCATAGCCTGGGAGATCTTGACTGAATGAAAGGATATTGCATGGATCAAAAGTTAGAGTTACTAGGATCCAACCAATAAGCTTTCCCCACCATCAAATTTTTTAGTCTCCTAGGTTTGATAGAGATGTTAAAGCCAGGAGAGCTCGACTAAGTAAGAAATCTCCACACAACCTATTATTAAGCTTGTCAACCTCTTAGACTTGAAAAAGATGTTAGGGTCTAGGAGAGCCTAACTTATCACATTAGAATAAATTGAATTTCCATAAAAGACTATTATGGAGATCCTAATAGGCCCTAATATTGTTAAAATTAATTACATTTATAGTTGAAAGGGATACTAAAAAGATGGCATGCATCTTCTAGCTATCCTTTTCCTTCTTCTAAGCATGTAAGGATGAAACATTTGACCATGCCTAGATGTTGACCATTGTAACATTAAAAAATGAATAGAAGACACATGGTACAAATTAGGAACCACTTGGGAAACCTCAAAGATGATATGACCATATGCCTATCATGCTATGGTATTAATTAAATGGTAAAGTGGGCCCTAATTAGATAATTTAAAATGTCATGTTATAATCACCAAATCTATTAGGTGACATATAATTTAGTTATCTAAGTTTAATTAAATATCAATAAATAAATGGGAAGATTGATATGATAAATTGAATTTGAATTCACACCAATTTATCCACCAAATTCCATCAATGCCAAAGATCTATGTGGATCCTTATAAGTGCCTTGAGACAAACTCATTAACCATTATTGCTCCTAATTTCCTAGAATCCACTTGATTTCTAATCTAACTAGCACCATTTATGTTTTATCCTTTGTTTATTTTTATTTTTAATCAAAATAAATTCCAATTGTAATGCTAACCTCATCATCAGACCCTAAATCCAAGCTAAAGTATTGAGGCACTACATTCCTAGATGGCTTGACATGTTTCAAGTATTATAATGAAATATTCAAAGCCATTGATTTGGTACCCAAGAATTATAGAAGTGATAATGAGTATGAGGCTTAATTTGAAGATTATTTATAGTCTATAAGAAATGTGGGATGCATATATCTATAGCTAAACTTAAGGTCTTTCCCTACACTGACTTTTTCAAGAAATTGGTTTGTATAGTAAAGTAGGCACAATATGACATCTACGACGTGGTTTGATCTATAAATAAAAGACATTATATTGTTGGAATCTCAAGAGATGCCTATGTATTACTAAAACCTTCCTAAGTACACCTATTCTTATTCTACAAACACCATGACCTCTTGGACTAACACTCACTACATTCATGACATCTTGAAGGACTAGGTGGAGAACCCTAATGCATGGTGGGTTAAAAACATGGACATGAATACATATACTATCTACACTTTCAAATATGGAATCTAAATTGGAATGATACTACTAGGCTGACTATTCAGGGAGAGTGAATATCTATATGCCAACCTCTTATGGGTTCCCTTGCTCCATATAAACCTCTAAGGTGAGAAGGTCCCCAACTTGGGAGGGATAATAAATTTTAAAGTGATCAAGGTGGTGGGTGATACCTAGGGAGGTGATACTTTATTTATGATGATATTCCTAGTAGACCTAATATGTAGGACTAGGCCTTCTACTTTTATAGCATGCATTCTTGGGGGTGTGGTGGTCCATGTAATTTTATACAAACTATATGGCCACTAGTATTAGAATAACATCTAATATATATGAATACTTATACATAGTGGTCTACATGGACTTTAATTAGGAAATCATGCCTCAAATATTAAAGAAATTTGAGACTCTCATAGGCCCATTGGTGACTATTAGTATTATCAAGATGACACAATCATTAAGGTGGTGGGTAATCTCAAGGCACATCCTACCTACACTATAAAGTCCCTGACCACCTCATAGAGTAATAAATTACATACCAACTAGTGGAATATGTCTTCAATCACTACATCAACTATTATAATAGGGCCTTCTCACCTATCTCGACCATTATGAGGCACCACATATACTAGGCCTTCCATCCTCTATAAAATATGGTAGCTTAGAGGGACTACCTTACCTTGGGTAGAATAGATCATAGGGATTATGACATACATGGTGTTATATAGGCTCACTTGGCCAAGTATTAAGCCTATCTCAACCTTAATTATCTCTAACATCCTAAGGATGATGACAAGTTCTACCTCAATCTAATAATTGATTAGGAGGTGTTCACCAAAATTGAGGCTTAGAAGAAGAAAATTAAAGGAAAATAGGCCCATGATAGGCCATTTGCCTAGGCTAGCCTTGCCTCTTCCACATTAGACCATCCTAATAATCAAGTTTAGGTGACTCCCCCCAACTCTCAAGATAATTATATAAGGAGTCTCACCAACTTCCCCTCTTAGATCTCCTCCTACACCTCATCCATAGCCTTCACCTCTACCACCTAATCTGGTTCAAGAAGCTCAATCTCAAGAAGTTTAGCTCCAAGTGACTAAGAATCAAATGGATCCTATCCAAATATCTTGAACCCCAAATTCATAATACCTAAGATTTTACATATTGAATAGTCAAGAGACTAGTCCAAATAAGGACTAGAATCTAGCACCAACACAAATCCCTTTTCTTTTCCCTCTACTCTATAGTAACTTCTCATGGCACCACCTAGTTTCCCAACTCCCCTTCCATAAACTTAGGTGATGCCTCCTCTATTCCTCATTTTCCCCCTCCATAATTCACCCAAGTACCTCTATCCTTAGCCATATATAATGCCCTTACGTCTTCTTTCCCTTATGCATCATTCATTCCATAATTTAAGACCTCCTCAGTGCCCCTATTGGTCATTATATAGATATAAGTGCCCATGAGCATCCCACCTATATATTATACACATGTATCTCTCATAATAAGTCCACCCTCATATATAGCTCAAGTGTCTTGGGTCATTTCAATGACACCCTTTGTGGTCTAACAAGTTCCTTAGTTAACCCTCGTGGCCTTTACCACCTTTGTTCCCTTGACTATAGTAACCAAAGCTAACCCAAACAAAAGGAAAAGAAAGAAGGAAAAGATAGTGCATCAGCATCCTTCTATTTAAGAACTAATTTATCCCACTTGAACTCCTCCATAAGTTCCCATTGGTCCTAATAAACCACCCCCAGTGGTTCTCTACATGTTTTCTTAGCCTCCTTTTTCCCTTGTCTTGGATACCAAGGGATTTGAATTTAACCAAAAAATATCCTCTTTTATATTAAATTCCCCTATCTCTAGATTTACAGACCCAAAAATGAACCTAAATCAGAGTCAATGGTAGGTATATATGTTTCTTTAGGACTCCCCATTCTTATTGCCTCTTTAAAATCCCATACCTCTTCTTCCTCTCCTATTTTATTCATTCATCCCTTTAGATTCCTCCATTACCCATCCACATTAACCTCCACCTATCACCACCATAATCATCACCCCACCAATACCTCTTCCCACCCTAAGAATGGCTATGATGTCACAAGCACCTGAGATGTCAATGTTGGGTAACCCTGATGTGAAGTAAGATTTTGAATACACCATAGGAAATATGCAAAGGATCCTCACACAAAAGTTCATCTAAGAGGGGAACCCATAGGATATTTTCTCCCTCTTTAAGGTGATAAATTACATGGGGGAGGAAAATGTAGTTGATGACCTAATATTAGTCCTCTTAACCACCCATGACATGTCAAATAAACTAATAAAGGACATGCAAGAGTAGGCCTGAGCCCTCAAAGTGAAAGTGAAAATATCCTTCCATGTGGAGATAATTAGACAAGTCAAGGATGCCCTCTTTAAACTTTTCTTAGTACTAGAAAGAGTAGTGGAGACTCTATGACATATCCATATGCATATTTAGAGGACCCAAGCTTATTTATAAGGGATTTCTCTAGTAGATAATAAATGTAAAAAGATAGAAATTATAGTTTACAAGGGTATGTTATTGAAGTTGAATCTTATGCCCAGTTTAGACCTAAGTTTGTATCAAATATACGTAAGGAGAATAAGGGATACAACTGAGGAATGGATGGCCCTGGTACAAACTCTGGTGGATCTTTTGAAAGAAGGAAAGAAGAAGATATGACCTACTTCAAGGAAGTTAATATTTCAATGATTTCATCAGATGGTATTTTGCTAGACAAGGGTGAGTTTAGGGTTCACCTGGGTCATTTCAACTAGGTTATGATAGAGGTGGCTAAGTCCAACAAGGTTGGAGTGTAGATACCAAAATTACATCACACACATGTGTGTAACTCCCTATGTCAAAACCTCCCTAAGCCCATTATAATAATAACAATTAATCTCCCTAACCAATACTTTTGCCCCTCGCGCATTTAATTAATTTAAAATACTTAATTAAGTTAATTAAAAACCTTTATTGCCACCTTACCTGGCCACCTCTCCCTATGGCTAATTATCCTCTAATGAGTTGCTTCAAGACTTTGTCCACTCATCCTAACTACTTGAGACTTATTCCCACTTCCAAACTAAATTCCTAAACAACTACTTCCTTCCTAACCTCCTAATTTTACCATTTTATAATGGGTGTCACACTTGGCATGCACAATAATAGAAAACATGTGAAGAATAAAAATGTTTACCTATTTTAGGGCCATCAACATTAGTCAACCCATGACTAACATTGGTGGGATACCTACCGACATCAATGGGATCATCGACATCAAAAATATAAACCAAATTCCAACCTATAGTTCAAATCAACAAAAAATAAGAAAATTAATTCTTACTCTCATTCAAGGTCTTGGCATTTTATTTATGACATCTAGGCTTACAATCACTCTATGTAAGTCAATCACCATCAGTGATTGAGCTCTTGAGGACCAACAATACCCACTTATTCTCTTTGTTCAAACACTCAAGTTCAGACTCCTTGATAGGGATTATCAACCCAACACTTATCATTCGCAACTAAGTATATCACTGACACTGTAGGTCATTTAAATATTTATTCTTCCATTTCTTTATATCTACCTTACACTATTTTATGCACCTCTAACTGTACCCCTATGAGGGAGTTACAAATCTTCCTTTCTTATTTCCCCTTACATGCATACCAAACCTTTGAATATAATTAACCAAGTCATAAAGTCCCTCTCCTAACTCCCTTAACCTCTCTGACCTGAGCCAAACCATTTCCCAAACATAGAAAAGCCTTCTGCAACCTCCTGAATAATTATTTCCCCTATCGACCTCAATAACCTAACTAACATCGATCACCTCCCTATCAACCTTGGCAACCTGACTAATATCGGTCACTATCCTACTGACATCATTGACTATAAATTTCCTAACCTCTTTAAAACCTACCTAGATAACTTATAAAACACCAATAAAGCATCTCACCTGCACCCTGTCGCTCTCTGCTATGAATAGGTTGTCAAAAATGGTAATTTTATCTCTCTTTTACTCTCTATTTATCTCTCTTTTATTTATTTATTATTCTTTTTCCTCTCAAAAGTGGACTATCATCTCTAGGGAAGTTTCACACTTCCTAGAACAAGCACATGGTTTGGCAGCCCACTCATTTATATGCTAACAAACATATTATGGTAGTGCTTTCTTATTTGTAGGAAGTCCTCCAAAGCCAAAGGGGAGTGCTCACAACATCTAGATATGACATGCAAACTAAATCTAGGTTCATTCTAATCACTTATGCCCATCCTTCTCTCTATTTTCCTTTAGACTTATAATAGACAAAATTTAGTGAAACATTTTTGGCACACCGGATGGGACCCTATAGTTTTAATTGGATTCATTTATTGTTTTAAACATTCATATAGGTTCATTATAGTTAAATTTCATTTCTTTCACTTCTTCCTTCTTCTATTCTTTTCTTAAAAATCAAAAATTCAATATCTTATTTCTCTATTTAGAAGGCATTCAAACTGAAATCTTCTTTCTTTTCTCCTTACCTCCAAAAATAATTTTTCATTTTATTTTACCAAAAAAAAAAAAAAAAAATCCCTTCTTTACTTCCTCTTACATGCACATTAGGATAGTAAAATTCATACTCTATTCCTATTTCCTTTCTATTTTCATTCAAATCTAAACATTTCAGATTTGGGTTTAAAACTTATTGTATTTCATTATTTGCTTATTGCATATTAACTCACCTAGTTAGTTGCAAGAATTTTGAATAAATTGTAGTACACATATGTTACACAACCAAATCATATTCACATAAACAAGCATCAAAACTCACTTGAGAAAAGGCCCATTAATATTTCATCACCTAGTGGATCACCTTACCCTACCCAACTATCCTACTTGGATTTCACCACAAAGGGGAGAACCCACTCCATTCTATAGTGATTTATAATCTCTAGATAGAAGGTATATTTTGGCTAAGTGGCCTGGCTTAGTTCTAGGTTCATGAAGTGTGGAGAGCAAGATCCTATAACAAGCCATGTACATGGTCTAACACAAATTCCCTGTTGAGCACCAAAACAAACTTAAAACCATCTTTAGATTGCTTTTTAGTACCTTTGATAACCAAATTCTCTTCTCATTATCTGATTAAGGCATAAGCCAACATGAGACTAAAATTAATCCCTAACACTTAATAGTTTTTGGCTGCATGTTCTTTTTTTCCTTGTCAATTTCCTTCTATATTTTTGAGTTGGTAAGGATGTTTTTCTATTGATTCATAAAATTAATACTATTTCTTAAACTTAGTTTTTATAACTTATTATCTTAGGTTTTCTAAGTGTTATCACCTCTTACACAGACATTTTACATCGATTATTTTACCTATTTTCATATTCTAATATATTAAAACATCAGATCTTTCATTTCTTAGGACTTTATAGTAACTGACTTCAGTTATCAGTACCAGTATCGACAGACATTACCTACCAAGATTAGTTGTTCTACTGACATCGATGAAATTTTTCTACTGATATCATTCATCCTGATCAACATCAATGACTGTGTAATTTTATTTTCTCAAAATAAGCTAAAATAACCCATTTTCCTCTACTCAAACCTAGTTTTTCTTTATTTTATTTCAAATACAGAGTAGCAAGATTGTTTAAACCACCTCTTGCATGGTATTGACATAAGCTCAAGCCAAAATTCTTATCGATTACATAAGTTTTCAACCACTTCCATCTTCCCCTCTCACTTCTGATTCTATCATGGAGCATACTTTAGATACAGAGCATACTCCCAACCCTAACCAAATTCCCATTGTGCCTAAAGGAGATCAATATTCTGCCAAATTTATTGATCATAATATGGCATCCCTTCAGCATTACCTTGCTATGAGTTGAACCCATAACTCTATGGGTGACCCAATCTATGATATGCCAACCTCTTTGATGGAGACAACCTTAGTTTCATTTGCCTCCACTATTTTTCCCATAGTTAGCCAAACCACCACTTTGACAAGTAACCCAACCATAAACAATGTCCAAAATTTGGCATCTCTAACTACCCAATCCCACCTAAACATTGTTGTAACTTCCCTACTTTCATAAACACAATTAGCTCAAAAAGGTCACACCCCATTCCAAAATTTAGTGGTACCTATTCCATCCACCCGCATGCCTATAATTACCCAAGTTACAACTCATCCTTCATCCAACCTAACCATGCCAATAATTTAACTTGCAGTAACAACAACCAACTAAGGCATAGTCTCCAACCCAATGGGATAATTCCCTTTTCTTTTCACACCTTATCCTATGACTCATTATCCTTATATTGACCCAACACAACCTTAGAAAGCTATGTCATATACAACCTCTGCTTCCTATTAGCTTCCCTATAACTTAGGAGGAATCCCCCAAACTAATCCCCCTCCAGACCTCATTAAGATGCTAATGGATAAACTGTCTAATTTAGAGACATCCATTTCTAGTTCAAAGAATGCACTATCTTATGATCAGATATGTAATGAACCAATCCACCCTTCTATGCCTATTCATCCTTATCCAATCTAATGATAACTCCCTAAATTTACTTATTTTCAAAGTAAAGAGGACCCACAACAACACTTATGAGTATTTAGACATGCTTGTTATTTAATAAGGCATGATGATGCATTAATACTTCACACTTTTCCTATGTCTCTTTTAGGTGCTGCCTTGGATTGGTATAGCTATATGCCTCAGCATTTTCTTTTCTCATTTACCCAACTTGCACAGATATTCCTAGATCATTTCTCTATTAACATTTCTAAGAAGGTTTCTATAATGGACCTATATTCTATCAAAAAATTTGATGATGAGTCTATTGCTAATTTTATCACTCATTGGAGGAGCTTGATCAATCAACTCTCCTTCTCCTTAGCCCAACTTGAGCTTATCAAGCCTTTTTCAAGGACATGTGCTAAGCACATCTCATCCACACTTTGGGTACAAACTTTCCGCACATTTGATGAAGCTTTTACCATGGTACAAAAATTCAAGGTTTGTGCTATTGATGAAGGCAAAGTCAAGTTGTGCAGTAAGAATCCCAATACTAAGACAAATGACTCTTCCTCCTCTAAAAACTCTCCTAACCAAAAGGATAAAGGCTCCACTAACATGTTGGTCATTAAGTCAGCCTCTTGCAAAACCACAAACCAATCGAATACTTTGACTTCTCAAAATATGACCAAGCAATTCCAACAATGGTATGAACAAAGACAATATACTCCCATTAGGGAATAATATACATCCATTTTGGAGAAACTATTATAGCAAGGTGTCATAACCCTTCATAAGATTAAATATCTTATACAGTTTGATCCTTCCCATCCTATCCCAACCTAGTACAAGGAAGATGAGTTTTGCAGTTACCATCGAGTTAAAGGTCACAACTCTAATAATTGCAAGATTCTCAAGAACATTGTTCAAGATATGCTTGATAGAGGTGAGCTTGTCTTGGACAATCCTAATGTACCTCCCAATCAAAGTATGGATGTGTTCAAATACCCTTTTCCTAACCATTCACCAAACCAAAATATTGTCTAGTCTACAACTAACTCAAGAGATCATAATATCCATATGGTTAATATGGTCTTTCCTTTATCTTTAGTTCAACCAGCCCCTTAATAGGATACACCTATTTCATCAACTCCTCCCTCACATTCAATGGCACCTATTTTTCCCATTCTTCCTCATCAAGTAGAAGAGCATATTTCACCTGTTCCTCTCCCTCGAGAGGAAGAGCCTCTTTTGCCACTAATTTTTCCACTTGAGGAGCCTGTAATCCCAATTCTATTTACATCAATATTACCTATGATCTTACCACTTGAAGACCACACTATACCAGTTCCTCAACCACATGTTGAAGGTAACATCATTCCTACATTATACCCTCTTGAGGAACTTTCTTCTCCTACTTCTCTGCCACCTATAGAGAGTGGTAACCCACCCACTTCACCATTGCACCTAAAAGAGTCCATATCATCTACTTCCATAATAGATGAGAGACCTATTGTGCCTACTCTAGTTTCACCACTCTTACCCCTTCTTTTGCCTATGGAGGATCATAATTTACCCATGCCTCACCCACATGTTGAGGGAGCCATAATACCTATGCTTACCCTCTTGAGGAACCTACTTCACCTACCTCCCCTCCACCCATGACTATCAAGTCTCTTCTCCCATATCTATCAAAGAGTACCCCATTATGGTTTTTTCTCATCTTTGGCCTAAATTAATAGAAACCAAAAATTTACCTCTTTCCCAAACACCATAGCTTTCTAAAAATGCAACCGTAAGGCCTACATCAACTTCATCAAAACCCTTCTCACATTTGGTAAAAAGTTTAGAATTTCTTGACTCTACAAAACTTGACCATGTGGTATTTTGGGACTAGATTAAGACTCCATATCCAACAAAATGAATGTCAACCTTTACTACCAATCCCCTTACTACACTTTACCCTAAGGTATTTGATAAAGCTAAAGTTTCTTCACCCAAAGCAATGGAAGTTCAGCTATCTATGACAAACTCCAATTCATTTTTGATGTCATAACCCTCAACCTTATAGAAATTTGTTACATTAAAATAGATCAAGACTTTAGGTGTATGCCCTATTTATAATTTAATTCATCCACAGGTGAAATTATATTTGACTCCTCAACCACAAGTTGAATTTTCTCACCCTAAAACATAGAAGAATGTTAAGCCTTCTAGACCTTGCCAATCCCTTCTTCAACCCTCAACTTTACCATCCATTTTGGGGTTGAATCCTTTTATTTTAATTGAAATATTATCTAACCAAGCCAAACAAAAGGTTAAGATAACTCCACTTCTACCTATGCCATCTGGTAGACCTCTCACATCTGACACTAAGAAAGTGATAGAAAAACATGTAATTCCACCTTCTCTAAACAAAATACCATGTAAAATTACTTTCCCAACACCAAAACAAAATAAGGTGTCCACTCCTATTAGTAAAACAATTGTGAGCCCACTTGCAAGCTCCCAAAGTCTTTTCTTACATTAGCTATTGCAATATTATGTGATTAATCTTCCCCCCATTAAGCCTTATATACCTCTTGGCATGAATCCATCTTGGTTTGATGATACACAAGTTTGTTTATATCATCATTCACCTAGACATGATATTGAGTATTGTAAAGCCCTCACAGTGGTTATTTAGAAACACTTAGATGTTGATACCCTTTTCAATGACACTATCACTAACCTTCCTGTTATTCCACCTTTGGCATCTACAATGCCTCCTACTATTCCACTAAAATTCAAACCTAAATATGTCATTATAACCCCTTTACCACCTCTTTCACCAAATTTTCAAATCAACATAGTTAATGTGGCCACAAGATCACAAAACCAAAAGGATAAATCTAAGGAAAAGGTCACTAAACCTTGGACTCATCCCTTCACCGAAGACACTCCCCCTACTAATCCTAAGATTTCCATCTTAGGTGTTTCTAAAACAACATCTTCAGACGTTATTCAAAGCTAAATAGTGAAGTAACTTCACCAAACTCCTGTGAAGATATCTTTATATAAGTTAATCCAAATCTCATCCCAACACCATCAAGCTTTGACTAGTGATTTGTAAGAAATTGAGGTATAATTAGATGATCCCCAACCTCTTATAACTTTGGTTAGCTCTGTTAATTTAAACTCCCTAATTTCTTTTAGTAATTTAGAAATTCCACTTCAACACCTTGAAGATCAGGATTCTACCCTTTTTATTACCACATATATTGATCAAAATCATATAAAGAGAGTTATGATTGATGGAGGAGCTAGTATTAATATTATTTCCACCCATGCCTACAAACAGCTAGCCCTTCTTGATAATTTCATGTCTCAAACTGATGTAGTACTCTACTCCTTTAATGACACTATGGCTACTACGATGGACACTATTATCTTCCATATTCATGTAGATCCCCATATAATTCCCAAGATATTCCATATTTTGGAAGGAGACCTCTAATAAACATACTGCTTGGATGACCTTGTATATGTGGTATGGCATGTGTACCCTCAACTTTACACCACTATGTAAAGTTTGTGCATGATGGATAAGTACATGTTATACCTAATGACCCACCTCCATTTAAAACATGTAATATGACCTATAGCCCTAATGATTTTCTCATCCCATTTAAAACATCATCCTCCTCACATGATGCTTTTGAAGCTTCCACAAGATCCACTCCTATGGTTACACAAATACCAACAACACAAATTCTTGACAAAGATCCCATGGAGGAAACCTTTCAATGTTTTCACTTGGTGAATATCTTTTGTTGACACTCAACATGTTCTATAATCCAACAAAATATTTAGGGCTTCACATGTACCCAAATTATGATCCATGTATTGGGATGGTCATCCCTTATGGCCCCCCTAACCTAAAAACCAACTTCACATATGGGGGAATTTATTAAGCTCCCACTATCAAAAATCCATCCTCTTCACCATAACCATTTACCTATGACTTTTCTTTCCTAAGTAACCCTATATTCTCTCACACCTACCTATATAGGAGTGCATGGAAAGGATTTGGTTTGGGTCATTATGAACAAGGTGTCCACATGCCTATTGAATATCCTACTAGCAACACCATTAAAAATGCCAAAAAAATGCATGGGGTGGGATATGATGAACCAAATAAACTCCCTGAAAACTCCCATGAACCAATTTTCAAAGAACTAGTCTCTCTTTCTCCACCATATTCTCCACCATCACCTAAAAAATTAGAGGTATCTATAGATCCTAATTTTTTTTCAATAAATGCCATCCATTTGGGGCCTCTCACCTATCATTAAGGTAAAGAAACAAGGTCCTTTTCTCTCATTCACCCTTCAATAATTGATGAAGATTTTCCCACTATTAACATTGTCTAATGTGAAGATGATGATGCAATTATCGCCTACATGGGTGTGGATAATTCTTATATCCAATGATCACTCCCATATGAAACCCAATCTATGTTAAATGAATCAACCATTGACATGAACTTGCCCTCCCATGATAATCCTCACATCCTCAAGATTGGCCAATCTTTAGATTCTTTTGAACAAGCTGATTATGGCACATTTCTTAATGACCATAGCAAAGCCTTCACTTGGTTATACAATGACATGCTTGGTATTGACCCCTCTATTATCACCCATAATATTGTCACCAATTAAGATGTTTAACCTATTAAGTAGAAGCTTCACAAAATGCATCCTCATATCACTCTATTTGTTAAAGAAGAGCTCTAATGCCTCCTTTTTGTTAACTTTATCCAACCCATCAACTACCCAAAATATATTTTCAATATTATTCCTATCACAAAAGTGATTGGGGGAATCTATATTTGTAATGACTATCATGATTTAAACCTCACTTATCCAAAAGATGATTTCCCATTGCCTAGTATCGACCAACTTGTTGATCTAACAGCTGGCCATGAGATGCTATCACTTATGGATGGATTCTTTGGATATAATCAAATCCTTGTTGCTCCTAAGGATTAACACAAGACCACCTTTATTACCCCATGGGGGAATTTTTGTTATTATGTGATGCCTTTTGGCCTAAAAAATGTTGGTGCACCTTACCAATGCACCATGACCTACATTTTCCATGATATCCTACACAAAATTATGGAAGATTATGTGGATAACTTACTCAACAAGTCTAAACTTTGAAAAGAATACTTGATAATTCTCAAAACCATATTCACTCATCTCCTCCAATATAACATTCGAATAAATGCAAAGAAATGTGTCTTTAGTGTTGTTTTTGGTAAACTCTTAGGTTTTATCATTTCTCTCTATGGTATCGAGGTTGATCCTACTTAGGTTAGATAAATATTAGAGATGCCTCCACATATTACTATCAAACAAATTTTTATCCTACAAGGAAAACTTTAGTCAATTTGATGCTTCATTTCCTAGTTGTCAGATCACTACCAACCTTTTAACCATCTCCTCAAAAAGGATGTCACCCTCTAATGGAAGATAGACTGCTAGGAAGATTTTGATATACTTAAACAATACCTCCTTTCCCCATCAGTTCTTATTATACCTAAGGAAAATCAACCTTATTACATATACATCTCTATAAAATACCATTCTCTAGGTATTATGATTGCACATTGAGATGACCAACATTGAAAACACATGATTTATTACATAAGCCACACACTTATCAATTATGAGACTCGATATACCCACACTAAAAAAATTGCCTTGCATTGGTCTTTTCTACCTATAAGCTTCACCATTATCTCCTAAATCACAAAACCTATGTGGTCACCCATACTAATCCTCTCAAATATATGCATTCTAGACCTTATCACAACCAACATGTAGCTTGGTGGCTCATGCTTCTTGCTAAATTTGACTTAAAGTTTATTCAATAAAAATCTATTAAATGGAAAAAAATCATTGACTAGTTAGTTGTTGTCCCTTTACCTAACAATAAACCTTCAAACCTTGAATTCCTTGATGAATCTATTTCAACACTCTCCATAAAGGACATCTCCTATCAAATGATGATTTTATTTGATGGATCTAAATGCCAACATGGTGGGGGTGTAGTGGTCATACTTATTCCTCTAGATGGTAAGCCTATGCCTTTGTCATTTATACTAGATTTCGAATGAACTAACAATATGGCTGAATATGAGGCTTTGATTCTCAGACTTCAAATAATTGTCTTCTTGGGTATCAAATCCATAACCATTTTTGGTGATTCTCAGCTAGTGGTTAACCAAGTTAATGGTTCTTACCTATGCAAAAATGAAATTCTACCATGGTATAAACCATGTGTCGATACACTCTTGGGATCATTTGACTCTTATCTCTTGAAAAATGTTCCTTGATCTAAAAACAAGCTTGCTGACATGATGGCTTCACTTGCTTCACACATACCCTCTTCAAGAATCTATGTTGTTGTGTATTGCTTAACATTACTCTCCAATGTCTCAGCTAACATCTTCTTTGTAAAAAATGTAACAACCAACCCACAATACTTATGGTACAAACAACTCATGGATTATCTTTCCTTCTCTATTACCCCTCTTGATTTTTTAATAATGGTAAATTGGCCTTCATAAAACATGCCACTCATTACACTATACTAGGGGGACTTCTCTACAAGTGAAGTTTTGATGGTCTTTTCCTTAGATGCCTAAATAGTACTAAAACTCCCTCAGCTATTAAGGAATTCCATGATGGGATTTGTGGTTGGCATTTTAATGGTCACATAGTTGCTAAATATATTTTTTGACTTGGCTATTATTGTCCCACACTTGATCAAGATTGTGCTGACTATGTTTGACATTGTGTCAAGTGTCAACAACATGTTAACCTCATTCATATTACTAGTCATGCATTGCAAGTTTCCAAATAATTTTGGCCCTTATCTCAATGAGTCTTAGATCTAATAAAAGATATTAACCCTCATTCATTACTTCATCATCACTCTATTATTACTGCCACTGAATACTTCACCAAGTGGGTCGAGGCCATCCCTCTTATCTCCACTAAAGTTGATAAAATTATTGACTTGATTAACCATCACATCATCTACCATTTTGCTATAAATCACAAGATTATAACTAATAATGGTAAGTATTTTAAAAATAAGACTATTTAAGGTCTTTATGATGCATTTGGAATCAAATTAAGCTTCTCATCAACATACTATCCCCAAGATAATGGATAGGTAGAAGCTTCTAACAAAACTTTGACCAAAATTCTCATGAAGGTAGTCAATAATATGGGTAAGGATGGGCACACACATTATTTTTGCTTTATGGGATTACAACACTAGCATTCAAACCCTAACAGGTGCTACACCTTTTTCATTGGTATATGGGTTGCAGGTTGTTTTGCCTCTTAAGGTCCAAATTCCTTCGCTTTGCATTTCTCTACATGACATACTAATGATGAATTTTTCCAAGAATGTTTGTCCAAACTTGAATTTCTTGATGAATGTCATCTCATAGCCCTCAACCACCTTCAAGTCTATTACAATCATATCAAATGCACTTATAATAAAAACCTCAAAGAGTGAGGTTTTAATATAGAAGATCTTATCTTAAAATAAAATCAACATGTGACAAACATGGAGAAAAGAAAATGGGGTAAATTTGATCCTAATTATCTTAGACCTTATATCATAAGTCACAAGTATGGTTCAAGAACTTATTGCTTGTCTTCTCTTGAAGGAAGGCCAGAACCAGAGCCTTTAACTACCTTGCATCTGTGACCATTCTTTTGTTAAACCAACATCACTTTATGTTTAACATGAGCTCATCCCTTGAGAATCCATATTACATTCATTTACATTGCTCTTCACTCTTACTCCTATACACTTTGATAACTTACACATTGGTATGATTTTATCCTCATAGTGAAAAACTTCTAAGCCTCTATAGCCTTGTCCATGACTAAAAGTAAAAAAAATAAAAAAATTGGGATATTTGAAAAAGTTCTAAAATCTCAAGTCATCTTTTTCAACGTAGACTACTCCCTTGAAGGATAACTATGTAACTTCCCTTTTCTATTATCAATAGACTACTCCCTTGAAGGACACCTATTTAAAATTAAAACAAACACTTAGACTACTCCTTAGAATGATGGCTAAACCAAGATTTTTTATTAAATGGAAAAAAAAATGCAAAAGGCTCTTCATCTTTTTTCATGACCTTAACCTATAAAAAATCCCATTATAGGCTTCTCACATTGATCAACTTACACCAAAAAAAAAAAATCTTTACGTTATGGACTAGCCTATATTAGCTTTCAGGGTGCCCATAAAAGGGACATATCATTTCTACTTGGTAGGTTATGTTATCTAAAATTTTTCCCTCAATCTCCCATTTTTCCTCTCATAATCTTTCAAGGAACTATGAAGCTCACTTAACATGAGGAAAACACAATGCTTCTCTAACAAAAACAATGGTTCAAAGATATAATGCATGAAAGAGGCTCATTTTCCTAAGCCTATTTATGTGCTAAAATATGGTCTTTGCCAATGAACGAGCATTCTACCTTTTATTTTTCCTTCCACATCACATGTCGATATCTCTATTTGAGATGCAAAAACAATGTCATACCAACATTAACCTAATCAACATATTTATTTTATGCACACACCATCACAAATATGTAAAAATGACATAATCAACCTATTTATTTTATGCATACACCATCGTACATATGAAAAATGCTGAAATAAATTAACCTACTCAATCTACTCATTTTAAGCATACACTATCACAAATATAGAAAAATTCTAAGATGAAGATAACCAATCAACTACACATATACCATCACATAAATGGGAAAGGCTAGTCTAATGTCAAATAACATTATCAACATTAACATCCAAATTAACATAACAATAAATGAACATCATCCATATCAACATCATAAACATAAGAAATGCATCTCAAATAAACACATGGCAATAAATAAACATCTCATATATAAATATGTGATCAAATACATGTTTATCATCTACATCATCAAAACATCATAAATCTCTCTCAAAATATACATCTCACATATTTAGCTCACAAGTTGGTATACATATATATATATATATACAAAACTAGCAAAACACTAATACTCAGGGTCTTCAAGGCTCTCCTTGAGGTCATGAAGATGCAATATCATCACCACTCTCTATCTATCTACATCTATATGAGCTAGAAGCTATCACACATGACATCAACCTCTCCTACTCTTTAAAATCTAAATATCATTGTATCTATAGGAACTCTCTAATTTCTCTCTCATAGTAAGCAATCTCATCTAGGGTAGTCAAATACCTCACATTTGATATAGTCTGTGGTGGACCTATGGCACTTAATGATGGTCTATCCTATACTGGTCACTATGGTAGTGGTGGAGGAGGAGTGTCCTAACCTACTAATACTATTAGACTATCTCTCTCTACCATCACTACAGTCATCTGACCCTATAAAATAGTCATCTAGCCCTATAGAACCCCAATCTGATCCTACAACATCACCACCTACCCCTATAAGGATAAAACCTCTACTTGGGCTATCTCTTGAGCCTATACTACTATATGTGATACATCTCTCTCCCTAAGTAACCCCTGTATATCTTTTAGTGGCCTCTTGACCTCCATCATCAAATGTAACCCTACCTACCAAGCTGTATAAGTAGTTGTACACCTTAGGTCCCCAATATTTGGTCCTAGTAGTAGCTCCTCAAAATTTGGCCCATTGGCCTCCTCAAAAAATGGTAAAGGTGTCTTTATGTCATCCCCCTATATTGAGGGAAGCTAGGTGGAATATCCTACAAAAGCCCAAACTATCTCCTCACTTGTGCCATGGGTACCATATCTAGCTCACTGGCCCATCTCCCCCTAACCCATAATGATCTCTAAAACCCAATAAGTGACTCTACCTACCCTCTAAAGATTGGATACATCATATATGGTCTCTACATGATATATATAAGGATCATGCCCTTGATCATGCACTTATAGTAGGTGATGTCTCACATGACACCATCCACTAAGGTATATCTCATCCCATCTCTCCACCATCTAAATCCAAACCTAAAATTAGTTATAATAGTGGTAGTTAGCCCTGGTGGTCATGTCACCATGATGTGCTCATATTCCCAATAGTGTAAAAGATGGCTGACACACAAACTATATTATCGATATAGCCTCAAACTCCATAACTCTTTGTATAACTATGCCAAAAATACTAGACCCTAGGCAAAAATAGTCTACTACTCTATCATTTACATAAGTACACTAGTCAAAGCAATCATAAATCTCCCTCTATCTACATCAAGTAATGCATAAACCATGATATTGATCATCATCAAGATGCTAAGATGATGTTGTTCCTCATCAGCCATATAGAGTGGCTCATATGTAAAATTTGTAGAGTGGTAGGTCACCTCATTGACATGCTCCCCATGTAAGATAACTATATGTATATCATGATCCTATCTCAAGCATGTGAAAATCTCCTCACCCTCGAGTGTAGCTATAGAATCCTATAGACATCCTCTTATATGACTCTCAACTCTCTAGTCAAGAGATGGAAGGTGTTGGTGGTATGATCCCACCTCTTAATCAACACTATCATCAATGACACATCCCATGTAACATGATAGTATCAGCATACTCCTCCCAAACTAATGGATACCATATGATCTCACTCATCTAGAGTAACATCTCTCCTCATTCATGTTAATAACCTTGGTAGATAGTCTCATAGTGTAAGCTCCATCTTCACCTACATCCATACACAAATGAATCAGGTCACATCCTTTTTAATCTACTCCCTCACCACCTTTTCCCCTTTTTATTAGGATAACTACATTGGTCTAAGGCCCTAAATTGGGCTATGTAAGTAGCACTCAGATGACATAGGGTCTTCTAAGGTTAGCTTAGCCATAAACCCACCTTACTAACTACCCTAGGTTTTACTGCCTCTTGATATCTACCCTAGGCCTACCCACCTATTCCAACTCTAGGCCTCACTTCCTATATCCTTGACTCTTTACATTATAACCTGACTTTTAAAACCTAGATTTCTCAACTATCTTATTTCACCTTTTTTCCATACAACCAACCTTTTAGATCTTTTTCTTAAGTTTTGGGAGAATTGCATTGGCTTGAGGCCCTAAACTAGGCTATGTAGACAACACTCATATGACATGGGTTCTTTCAAGGTTAGCTTGGCCATTAGGCTAGTTGACTACTCCCACTAGAGATAAAAGACTCACCCTTTCTCTTATCTATTTCTTTTCAATAGTAACTGACATCAGCATTAATGCTAATGTTGGCACTTTATCAGCCTATGTAATAGCTGACATTAGTAGCACATTACTAACCTTGGTGCCATATCAACTAATGTCAATCAACCATTGGCTGACATCGGTCAATATCATTGATGTTAGTGATTGGTTTAACCCTAGGTCCAAATAAGCCAAACCCAACCTACCCATTTCCCCTAACAAACTACCCCAAATTACCCTAATTTATCTTATACCTACCCTAACCTATTCTATACCCCCCCAAATCCTATTTTATACACATCCACCTCTCATTTAACCTAAAACTTGAAAAAACTAAATCAAAGTAGTTAGGGCTCTTACCTCATCTCACCATCTCCTCCTGGCTGGCACTATTGACTCCTATGGTCTTGCACCTCCTGTTAGGTCCCCTTCTTGTATTGTTATCTCAAATCACTCTCAAAGCCCTATTTCTTCTCCCTAATCAATAAGTAACAAATGATTTTGGTCAGCCAACAAACCCCCTTTTATCAAGTTTGGTTGGCCACTGACATCGGCAATATTGACCTAACCTACTGATGTTGGTGCTTATGATTATCAACATCAGTAATGTTTCCTTAGGTTTGCTAATGTTAGCACTTTATCTTAATAATATTGACACATATTATCAATGTTGGCACCTTCCCAACCATGTTTTCCAACACAAAAACACCTAACTTTGCATAACCTTACCCATATATTGGGGAAACTAGCGATCACATATATCTCCACCAACCATGACATAATGACATTAAAGATCATTCAAATCTTCACCCTCAATGACTATGCTTATAGATCATGAATATTTATTCCCTCATTAAACCTTTTACACCATGAGTACATTACTTATCCTAACTGTAGTTGGCTATTATGCACACACATGTATTTTAATTGTTGTGGATGGAAACCAATCCCATCCTATCACCTTCAACCCTTCTATGTTTCTTAGGGGCACTTCCTACCTCAGATACTTGGGACACATTGACCATTAGAGCTATAAATTTGATTTATTTAACCTATAATCTATCACTTACAAGCTATGTTTTGGTTACTTCTATTCAAGTCCTCCTTAACCTTACCTATTCTTAACATTGTCAACTATAGCTCATTATATACAGTGATGCTCAATTCTCCACTAGTCACCCAATTATGTTTTTATCAAACTAGTACCTGATTCTAGTTTCTCTTCCATTCATTCCCATTTTGAGGGGGGATACCTCATCCAATACTTGGAGCATATAACTCCTATTTTTGTCTTACAACATGTTAGTTAAATTACAAGACAAAAAGGGGAAAATGTAGACACCAAAATTACATCACATACATGTGCATAACTCCCTATGTCAAAACCCCCTAAGCCTATTTTAATAATAATAATTAATCTCCCTAACCCATACTTTTACCCCTCACACATTTAATTAATTTAAAATACTTAATTAAGTTAATTAAAAACCTTTATTGCCACCTTACCTGACCACCTCTCCCCATGACTAATTCTCCTCTGGTGAGTCACCTCAAGACCTAGTCCCCTCATCTTAAGTACTTAAGACTTATTCCTACTTCCAAACTAAATTCCTAAACAACTACTTCCTTCTTAACCTCCTATTTTTAATATTTTATAATGGGTGTCACACTTGGCATGCATAACAATAGAAAATAGGCCAAGAATAAAAAGGTTTACCTATTATAGGGCACCGACATTGGTTAACCCATGACCAACATCGGTGGGATACCTATCGATATCAATAGGATCACCAACGTCAATAATATAAGTCAAACTCCAACCTATAGTTTAGGTCAGTAAAAATTATGAAAATTAATTCCTACTCTTGTTTAGGCTCTCAGCATTTGATTTTTGACATCCAAGCTTATAATCACTTTGTATAAGTTAATCACCATCAGTAACTAAGCTCTTAAGGACCAACAACACCTACTTGTTCTCTTTATTTAGGCACTCAAGTTTGGAGTCCCTAATAGAGATTATCAACCCAACACTTATCATTCATAGCTAAGTATATCATTGATATTATAAGTCATTTAAATATTTATTCTTCTATTTCTTTATATCTACCCTACACTAGTTTATGTACCTCTGACCATACCCCCATGAGGGAGTTACAAAGCTTCCTTGATTGTTACCCCTTACATGCATACCAAACCTCTGAACAAAATTAACCAAGTCATAAACTCCCTCTCTTAACTCCCTTAACCTCTCTGACCTAAGCCAAACAATTTCCTAGACCTGGAAAAGACTTATACAACCTCTTAGACAATTATTTCCCCTACCAACCTCGGTAACCTAACTTACATCAATCACCTCTTTACTGACCTTAGAAGCCTGACTAATATCAGTCACTATCCTAATAGCATTGGTGACTATCAATTTCCTAACCTATTCAAAACCTACCTAGACAAACTCTAAAACACCAATAAATCATCTCTCTTGCACCCTGCCACTCTCTATTGTGAATAGGTTATTAAAAATAATAATTTTATCTCTCTTTTACTCTTTATTTATCTCTCTTTTAGTTATTTATTATTATTTTATCTCTCAAAAGTAGACTATCATCTCTAGGAAAGTTTCACACTTTCTAGAACAAGCACGTATCTTGGTAGCCCTCATTTATCTACTAACAAACATCTTGTGGTAGTGATTTCTTATTTATAGGTAGTCCTCCCCATCCAAAGAGGAGTACTCACAACATCTAGATACGACACACAAACTAAATCTAGGTTCATTCTAATCACTTATCCCCATCCTTTTATTTATTTTCCTTTAGACTTAGAATAGACAAATTTTAGTGAAACATGGAGACCAAGCAATTTTAAAACTCTCCACCTAATTAATTGTGATCAATAAGCAAGTGTTGGAAGACAAGGTGGATATGGATTCCCATTTCTAAGTTTATCAAAGGTTGGTGGCCTAGTCATAGGTGATATTCTAAGAGCTACTAATGAATCTAGCTAAATTATACTAGGAGTTTAACTTAGTGATAGTTGTACTCATTGTCAAAGATCAAAATCTAAGTAATTGAGAAGTAGTTCATCTATAGATTTTTCATGTATTAGTTAGGTGGGCCCTCAAGGTTCTTGTGAAGGGATTTATGGGAATTTTATTCTATTTTTTAAATTTATATAGTTGTAACAACTTGGAGTATCCATCATGGCTTAGGATGGGAATTTCATTCTACTAGGAGGTGAGCCCCATCCTCATCTATAAATGAGCTATATTTTGTTTTGAATCTCAAAAATTTGTCCTAAATGTTGTTGGAATTGAGGATTCCACTTGCTTCTTATTTCACCTTTTTGGATTGCAAATGTCTGTCATGATCAATATTTTTGTAAACAAACTCATTTTAATGAATGCAATCCTTCACTTTATACAAAATTTATGGTTTATTGATCAAAATTTGTTAATTATTTCAAGTTCTTGAATGAATGATTAATTCTAATAAAATTAAACTAATGCTTTTTTACTTAATGACTATAGTGTTTATAACATGCTCTATTGTTGTAACCCATTTATAAACCCTTTTTAGTTTCCTTACACCTTTTATAATCAATGAATTAATCTGAATGTTACCTTTGGAGATTCTATGTGTTATTTACTATGCACTTTGAATATTGATATTTAGTGAGGGGTATATAAATCAAGTATTATTTCCTATTTCCTCATGTTTTTCCCATTTTATAATGATGATTCATAACATTTGGTATATCTTGGCACATAGTGGTACAACTATGGTAGGGCCCTTAGCTCAGTTATTCAAGCATTAACACCTTTTAGGCCTTGAAACACTCTTTCCTACCCTAATTTAGCCTCTTTTTATGTTTATTTTATACACTAGACTTTCTCCTTCACTTTATAAATATATGAAGGGTGGTCTAAACAACAAGAAACAAATAGAAGCTCTCTCAGTTATCAACTATCCCAAGGTGTAATTTCACATATCTTGAACCACTGGTAGTAATATTCATAGTTGTTTGAGTGATAAAGGTTAACTTACTCAATCCTTGGATTGAACTAGCATCAATCCAAAAATTAATAAGTGGATATTTTATCCCATACATTGTCTCTTTCTTTCCTCTTTAGAACACTCAATCCAATGAATACCTTCAGAGGCATAAAGTATATCAAGCCTGACAATAGCTAGTTATATAAGGAGGGAATTTATTCAAGAGTACTTAACTAATAATAAACTTAACTTTTATTTATTTAAATATTAATCCCTCTATTATAACCCCTATTGCATTCTTAATACACACACAATAGTTGGCACTAGAAGGATGACCTTTCTCTATACGTGTTTAGTAGTTTATTTGGTTATTATTGATAATAATAACATTTTAACTTTTGTTTTGAATCCTATTACACCTATCACCAAAGCTAGGTCCCATCCTATCAAACTAATTGTATCACCTTTACAGTTCCATAAGAGGCCCATAATTGGTAGACCTAGACCTAGACTTATAGTTGTTTCCACTAGCTCATCTCTATAGTCTCCCCCAAATAGACCACCATAATGGCTCTCCAAGTACATTGGTTAGATAGGTCATCTATCAGCATTCCCTAGGTTATCCATTACTTTATTAGGAACCTTGAAAGGTAACTTCCCCATTTGACTCTTGATATGGGATAAATGACTAAAGAACATGTAGCCTTATACAAAACTACCCTAAGACTTCTTAATATGGAACATGAGGATGTAGTATGAAATATTTTCCCATTCACATTGATGACATTGACCTATGACTAGTTTCTCAACCTTCCTAAAAACTCAATCATGAATTGGGATTATTTTAACAGGGCCTTATTGCCTTAATTTAGGTAATTAATTAACCCTAGTGTCCTCTACCAATAATTCAATTACATTAAATAAGAACCTAGTGAGTCCATTAGAAGATTCAATGCTAAATTATAAAAAGATTATAGCTGAGTTACCATGCCATACCATCCAAATGTGCAACTAGCACTAGATATGTACAAAAATGTTTTAGATCCATAGATGGCCATGTTTCTAAGGTGAGATCTAGTGATAGTAGACTTACCCTAACTTATGATAAATCCATAAAGGTTGATAGGTATTTAAACCCCTATGTCTAAATTTTATCTCCCATTCTCAACGTATTACTTTATATTCTTACCTTGAACTTGTTACCCAATGCCAACTAGAATATTTTGATGATTCAGCCACTGCTATAACAAACCAACTCTCTCTAAGTCATGTTGTGCCAAACCAACACTTGGATTTATTAACCTAATAAACCATGAAATGAGCCCTTAGATTTAGCATTGAGTGAAGCTAACAATAGCTAATAACACCATAAATATACCCCATGAGTCTAATCAAAATGAGTTGTATTTCGTCCAATGAATTTCCCAAAAACTAAGTAATGAATTCTTAGGCATATAAAGGCAAATGGGTAGCTCTAATGATAAAATTTCAAATAAAAATTTATTATACCAAATATAAAATAATAATTATAGTCATCTTGACAATTATCTAGAGTCCTCCCCTAACAAATTACCAGAAGCCAACATCTACAAGATATCTTTGCTTAACTAGTGTTTAGTGCACAACATGACTGCATATGGGGAACTAGATTATATAGAGTCTTGTATCACATTTGAGATATTTTAAACATATATGGAAGAGTACGAGGTGTTCCCAAATCACCCAAAATCATCAAACTTAGGTAAGCCCCTTAGCACAACCATAGTGCTAGAAACTATGGAGTTTCCTAGATAGGAAGAAAATAACTTGAAGGAGAGAAATAGTGAGGTCCATGCATTCCAATAGTTCTAAAGGAACAATTATGCCCTAAGTAAATCAAAAACACAAAAACTTCTTTATAATTTTACACCTAAAAATTATAACACAAACCCACTAGATCATAATGCTAGGAATGACCCTCCACTTCTAAAACACTATAAACTAAAATCTTGTACACAAACCCCACTAGTTTAGAATAAGGGAGGATATAACATAGTATAGGACATGAATAAAATTAAATAAAATAATACCCTCCATGAAATTACTCAAATCACTTAGAAATGTGATCTTATGTTGAAATCCTTAACTGAAAATCCAATACAACCTACCCAGACTAAGTAGAAGGTGGTCCACACTAATGTTCATAATTATAAGAACAAAATAGAGGTCCCCAATTTCCTCCTAACCATATTGTTATTTGTAAATAACCTACAAATGTTTTTATTGGACTTTGAAGCCTTAATAAATGTAATGCCAACTAGTATGTTCAATAAGTTAGGGCTAGTTCCTATCAAATTAGATATGGTGGTGGTTGAAATAGATAAGTCAAAGGTTAAAGTAGTGGGTGAAATTTTGAATGTCCACATGAAACTATAATTTAAACCTAAGATTAAATAGTTTATAGACATCTATGTGGTAGATATTCTTGAATCCAATGACACATGCCTTAGTAGGGACTATTCTAAAACATTAAGCAGGCACATGGCCACTAGTTTTTTCCATATGTGGTTACCCTAGAGGGGTATATCCAATCATATCCATGTGGATATAAAACCTCACATGAAAACATGATAATTGAATACAATGTTATCAATGAGAAAGTAAATCTAGCATCCTTAGACTTAGGGATTTATATGATAAGCACAAAACCTACTAAAGATTAAGCTCATAATGAGCCAAATATACTAGGCCTATGGTCCCTATATATAGATTGGTTTCATTCCAAATATAGTAGAGGAGAAGGTTTTATACTAATAGATCCCCAAGGAAAGAGATACATAGGTTCATATAGATCATAGTTACCCTTTACAAATAATCTAGCAGAGTATGAGGGTTTAATACTAGGGTTACAATTTGGATTGAAGCATAAATCTAATAAACTATGGGTGTTTAATGAATTTGAGATGACGGTCAATTAGGTTAAGAGTAAATTTTATTGTAAGTTGTCTTACCTTAGGAGGTATAAACATAGGGTCTAGGACCTAATCAAAATGTTTAGTGTATTCAACATCATCGCCATTTATAGGGAAGAAAACCAAGTTTCAAACTCATTGACATCTATATTAGAAAACTTAAATCCTTTAGATGACATTGAATTGTAGGAGTTTTATATGGAACTAGTCCCTTGCTCATCTATCTTAGACAATGTAATGAATGTATAGGTCTTTGAGGATGATCAATAGAATATACAATTGTTAATAGTGTTGGGATATTTGAGGCCTAGGTAATTAATGAAGCAAATAGAGATAACCCTAGAATCAAACTTTTAATGATGAGATCCTCAACATTCATAGGAATAAAATCCCAAAAGGGATAATTTCCTAAGAAAGGGTGTTTGACACCTTAGACCTGACACCCCAAATAAATAAACCAAAGTTTGAGAATAATAAATGCCAAATCATCAACCTTAGCTCTATAAAAAATATCAAATTATTAATGTGGGTCCTAAATGGATGGACCTTGAGCTTGAGTAGCTATAAATATATTTTTTATAATATAAATATGTAATTGCATGGGCCTATAAAGACCTCAAATTCTTTGACACAAGGGTGATACTCACACTATATCACTCAAACCAAGTCAAAAACTATTTAGGAAAATACAAAGCCATGTGAAATAGATCATCAAACCATTAATACATAAAGAGGTCCATAAGTTACTCTTTACTGGGATAATTTTCTCACTTTTCCATTCTACCTAGGTAGCCAACCTAGTGCTTGTGTAAAAGAAGAATGGAGAAATTCATTTATACGTAGACTTTCAAAACCTAAAATGTGCCTTAGACAAAGATAAATATACATTACTTTCCCTTAATGAGGTGATCCAAATGGTGAGTGGATCCCAATTGATGTATTTATTAAATATATTCTAAAGATACAACTAGGTCTTGGTAAATTTAGAATAATGGGTCAAAACCACATTCACCACCAAATGTGGTAAATTCACATATAAGCGAATGCCATTTGGGTTGATCAATGTTGGAGTAACATTTCAAAGGGTAATGAATTTCTATTTAAAAGGTTTGATTAGTAAATGCATAATAATTTATATGGATTACTTGACTATGTTTTCAAAATACATGTTAGATCAAATACACCACTTATAAAAGGTGTTTGAAAGATTCAAGAGGTATGGAATTTATTTGAACCCAAATTAAAGTGTATTTAATGTCATTAAAATTAAGCTTATCTTTCATATTATCACATAATAAGGTATTTCTATCGATGTAGAAAGAGAAGACATGATTTTTAAATTAACTCTACCTAATAGCAATAATGAATTAAAATCCTTTTTGGGAAAATTATATTTGTTCACAAATTCATTTCTAGATTTGTCAAAATTATAAAACTTCTGAATGTTATGTTGAAATAGGATATAAAAGTGGAATGAGATGCTAAATCAATAAAGTATTTCTAAGACATAAAATATGCTAACATGCAAGCCCCAGTGTTGATCACCCCATATTACATGTAATATTTTTACATTTACCCTTTTGCTTCTGAGCACATCATCACTACGTACCTCACACAAAGATTAGATGGATAATAATGTCTTATTGATTTTATGAGAACCAATATCAAGGATATATAACTAAGGTATTATACCTTTGAAAAAAATAATTTTTCACTAGTAATGACCATGAAGAAATTAAGACACTATATCCTTATAAATAAGGTGTATGTAATTATCCTAGACCTAGCCATCAAGTAAATGTTTGGGAAAAACAAACCAAGTGAGTGCAGAGGCAAATGAGTGACATAGCTATAGGGATATTATTTATAAATAAAATCATCTAAGTTTGCTAGAGGATAGGTAATTACTTATCTAATTACCTAAATCTCTCCAAGGATCATTATGCACCAAGTGGATTAGGAGCTAATACTATAATGAGATTTGTACACCCCAATCATACACTATCTACTCTATGAGAACACAATACCTAGGTTGAATCAAGTGTAGAAAAGAGCCCTTAGACTTAAATCAACAAAACATATATTTTATAAAGGATTTATCTTCAAGAAGAATCATGAATGAGTCTACCTTAGATGCTTGTCAAAAGAAGAGGCCAAAGAGGTAATGTCTAGCTTCCATGAGAAGTTGGGAGCTAGTCACCCTTTAGCGAATGCAATGACACACAAGATAATTTGTGTAGGCTATTACTAGCCTATATTATTTAAATATGTCCATGCCCATGTCTAGACTTTCCATTAGTGCCAAACCCTCACCAAAAGGGAAATACATGTAGAAATGTCATTATAGCTAGTTATAGAAATGAAACCATTTTCCCAATGTGGGATAGACTTCATGGGGGTCATCAACCCCAATTCCTTAGAAGACCATAAGTTTCTTCTTATGGCTATAGATTATTTCACAAGGAATGATGAATTAGGGAAAATAAAGAAAATCACCACCACTATAGTCATAATTTCATGGATAACAACATAACCACCCAGTTTAGGACCCCTATCTCATTAGTATGTGATAACGACCTTGTATTTAAATCTATAAAATTCACCAAATGGGTGTATGATAATGGAATCACATTGATATTATCATCTAATCAATACCCAAAAGGTAATATAATATAATATTAAACCAACAAAAATGTAATATATGCCATAAAGAAACCTATAGAAAAGAAATCCTTAGAGTGGTATTCACTGCTTAAATTTACTCTATGGGCTAACTACACTAGGTATAAGCAAGAAATTAAAAAGTCACCGTTCCTAATAGTCTATGGATTAGATCCAATTCTATTGGTTATGTTTAGGTTACTTACATACTATTTCATGAAATAGTATACGAAACAAGATGATAAAGTGAACGCTAAGCTCCTTGACATTATCAAGTTGGAAGAAGCCTATGATGAAGGCTTACTCAACTTCAACAAACATCAAGGAATAGTGAAATGATGGTTTTAAAAAAGGTCCAAGGTCAAATCCTTTAGGATTTATGATCTAGTAATTCTTTGGGATAAATCCCACAAAATAATGGCAACATGCCAAATGCAATCCCCTATAGATTAGCCCCTACTAAATATCTGAGCTACTTAACCATAATGTTTTCCACCTTAATGACCTTGAAGGTAGAGACCTCCCATTACTAGTGAATGGATAGTTCCTAAATAATTACTTCTTGGCTTCCCATTCCAATGTGATCTTAGAATAAACTTGGTAAGGGTAGTAATGTATATATTAGACTAGTTTATTTTTATCATGTGCTTGTTTTGATTATGTGTTTGTTTCTACTGTGTGTTTGCTTCATTTGTGTTTTATTATTTTTGGAGTTGTGTTTTTTCTATGGTGTTTGTCTCCCATAAAACCTTTCCCCTGATCTGGCCTCCAATTGAAATCAAGGGAGTAGGCCCAACTAAAAGTATCCTTTAGATAACTGCAATAAGTAACCACCATGAATGGCAAGGAAATCTTAGGAGGTACAATGACATTTTGGAATACCAAAGATGATATTTCATTATAATAAAATCAAAGGTTATAAGATATTATTTTACATTTTAGATCTTGGAGGCCAATGATTCTTAGCTAAATAAGTGAATTTTAGAATAACCCCATGTCTTTATAGAAGCCATCGAATTTGAACTTAATAAGAAAATACTAAAAATTGATATCACCAAACCAATATAAGATTAACTAAGTATTTATAAATTTCAAAATTACCCATCACACATGGATTGGTCCCAAACCCTAAATAGATAGAACTGTCAAATCTATTCAAAATAAAAATTTAAAATAAGGCTAGATAACATGCAAAATGTAAATTTTGAGTCTTCCTCAAAAAGGTTATTTAGGCAACCTCCATCATAGGATTTTTAACCTTGACAGTAGTGGATTGAGGCATTGAATGAGACCATAGTTATCTCTCTTGAGGCTATATATGCCTAGTTGATAGTTGAATAATTCCCATACCATTTCCCTTCAATTTGTACGTCCAATAGTGCTCCTTTATGATATCTAATGCCCAACTTGACCTAGACTTATTTAAGTGAGATATAAAAATGAATTAGTTGAAAAAGTATCACCTCACACACATTGATTATTTTCTATGTGAATAAGGTTTAGTATGTCACTTGTATATAATTTTAGTGCCTTTTTTTTTAATGTGTCTAAATATTTCTTGGTAGTCTATGTTTTATGAAGGAATGGAGGGTAATAGCTTGGGATCTAAGTTATTAAACACCACTTCCATATGTAAGTCTCTATTTTTTTATGTTTAACACACCCCATTTTTTAAAAAAATGGGGGACCCCTCTTTCCAGACCTTCTATTTCTCTTTGACTAACTCTGCTAGGAGAAAATACTTGAATTTCCATTTTTACCTGGTCTCCCTAAATGTATTACATGTTTGTAATGGCCTACTGATCCTTTTTGAGATCCTATGTGACCTCTAATATTAATTTAGTCATGTCTTGGTAATATCCCAAAATAAACTAGGCTTTTTCTTAGTTAGAGGGTTTAATGTGATAAATTTTTCTACATTATTATTCTCATTGAAAACACTTGGGGTCTCAAACTACTGATGTCTCAATCTCCTAAAATGTCATACTCCTAAATTCCTACATGTTACCCTATGAAATCCATCTGGTGGTTATGTGATTTTTTTATTCATCACATTTATTCTCATTTTACTTAGTCTCTTTTCATGGATTTTTATAAGAGGCATGATGGGATAAAAAGGGGCCATGTGGATAACTATTAATGAATTCAGGTCTTATCAAAGCTTGGAAAATAAAGGTGACTAAATGGTGTACACCTAATATCACCTAAACACACCTTCATACATATCTTATACTAACTTAAATACTTCCCTTCAACACTTAGTACATGACTAGTTGTTCTACATGCAAAGCATAGACACTTAGGCATAGTATCGATTAGGAAACTGTATAGAAAGACTCATAATCAATAAAAATTAACTTGGACACTCTAAACACAATCTAAATAAACTATTTACATCTATTTAGGTACCTATGAATGATCAAAAGACAAATAATAGGCCATAAGGCCTCTTTTGCTTTGTTGATGGGCTAATGCCCATGTAACCCTGTTTCGACACATTTCCTTTCAGAATTTGTTTTTGACTCATGATGACATAGAAATAAAATATTTTTTGAATACCCATTAAGGAAATTGACAACATATATGAATATGGGGTATGGTTCCTTTGTACGGATTAGGAGTTTTGATGACTATAGTAGATCTAATTAGACCTCTAAGAACCCTATTTTGGAAGGTGTAAGAAGAATGAAATGGATCAGAGACCTAGGACTAATGAAATTAATGTTAAATTATATAATAAGAACTTTCAAACTAATGTTTATCAAATTTATCAAATTGACACTCAATATCTTAGTCAAGACCCTCAATGTTATAGACTGTGTGGGCCTGTAGTGTTAGGTTATGTACAAAGTTTGGAAAATTATCATACCTAAAAAATTATATTGTGAAAATTATGATAGTGGAAGAATGTATGGATAGTTCACAAATTTCAATATTCGATAATTTTTCACCTTACACATTTTCTATACTAATAAGCCCTGATTTGGGTCAGTATGCATATAAATTAACCTACATGACAAACCATTAATTATAAAGACTCAAAGAAAATTGAATTTGTGTTATTTTACCTTACTTTATAATCTTGAGCACTCACAGTGGGCCAAACAAGTCCTTAAGTTGACTATCATGTTATGTGCTTGTTGACTTATGTATTCTGTGTATATAGTCTATAGAAAAGGTGATAAGAAAACACACTAAAATTAATTTCATTCTAATATCCTTCTCCAAAATATCTTACATCATATCAACCTCTTGGTCAAACTAAAAACCAAGTTATAAGTCAACAAATACAATTAAACTAACAATTTCTTTATTCTAGATTTCATGCAAACCAACTCCTAGAATATGGCTAACAAAATTTTCCAACAAAAAAATATCTTAACAAGCTATATCCTATTCAAAATAACTTGCGTGACCCGTAATATGCCTTTTAAAACAATTTTTGACAACAAACCAAAACCACTTGGCCTTTATACAATATTTAGGCCTTATTACAAGGTACTAGAGCATATTTGCAAGTTTAAATATTCAAACAACCTAGTTTTGGAGGGGAATTTATTTGACCATAACTAGACACTCTAACCTCTACCAAAGACCTTGAAAACACTTCTCAAACTTTTGAAGATGCTCCTGCATCATTCTTCCAAGGGTCAAAATAAGTTATCTTCACTTGTTATTATTCTCCATCAACTCCTCCATGCTTATGCCTAACTTGTGGATGTCATGTTTAGTCAACCATGTTGCATCTTTAGCTGGTAAGTTCTTCCACTTGATCAGTTACTAGAGATACTATGTCTCTTGTCTTCTTCACCACTTTCTTGTCCAAAATGTTCTCAATCTCTTTTGAAAATTATTTGGGTAGCTATTTTTTTGATTGAAAAGCTTCATCAACTTCCATCTCAGACTCTTCAACTGGTTGATCCTTACCTTTATATGGATATAGGTCTACAACATTGAATATTGGAGAGATTTCAATCCCTTTTGGTAGTTCAATCTCATAGGCATTGTTGAAGAACTTCCTTACTACCTTGCATGGACCGATTTTCTTCACTTTTAGCTTATTTTACTCCCTCTTAAGAAATATTTCCTTTCTAAGGTGGGAAATAACCAAGTATCCCACACTAAATCTGACCTCTCTCCTTTTTTGATCAACTCTTAACTTGTATTTGATGGTAATTTCTTCAATCTTCTTCTTTACTTGTTCATGCAAATCTTGCATTGCATTGGCAAACTCTTCTACATTATAACTTCTTGATTCCATATTGCTTAGATTTCTTAGCTCATATACATCTATAGGATGAATTCCATACAATATTTGAAATGGACTCATTCTTATACTTCTATTAGGAGAATCATTATATAAAAATTCATCTTGTGCAAATAGAAGATCCCATTGTTTTGGTTGCATACTTACCAAACTCCTCAAGATCTTACCAATGATCCTATTGAAAAATTGAGTTTATGGATGGTAGGATGAGTTGAAGCTCAAATGTGTGCCCAACTTATTCCACAATGTCCTCCAAAAGTGACCAATAAACTTGGTATCCCTGTCTCCTAGGGAGCCCATGCAACCTTACAATTTCTTGAAAGAATAGATTGGATATGTTAGTAGCATCACTTTTATTTGAACATGGAAATAAATGAGCCATATTTTAGAACCTATCAACCAATACAAACATGGAATAATGACCTCTTTGAGTTCTTTTCAACTCAAGTACAAAGTCCATACTTACTGAATCCCAAGGCCTATTGGGAATGGGTAGTGGTTGGTACAAACATGCATTTTTACTAATTACCTTGGCATGTTGGCATGTCTTACACCTATAAAAAAACTTATTGACATCATAATTCATACCTATCTAATAGTAATGAGCACTGAATTATGTTAGTGTCTTATTTTTCCCAAAATGTCCTACCAAACCACCACTATGTTTCTCCTTCAACAAATTCTCTCTCATGGAACTATTAGGTATACAAAGTTGGCTGAACCTAAATAGAAAACATTCTTATATCATGAAGTCTATCCAATGACTTATATCATCCACAACTAGATTCATACAAGCTTCATAAGGTGCCTTGAAATCTAGATCTTCTTTATACATCTTCTTCAACTCTTCAAATCCCAAGATGCTTACTTGAGACTCCTATATGATTTTATTCCTTATACTTAAATAATATACAACATTGTTAGATTTTCCTTTCTTATGATTAAAATTAAAAGCGAAACTTTGTAATAACTCAATCCATTTGACATGCTTTTGACTCAACTTACTCTAATTGCTAATGAACTACAAAGCATAGTTATTTATGAACAAAACAAATTCTTTAGGAAAAAGATAGTGCCTCCACTTCTTCAAATATTGTATAAGAACATAGAAATCCTGGTCATAGGCTGAATATCTCTTCTTAGCATCACTTAGTTTCTCACTAAAGTATGTTATGGTTTTCCCATCCTGACTTAAGATAATACCTATGGCAATTCCACTAGCATCACATTCCACTTGAAATAGTTTATTGAAATTAGGTAAAGTTAGGATTAGTTATTTAGTTACCTTATTTTTCAATAATATAAAACTCTTATCAATAACATTATCCTAAAAAAAACTTCTCTTATCACCCTTGATTGTATCTATCATTGGAGCAACAATCTCACGAAAATTTCTTATGAATTTCCTATAAAAGCTAGCCAAACCATAAGAGATTCTTACCTAAATGGTTATCCTAGGTGTAAGTCACTCAAGTATTGATTTTATCTTCTCCTTATCCATCTTTAAACCTTTCTTTGAAATCATAAATCCTAAGTAGATCAATTATGCCTTCATAAAACTGCACTTTTTCACATTGATTAACAATTTCTCTTTATGTAGTTTACTCAATACCATCCTAAAATGTTTCAAATGATCTTCCTTAGTTTGAATAAACACCAAAATATCATACAAATATACTATCAAAAACTTACAAGTGAATTCCTTGAGTACTTCATTCATTAGCCTAATGAAGGTGCTTGGTGCATTGGTTAGCCCAAATGGCATAACTAACCACTCATAGAGTCAATTATTGGTCTTGAAGGATATTTTCCATTAATCCTATTCTCTTATCTCAATATTATGGTACCCACTTTTCAATTCTATCTTGAAAAAATATTTAGCTTCACTCAAATAATCAAGTAAATTATCAATTCTAGGTAATGGGAATCTATACTTGATAATGATCTTGTTGACTGCTCTAGAGTCTATAAAAATCCTCCAACTCCCATAATTATTAGGACTAAAAAATATAGGAATAACATAAGGACTTATAATATCTCTTACCAACCCTTTTTTCAAGAGTTCTTGGACTTGTTTCTTGATCTCTTCATTCTCTCTTGCTGTTAACCTATATGTAGCCTTATTTAGAAGATTGGCACCTAGAATCAAGTCTATATGATGGATAATAACCATTAATGGTGGTAAATAATTATGAAAATCATATAAAATAATATAAATGTATTCATTCAACATGTCTTGAACCTTTAGATGTAAATAAGTTAACTTAGCGCTAGTGACTACACCTTTTGCCTTACCAATCACAACAAAGTTTACCTCCTCATTCATTTGGTGTATAAAATCCTTACCACCCATGATCACCACCTTATATTATTTTCCTAAAAATTCATCATCCTCTTGTTTCAATGGTGTGAGTGTGTGTTTAATTCAATTCCATCCTTCTCAAATTTGTATGTATTATTCATTCCATCATACATGGTCTTCCTGTCAAACTGCCAAGGCCTTCCAAGCAATATATGGCATACATCCATGGGCATAAAATCACATAAAATATGATCTATAAATGTTAAAATGTGAAAATATACTTTAAATTGTTCACTTACCAAGAGTTTGTGTCCCTTTTATATCCAAGAAACTTGATATGGTATAGGATGCACCTCCTTATTCAAGCCTAGTTTCTCCACCATCTCAGTTGACAATAGGTTATCTATACTTCAAATGTATCTAATGACATTAAATCACTTTCCCTTGCTCTTAAACATTGTACTAAACAATTTTTTCCTTTGTGGTGGTTCTATGATTTCTTTTTTAGGCTTCAACAAGATCCTTTTCATTATAAGAGATTCACCATCTTCTGGTACATCCTCATGGATTGGTGCTAGTCCTTCATCTTCATCTTCACCTTTGGCTACATGTACTACTATTTAATGTATTCTATAATCATTATATAGACACTTATATTCTCTATAACCTACATAATTGTTGCACTTGAAGCATTTGCCCATAAATCTTCCTCTTCCTCTTGATATCCTTGATATGGCGTCCTTCCTCTTGATGTATAGCTACCTGTTGAACTTTGTGAGCTGATAAATTCCTCTTGTGATGCTTTTATCTACCTTATACCTCTTTGATATCCTCTTCCTATAATGGATCTACCTCTTCCCCTTGCAAAGGAAGTATGTTTCCTTACAATCTTCTCATCAGCTTTCAAAGCAAATTGGTATGCTTCCTCAATTGTCTTGGGAATGAGTAGGCTAATCTCATCTTCGATGAAAAACTTTAAACCATTAGTGTATATTTCTACCATTTAAAAATCATCCTCAATATATCTTGATCTAATTGTTATCCTATAGAGCTCTTTAGTGTATTCTTTTATAGTCATGTCTTTATGTTTCAAATTTTGTAATTGCTTGAAAATATTTCATTGATAATCTAAGGGCATGAATTTACCTTTCATTTTTACTACCATTCTATCCCAAATTTTGATCTTTGTCTTTATTTTCCTCCTTATTTCTTTTTTTAATCCATCCCACCACAGGGATACATGGATCTTCAATTGGGCCATGGCATACTTGACCTTCTTGTCATCTTCCTCTATCATTTCATACTCAAAATACTTATCTAATGCTTTGATCCAATCAATAAAATATTATAAATTTAGATTAACTTCATACATGGGAACCTCAATATTTGGATTTTAATTTACTTTCATAATGGCTTTGATCAGCCTATATTTAGTTATCTCTTCCTCTACCACCAACTCATCATTTGGTGGCTCTTGTTCTCCTTCACTGAATTCTCCCATGCTAGTGACCCTACTTTAAGCCATCTCTAGGTCTTGCAACATATCTTGTAGATTATTGACCTCCTATACTATGATCATTTGTCCAGATAGTCTCCTTCCGCCTATTCTACCTCTATTTCTCACTCTCATGGCCATCTTGCCTCTCTTTCTCAAGTCACTTTTTTCTCTTGGTTGAATCTTGTATTGTGTGAAATCCCTTTTGGGTTCTGATAAAAAATTGGTGTACTCCTAATATAACCTAAATACACCTTCATACATATCCTATAATAAATTAGAGACTTCCCTTTAACACTTAGTACATGACTAGTTGTTCTACATGTAAAGCATAGACACTTAGGCACAATATCGATCAAGAAACTATATAGAAAGACTAATAATCAATAAAAACTAACTTGGACACTCTAACACAAGATAAAAAACTATTTACATCTATTTAGGTACCTATGAATGATCAAAAGACATACAACATGCCATAAGGCATCTTTTGCTTTGTTGATGGGCTCATGGGCTTGTAGCCCTATTTTGACACATTTCCTTTCATAATTTGTTTTTGACTCATGATAAAATAGAAATAAAATATGTTTTGAATACCCATTAAGGTAATTTATAACATTTATGAAGATGGGGTATGTTTCCTTTGTACAAATAAGGAGTTCTAATGATTGTAGTAGATCTAATTAGGCCTCCAAGAACTCTATTTTAGAAGGTGTAAGAAGAATGAAATGGATCAGAGACCTAGGACTCATGAAATTAATGTTAAATGATATAATAAGAATTTTCAAACCAATGTTTAGAAAATTTTCACTCAATATCCTAGTCAAGACCCTCACTATTACAGAATATGTGGGCCTGTAGGGTTAGGTTATGTACAGATTTTGGAAAATTATCTTACCTAACAAATTAGACTATGAAAATTATGATAGTGGAATGATGTATGGAGTGTTCATAAATTTCAAAATTTGACAATTTTTCAATGTACACATTTGATATACTAAGAAGCCCTAATTTGTGTCAATATGCATATAAAATAACCTACAAGATAAACCATTGATTGTTAAGACTCGAATAAAATTGAATTTGTCTTATTTTACCTTAATTTATAATCCTAAGCACTCATAGTGGGTCAAACAAGTCCTTAAGTTGACTGTCATTTTATGAGCTTGCTACCCTATGTATTCTATGTATACAATCTGTAGAAAAAATGATAAGAAAACACACTAAAATTACTTTATTTCATTCCAATATCCTTCTCCATAATATCTTACATCATATCAACCTCTTGATTGAACCAAAAACCAAGTTAGAAGAAAAAAATCCAATTAAACTAACAGTTTTCCTATTCTAGCTTCATGCAAACCAACTCCTAGAATAGGGCTAACAAAATTTTCCAATAAAACAATATATTAACAGGCTATATCTTGTTCAAAAAAACTTTGTGTGACCCGTAATATTCCTTATAAAACAATTTTTGACAATAAACCAAAACCACATGGCCTTTATACAAGATTTAGGCCTTATTACAAGGTAAAAGAGCATATTTTCAAGTTTAAATATTCAAAAAACCTAGTTTTGGAGGGAAATTGATTTGACCACAACTAGACACTCTAACATCTATTAAAGACCTTGAAAACACTTCTTAAAATTGTGAATATGCTCTTGTATCACTCAATGTTAGACATGTTAGTCTCATGGATCTAATACATATGCTAGATCTCAGGAGAGCTTAACTAATTGAGATATTACCACATAGCCCACGGTTAGATCCTATTAGAGCTTAACCAATTAGGGAACCAAAAATTTAGAATAGTTAGTCTCTAGGATCCATAAAATATGTCAGAGTCTAGGAGAGACTAATCAAATGAAAGGATGCCTCATGGTATAGAAATTAGAGTTTCTAGGATCCAACCAATAATCTCACCCTACTATCAAACATGTTAGTCTCCTAAGCCTGATAGAGAAGTCAGAGCCTAAGAGAGCCCAACCAAATAAGAAAGTTTAATGTGGCTTGTTATTAGGATTGTCAATCTCTCAGACTTGATAGGGGTTTTAGGGTCCCAAAGAGCCTAAATTATCATGTTAGGCCATAGATAATTTCCATACAAGACTAGTAGGGGGATCTAAATAGACCTTGGGAATGTGAGAATGAGGTACAATCAGATTTGAAATGGCTAATCAAAATATGGCACATGTATTTCACCTAGCCTTTTCATTCATCTAATCATGTAAGGATGAAGCACCCGACCATGTCTAGGTGTCAACAATTTTAATGTGAACCAATGAACATAAGACACATGACACAAAGAAAGAACCACATAAGAAGCCTAAAATATGATATGGCCATGTTCCTACCATGATTTTGGCAATAATGAAATGGGAAACTAGGCCCTCATTAGATAATTTAAAATGTCATGTTGCAATCACCAAATATAACAGTCAACGTATAATTGAAATATTTGAGTTTAATTCTAAATTAGTAAATAAATGGGAGGATTGAGTACCAAGTGAGCCACCAAATGTTATTAATGATATATATGTATTTACATCCCTATAAGTTCCTTGGGATGAACTCATTAACTTTTATTGGTCCAAGTTTCCTAGAATCCACTCCATTTTTGCTTCAACCAGTGCCCCTTGTGTTTTCCCCTCTATTCAATTTTCTTTGTAATAAAAATCCATCCCAACTATAATGATTGTATTATCCTCAAACCCCAAATTCAATGCCTTAGAGATGATAATCTCAACATCATAGACCTATACAAGACCACCTAAAAATAGAAGATAGGAATTATAAGATCCATTTTTAGGTGGTCTTGTACAGGCCCATGATGCCAAAATTGTCTATTATCATTCTTATTTACTTGATTTTTTGCATATATTCCTATCTTCCTTTATTTATAATTCCTAATTTTAGTATTTTTCCTCTTTATCATAGAGTAGAGATGGTGCCAACACCTCTATTTTTTAAGGATCCTCATAGGAGTATGCTCATGGATCGTGATATGACCTAGCCTTACCATTTTGATAGGTACCTTGATCACTATAGTTATTTTACTCCTAATATTAGTGAAACCTTTCTTCGACCTTCTATAGATCCTACTCATCCCTTAGTATAACCCTTATCAAATCCCATTCCCACTCCTACTATAGTTGAGCCCATTATTGCTCTTGCCATAGTTGAGCCTATTCCCACTCCTCTCATTGAGTCTATCCTTGCTTCTCATCCCATTTCTCCTTCCATTGAGCTTATTTTCATTCCTCTTCCATAACCACCTTTTATTGGTGAGGGTTTTCTTCCCTTAGATGGATCAATTTCCCACCAAATAGGCCAACAAGTCTTCTCTAACTTCTTCCACTCTTATTACACCTCCTTCTATGAGTGCTTCTCCTAAGACCACTCAAAAGTGTATTTATTGCTTTAATGGGAAAAATAATCATTCATATATTCATTATCTTAAGTTGTAATAATATATTGATACTTTACATCATTCCTTTAATTCATTAGATAAAACCATGCCTCCCCCAAAGGTTCTACCTGAATATGTACCTAAGTATGGTAAGGTGTATTATCTTTGGCACTAATATGACACCCATCACACTGATCATTACCACATCCTTCAAAATCACTTTAAGGATCACCTTATAGTTATTCCCATACCATATTCTATTCCTACCATAGGTAATCCCTATAAGAAGGCTTCTCCTTCTTCTCCCATGGATCCAACTTCAGTGGTTCCATCCCCTCTTGTGGTCCCTTTATCACCTTTTATGCCTCCATGCATGATTCCTTCACTTTTGAACCTTCCCTCACTCATGGATCCTTCTCTATTGGTGATTCATGCATCTCCCATATATCGTTCTCCCACACATTCTCCTAAATATCCCTTTCCTAATTTCCCTCCTCAACATGATCTATTGAATATTTCTACTTTTTCAGTTGAGGATATTTGAAGGGAAGTATTTTCCTAATTTTCATTGAAGATTGATAAGACATTAGCTACAATTCATATCCAAATTTATAGAGATTTATCTGATGTCTTAGATAATGTGTATGGGAAGATTTATCACTATTTATGATCACATGCATGGTGATTTTACATTTACATTTTGATTTAATGTGTGTTCCAATTTAATTTTTATATATCATTTGACGCTATGTCAAATATATATTTTATATATATAGTGCTTTTACCTTGTGTACTATATCTTTCTTATATTGTTATTTATATTTGCATATGATTTTCTTTCTTTATCATTGTTTTCTCTTTCTTTCTTGAGTTTTTCTCAAAACTCTATTCTCATGTCTTTATGATTGTTTGCTTTCCTATCTCTATTTTTCATAGTTGATTGTCATTATGACTTGGTTATACCAACCTTATTCCCTTTGGCCCTTATTTTATATTACCATTAGAAAATAATTCATCTCATTATACTTTCCTTTCATCACTCCACCTTTGTATATCCTTTTTCCCTTCTTCCTTTTTCACAAACTAAGCATATACACAGTTGAGAATTGAGATCACATGTTGGTTCATTGCTAAGCCTAAGTATACTAGCCTATCTTTTTCTTTGGTTACTTAGATTTTTTTAACCTTAGCCTAAAGCACATTTGTGTGTATAATTATATCTATCATTTATTGTTAATTACAAATCCATATGGAGGAGGAATTTTAAAAATACATAAAAAGTTATAATCCAAATCATATTAAACAAAAAGGCAATGATATAAAAGGAAAAAATATTTTTAAAAATCAAATGACACTAAAAGATGTGATTCAAAGCATATCTACTTATTATAGTCAAATCTCATACTCCATAGTTGGCCTAACAATAGAACTGAGGTCCTTTGGGGTGCGGTAGGCTAGTAGATTGGAAGAGGATAATAAAAAAATATTTTAGTGCTACCTAATTTCTGATATAAGTACCCAATCTTTGTAGTAGACCAACATCTCTATAAGGGGTCCTAAATAATGGGGAACACATCATGGGAAGGTAGGTCTATATTACATTTTCTTGTACCAATCTACTTTCATGAGTTAATCTTAGTAGCATGATTATATGCTTACAAATATTTGTGTCTATAGAAAACAAGTTTCCTTTATACATTGATGGTCACTAGTCACTAAATGTCTTCTCATGTCATTAGTATGCCTTTTGTCTCCTAAGGTCTTCTCATAAGATGCCTAAGTCTTGATTTTTACACACCCTTTTTCATTCCCTATATCCCTCAAATTTCCTCTTGAGAAATATTGTTTTATCTACTAATAATGCCCCTTCAGATCCCATTTGTTAGTTACTTTTAATACTATAGATAGGACCCATCGTTCCTCAAAAATTACCACCTTTTTATTTCCTATTACCCATATCATTTATTACCTGATTATCTTGATTTTTACACCCTAGTGGTGTTATCTTTGTGAGTTGTAGTTTAAGACCGTAGATAGGACCCAACATTCCTCACAAAATTTTCCAATGATCTTAGTCAAAAACAAAATTACATGTGTCAAATATGAGATAAGATGTGATTGATTATGAATTTACACATCATTGACATGATTCCCATCTTGATTTAGTATGTTTATATGCTTACTTTATTTATCTTCTAGTTTTATCTTCTTATTTTCTAAGTTCATGTAAGAATACAATAATTTTTCGAATTTTTCATACTTCCCATATTGAATTGGTGTGATAAATTAAAGACTAAATGTTACCAATTTTTTTTTCTCTTATACTTCCCAACATGATTTAGTATAATTTATTGACTTAATTAATTTGTTTTTATACCATTTTTTCCCTTTTACATACCTTCCATTTTATTACATTGTTTTCATACTTCCCAACGTGATTTAGTATGATTTTATTTGTTTTAATTTGGTGAAAAAAATCTTTCACTTTGGTTTTAAAACAAATTCTTTTTTTTACCATCTTGTTTTACCATCCCTTGGTTCTTTATAATTAGTCATTTTCTTGTTATTACACATTTATCAACTTTAAATAGTGTGTAGTACATTTTTGATTGATTGTATTTTACCAAGTCCTTTTACCTATTTCTTTTTTACCCATGCATGTGTTCAAAATAATCCTAGAAAATAAACCACTTCTCATATATTTCCAATAACGTATACAACAATAGATAAATACATGTTCTATCAATAAATATATTTAAAGCATCCACAACAATAACCATGATAATAAAAACATTCACAATCAACATAAATATGCCAAAATGATACATCACACAAACACACATCATCATCATCATCACCATCATCATCATGAGTTTTTGATACAACAAGTAAAACCATATATATAATGCTCTAGCTTTATAGCTAGGATTCATCTTGTCTATCTCTTGGCCTAGCCATGTTGCCTATTAAGGCCTCAATCTGAATCCTCTAAAAAATATGTTGTAAAGAGGCCATCTAGGATCTCAATCCCTCTACTTGTTCCTATAGGTGTGTTACCTAGACTAACTAGGTTAGGGTTATTATATGTTCCTATGTCACTATATCTAGATTCAAAACACTCTCCTTTTCTAGGTCTTTCCATGCCTATATCTCTCATGCACCCATCTTTGCTAGTGGTTGCATCCTCTCTCTCTATGCTCATATCTACCTTATTTTCTCTCCTACTAGTCTAAACCATCTCACCTAAGTTGGGGTAGATGGTACACTAGGATACTCTAATATAGTAGGGTCATATGGCTATAGAGTCTCATCCAAGACATCATGGAGTGCTCCCCTCATAAGAGACCCCCATATCTCCTCCTTTTCCTTATCTATGCCTAAAAAATCAACCTAGATAGATATTATATCACTATTATATCTCATAATATCCATATCTAGTCTCTATTTCAAAATAAAAAATTAAGCAAAAATTTAATCATCTTTATTACCTATCTATATCTTAACCACTATGGTCTCATCATCCACATGACTACCTAACATAGTCTCACTATGCATGAAACCTCATAGCATTGAATTTATAGGTCACCTCCTTAGTACAAATATAGTTGTGATGGCTTGCATCTACCTTAGCCTAAACTTGAGTGGCCTCTCTATCATCTAACTCTCATCTACCTCACCTGCTAGGTTATTAGGGATGGTGATCCTACCTCCATTGATGCCTTATTCTTATTGGTTATTTCTCATCTCATTATGGAGCTAGTGGTAGTACCTTAGGTACCTCTACCTCTGCAGCCCTCTCCTCTTACTTTATTCCCTATCATTCTTACGTAGTCCATGGTCTAAGCATTAGCCTCATCACTAGTAGCCTTAGTCCCCTCTTCCCCTATGGATCTCTCACATGCTGAGCCCACTACTCAAGCATAAATATTGATGTTGCTAGATGAGGTAAGATCATCTATCTTGATACTCATACTACCAGATATGGCTCTTTCCACTAGGTGTACTATCTGACCACCTCTTTCCTCACTTTAACTAGTGCAACTATGTCCCAACTCAACCATGTAGTCATTATGTGCCCATATGGATGCCACACTATGTTTATACATCTCACCATATTTAATGATAGGATATGGGGCATGACCTACACTACCTGGTCCTCTCTCCATCTTTTCACTTAAGGTGACCTATCATCGACTGCATGGGGCAACCCAATCAATCAATACATAAAGAAACTCTCATTTAAATTAATAATATGATTGGTCCTATTAAATTTTTCCCTCTAACTAACACATCATACATATCACATATGAGCTAGACCCAAAAGATGCAATCTATATCATATAGTACTCCCTCCTCTATGATCATCTACTCAAGGTTACCATGAATAGTGGTACCTTGTCATTCAACTTGTGACATAGCACTCGTTATGTCACAAGCCCTATCATAGCTTTCTAGATATCTAGAATCTATAATGTATATATGTCAAACATGTTAACTCTCCTACCCAACAATATTGTCTCTAAGTTTGTAGCCCACATGGCTAAGGCTCTCCTCTCCTCCATGATGTTTGATATAACTATAGTCATCAATGCTTTTACTATCGATAGCCCCAAGATGGTATGTACATCCTCCAAAATGATAGCTACCTCTACCACATCCCCATCCACCTCCCATTTGAAGGTGTTATTTAGTCCTTCCCAACATCCTAAGAACATGACTAATAAATCAACACTCAGGGGAATCTTGCACATATCGGCTATCCCTCCTAAGCCTATAGATATTAGTCTATCTCTATCTCTAAACATCAAGTACTCCAGTAGATTTGGTAGCTATGACACATCTACCAATCACCAAAATCTCAGTTGTCCCTACAATTAGGAAACAATAAAAGATGTATTAGATCCTCCATGTCATGTATAATCATAATACATTCTTTTTATAATTTCAATAAAATACAAGCCTAAATTTCTTTAATTCATTCATTTTTTCCTATTTTTAGCCTACTTGATATTTTTTGCCCTTACTTGGTCATTTCAAGAAATCATAGCCTTCTTTCAACTTTTTCATGCATTTCGATATGTATTCTAGTTCTTTGATTAACCTAGTTTGACCAAAATTTCCCTATTTTTGACCTAGTTGACTTAAAAATCTAAGTCAACCCTCTTCTTTTCCCCTCACTAGTTACATTATCATTCTAGAATTTTTACACTAATTGGGAAATTATTCTAGGTCAGTAGTCTAAAAAACATACAAGGTTAACATATGTGGATTTTGCTCAATTTTAGCCTACTAGGTCGATTGGGTCAACCAAGTTGTTTTTCCTTGCTGACCCTTGCATTTTCTTAAAAAAGTGCCTTCTAACAATTTTTCCCTAATTCCTTCAAATCCATTTCCCATCTTAATTTTTCCTACCTATATAATCTAATTTGGCTTCATTATGACATCTATAAATTCTAATTTTTTTTCTAAAAATACACTTAATTCATTAAAATACTCCAAAACTAGCTTAAGATTCATAGTTGTATACATATAGTGCACCTATTGCTATTCCTAGAGCTCCCCCTCATCTAACTTGTCTTTTCCTCACCATCCTAGCTCGTTTGGTATCTAGAGGTCTTTTTCTCTCCTTCACAAGTCTAAATAACCAAATGACTTATCTTTCCCCTATTTAAAAACACCTTTTCAAAATTCAAATCTTTTAATTATTTTTAGGTAGATTTATTATTTTATCTATATCTTTATTTCTAATCATGATGATGTAGATAATATTTTCCACTACTATTTCCCTATTTTCTAAAAATTTCAATTTTTTGGCTATTTTCGCACTAACTTCTACAAGTTTGCCTAGTGTTATTCACATTGGACACCTTCACATCTCTTTCAATATACTTCTTTATCTACATCACTAAGGTAAATAAAGGTATGGTTTTTTTAATTCTATCCTTTTATTTATCTTATTTTCTTCTTACTACACTTTACTTAGCATTATTTTTTTATGTTATCATGTTCTATTTTTTGAAGCACCATCCCATATTGTACTTACATGACACATGATGAGCTTCAAGTGGGGTGTATGTATACATATACTATTTTCAAACTTATATCACTTAATGACACTTTGTATCTTGTAGGAACCCATTGAGTCTCAATATTTTTGAGTGCATGCCTTAAAGGGTGTACTAGGAAAGGGGTGGGCATACCATTTTGTAAGATTGTTGTCCCTTTTTCCACTTTCCATCTACACACGTATATCCTAAAATCATTTACCCTAAGATTATTCTTCTCATTTGTACCCATTCCAAACATTTTTCATGCTTTATCCTCATTTTATTGCTTGGACCCCCTTTCACCAGTTGACTATACTAGGTTGACTTGGTCAACCCTATACTATTTAGGGATATTTTTCACTTAGAGTTTTGATATCCCTTTGGCTGACCTAGCTCAGACCTAATGATTTATCTCCCAAAAACATATAAGTTAAAATGGGTCAACCTTGTACAAATAATATATTCAAAAGGATTTAGGGCAAAATCTACCTATATATATAATTTGGTTTCCAACCATTAGAGAATAGAGAAGTGAAGAAGAAAAAGTGAAAATGAACATCTACTTATTGACCATTCTACTTGAGGAATAAAGCTTAGGGTTCCACATTTTCTTTGGAGATACATATCTTGTATTGTGGAGAATTATTCTGGATGTATAGATAGCTTATGTAGCCTAGAGCTGATTTTTCTTTGTTTTCTTTAAATACCACAATAATCTTTTGTGAAGCACCTTGACCAAGGGAGATATTGAGGCTCGATAGGTTCATATTTAAGGTAAGTATTCCTTAATTTATTTCTCCTTTGTAAGAGTAGATATATAATGCAATTGTGCTTCTCTTCCATGCATTAAGATTACATAAACATTTATGTGAGTATATTTCTTCTCTGCATCTTTAGTTTAGTTTGTTTTTTTTAACCCCCACTTTGTGCCAAAAGATTTGGTGAGCACTAGATTATATTTGCTTTATTGTTTATTAAAATAGAGTGAATATCAAAACCTATGACTCTTTTACAATTTTTGCATGATTATGTTAGACTATAGGCTTTGTAACCCTTCTTGGCATGGTGTATTGTGATAAGTGATCCCCTAATTAGGTCTAAGAGATCCTCATATTACTCATGCTCTTGCTTAAAAAATATATTCCCAATCAGAAGTGTAGGTATGTTATATCTTCTCTAAGTGAGGATTGATTTATAGACGTGATGTATTTCTAATTGCATATAGACACTACATTCTTAAAAGGCTTGACACATTTCAAGTATTACAATGAAATATTCATGGTTATTAATCTAGTACCCAAGTATTTTAATAGTGATGATGAGGATGAGGCAAAATTTGAAGATGCCCTTTGGGAATATGAGAAATGTGGGATGAACAAATCCACTACTAAACTAAAATATTTCCCTGTGGTCCCAACTTGTTAAAAAAAATTATGTACAATGAATTAGGCATAAGATAACATCCAAAACGTGGTATGATCTATGAAAAACTAGAATTCAATCATTGACATCTCAAGAACCATATTTAAGGCTTATTACAACTCCTTGAGTACACTTATGATTTAGTGACTATGATTGATTAGACTAGCACCTGCTAGATTCATGACATCTTAAAGGATTGAGATGAGAATCCTAATGCAAGGTGGGTTAAAAATATGGATGTGAATATGTTATACCATCCATAATTTCAAAGTAATATGTTTTGGAATGATCTTTCTTGATTGATTGTTCAGGGAGAGAAAATGTCTATGCATCAACCTCATATGAGTTCCCCTAATCCACATAATCCTCCAAGGTGAGTAGGTCCCTATATTGGGAGTGATAATAAATTTCAACATGATCAAGGTGGTGGGTGATTCCCAAAGAGGAAATAATTTTTATATGATGAGCTTTATGGTAGACATGGTCTTTGGGATGATCACATTTAAGACTTACACTTTTATAGCATGGGTTCCTAAGGGCATAATGGTCCATGTAGTTTTCTATAAAATATATGACCACCAATATCAAAACCACATTTGAGATATTTTTTAATACTTCTACCTAGTGGTCTACATGGAAATTAATGAGGCCCCATGCTTTTACTATTGAAGGAAATGTAGTACTCTCTCAAGCCCATTCATAAATATCAATACTATTCGGATGACATAATCATTTAGGTGTCAAGACTCTCAAGGGTCCTCTCTACCTAACCTATCAAGTCCTATACCATCTTATAGAAAAATATATGACATACTAGCTACTTGAATGTGTCTTAAATAACTACATCAATTGTTAGTAGAGGACCTACCCACATTTGTTGATCACTATCAAGGATCAGGTATATCAAGACTTCCCTTTTCTATAAAAGATGATAGCTAGGAGAGACTTCTTTGCCTCAGGTAGGGTGTATCCTAGGGACTAAAACCCACATGGTGTTATATAGGCTAACTTGGCCAAGTATCAGGCCCATATCAACCTCAATTATAGCCACCATTCTGAGGATGATGATGATCTTTTCTACCTGAATCTAATATATGATCATGAGGTGTTTATTAGAATTGAGGCTCAAAATAATAATTAAGGAAATTGGGCCTATCCCAAGCCATCCATCTAGGCTAGACATTCCACATTGGCCTAGTCTAGAAAGGAGGTTAGGTGACTCCTCCCATCTCTCAAGGAAAATTATATAAGGATTATCGATAGCTTCCCCTCCTAGGGATTCTCCTACACCTCATCCCTTACCTCCACCTCTTCCACCTCCTCTAGTTTAATTAGCTCAACCTTAAGTAATTTAGCCATAAGTGACCAGGATTCAAATGGATCTTCTCTAAATATATTGACCCTAACCATATAGGCCCTAAGTTTTTACATCCTAATTAGGCCAAAGATTAGTCAAAAGAAGGACCAATAATTGGAAGCAACACAAATCCCTTTCCCTACTCCCTCCACTCTCTATCAACCTCTCATGGCACAACCTAGTTTCCCAATTCCCTAAGCAATTTGGTGATTCTTCCTCTCTTCCACATTCTCCCTCCATAATTCACCTAAGTGCCTCTATCCTCAGCCATGTAGAATGTCCATACATCTTATTTCCATTTTGTGTTGTCAATTTTACAACTTGGGATATCCTCAATGCCCCGACTAGTAATTACATAAATCTAAGTTCTTGTAGTTACCCTACCTCTAGTTAGTGAGGATATAATTCTCATAATAAGTTCACCTATGTGCATATCTCAAGTAGCCCAGGCCATTCCAATGACACCCTCTATCATCCAAAAACTTCTTGGCCTCTACCACCTCTACTCCCTTAATTGTAGCAGCTAAAGATGACTCAGGAAAGAGGCCAATAAATAAGCAAAAGATAGTAGATCCTTAACCTTTTATTTAGATACCAATTTATCCCACTTGAATTTCTCAAAAAGTTCCCATTGCTCACCCTGCACCACCCTAGTAGCTCCCCATGTCATTTCCTAGACTCCCTTTATCCTCATCCTAGGTACCCAAGGATTTATTTTTAACTAGCCAATGTCCTCCTTTCTACTAAATTCCTCTCTCCCTAGATTCATATCCCTAAAGGTGAACTTGACATAGAGTTAGTGGTAGGAAAAGATGTTTTTTTGGGCCTCCCCATTATTATTTCCACACTATGCCCTCATACCCGCTCTTCTTCACCTACTTTCTTGATTCATACCTTATGCTTCTTCCATGCCCCATCCACATCATCCTCCACCTATCACCACCATATTTGTCACCCCACCAACACCTCATCCCACCCTAGGAATGGATATGATGTCTAGGCACCTAATATGATAATGTAGGGTGACCCCAATGTGTAGTAAGACTCTAAATGAACCACATGAAATATGTGGAGGATCCTCATATAGAAGTTCATGTAGGAGGGAAACCCTATATTCTATTATACTCAATAGGATCTTTTATCCCTCACTAAGGTGAGTAATTCTATGGGGAGGAAATTATAGTTGAAGACCCAATCTCAGTCCTCTAATCCACCCATGAATTGTCAAAAAAATTTATGGAGGACATGTAGGAGTAGGTCTAATCCCTCGAAGCATAATTAAAAATCTCCTTCCCTATGGATCTAATTAAACAAGTCAATGATGCCCTATTGAAACTTTTTAAGTATTGAAAATAGTAGTGGAGACTCTAACAAGCAGTAAGATGCATATTCAAAAGACCCAAGCTTATTTGGAAAGGATTTCTATAGTAGAGAGAAAATGTAGAAAGATGAAAGTTATAGTACATAAGGGCATGTTCCTAGAGCTAAATTTTATGCCCACTTCAGACCTAAGCTTATGTCAAACATATATTATAGGCATGAGGGTTAAAATTTAGGAATGGCTAGGCCTAACATAGATTATGGTGGATCTCCTAGAAGAAGGAAATAAGAATATATTGACCTACTTTAAGGAACTCAATATCTCAATGTTATTCCACCTAGATGGCACTCTAATAGATAGGGGTGCATCTTGGGTTCACCTAGGTTATTTCAACAAGGTTATGAGGATAAAGTTGGTTAAGGATGATAAGGTTAGAGACTAGGTAGTGATATAAATCTTTACTTAATCCACCATGAGCATTATTTAGGTGTTGGAAGTCAAGGTGGATATGGAGGACCCACTCCAAGTTTATCAAAGGTTGGTGGCCTAGTTTTTGAGGTCAACATACCCCCATTCCTAAAAAATGTAGACCCTTAACTTAAACTGTGTAAATTTGTAACATAAATTTGAAAATTCACTTGATCAAAGTGTCATTAGCATGTTTTCACATCATATTTATTTGAATATCATCCACACCATGTTCTGGTTCAGTTATTTGTTTATGATTATGATTTAATCTTGTATAAAGTTACTAACATTTGATCTTTTTGTTTTAGGTCATAGCTCCAATGGAGTCCATTTGGAATGAGAAATGTTGAGGTTTTAGGATCTAATAATGATTTAATCTTTTATTAGATTTTGGTATGTTATAATCAATTTGAATTCATGTTTGATCATCTTAAAATCCTAAATCCAATTACCCTATCTCATGCCTTTGAATTGAAATCAAATTTGACGAGAACATTTTGATGGGAACACTTTAATAAGACTTAGTTTATATTTTATCCTAAGTTCCTAGTCATGTTTATTAACACAACCAAGACCTTAGTCTAAAATCTTTATCCTAAGTTATTCATGTACTAAGCCCCCTTTATTTTATTTTATCTTAGCATGGTCTAATAAAATTTAGGGTCTCTTTTATTATGTCATGGACTTAATTCTATTTTTTCCTAAGGTTTAGTCATTTTTATTAACATGAAAAAACATTATTCTAACAAAATTACACTTGGTCTCTTTATTTTCCTGAGACCCCTTGGTCCCTTTCGTTTTCACATGGTCTAACTAATAATTGGGACCTTCTTTTATGTCTATAAACTTATCCTAAAGGCCTTGTCTTAAGACTATTTGTTGTCTTTGATTATCCATAGGGTCCCTTTTATTATCTCTCAAAACATAGCTTATAATGTTTTTTCTAAAGTATTTCCCATGTTTATTAACATGAAATAAAACTATAGTCCAAAACATTATGCTAAGTCTTTTATTTTTTCTTGACCATTGACTTAAATGCCATTTTTATTTATAGGATCAATGATATGTGTTTGCTCAAATGAATGAGATCAATGGTGCAAGATTAAAGTTGAAAAGTTAAAGACCTTGACCCTAAATTAAATCTTGAGCATCTTCTCAATATCAACAACATGAACTTGATTGGGTCATATTAATCTAATGGTGTGTATCAAATCAAATCTTGAACGGAGTTACAGGACAAGCAAGAAGGTGACAAGTGTCACAATCTCAACCAAAGAACACTCAATAGCCAATGGTATTTGACCTAGAAGATCATGATAAAATGGAGTTCATTTGATCAAATGGTGCATGATGAATGCCAAAAATTCAATGCAAATGTAGAGATAACATGTGGCATAGCTATGGGCCATAAAATCAAAGATCAAACATCTTTCAAATATCAATAGTCTATAAATGAGCATACATATCTAGATCAATGACCTATAGAGTAGGAGGTATAACTAAGAAGATCAAGATCAATGGAGCATTATTAATCCATGTAATCAAGATCAATGGTGTGTATCAAATGTTTAAAATTCAAGGCAATTGTGAAAGTGACAAGTGTCATAACTATGGGGAATGTGATGATCAACCAAAGGTGTTCAAGTCTTAGATCAAGATAAATAGTCCACATTGATCCAAACAAGGATGATCTAATAGTGTAAAATCAAATAGGAAATTTTTAAAGGGCAATGATAATTTTATAAATATGAATGTGGACAATGCCACAAAAATGTGACATGGATGCCATAGAGATGCCGCATAAAATCCATGTTAGTATAATGTGCTAAGTGGAAGAAAATATAGTCCTAGGAAATATAAGGGCACAAATATACAGTCTAATTGGGATCTAAGTAATAAAGTTCATGCAATTTTAGGTATCTACCACCATTATATCCCTATAAAAATCTTTAAAAGCCCTAGTTTGGACCTATATTTTCCATAATCAAGCCATAAAAGTTGAATTATCATTTGTGTAAGAGAATTCAATCTAAAGTTGGATCACAAACTACTAGTGAGCATTTTGAACAAATACATATCCATAGTAGCTTTAAATAGTGCTACAAGGAAGGATGTGGAGCTCTATCCAACTTCAAATACATAAGAGAGGGTTTTCAAAGACACATAATTTGATGCCACAAGGGACAAAAATTGGTCAAAGCTCATTTTGTGCCATTAAGAACTAGTAACCCATTACAAAAGGAGAACATGTATACAAGGAGATTCTTCTACAATTATCAAGGGAATCTTATAATAAAACAAATTTAGATGAGACTTCCATCATTTAAAATCAAGAAGATAGACTCAAGCTATGCAAGGACATTATAATTGACTTTTTCAATTCCTTAAAAGTAATCAGAGCCAAGTAAGAAGTAGTGAATAAATGAATCATAATGGCTACAAGAAAAATTGGTCAATGACAGGCCTCAAGCTACCAAGTCAATAATTTAGTCAAGACCTTGACTAAAAATCCAAAACCATGAGTAGTTAGTTTAAGCATAGGAATTCTCATTCAACCAAGAGAACCAAGGTCAAGGGAAGATAGAGACTAAAGAAAAGATCAAGTAAATCCAAAAACATCAAAAGGCATTATGAAGGGTAGATAAAGACCACAATATCTTACTAGGTCAAATGAAGGATCTCTTCATGAAACTAATTTTCAACCTTAAGCTAATAGAAGAGCATCATTATAAAATGAAGATCTTGTTGGAGAGACAAAATAAGATCATAGGGAAATGAAGATATTTTAGGCATTAACAGGGGATTTATTAGGACTAGGGTCCCAAAACATAGTTGAATCAATAATATTCTTCTTATAACTAACCATTGTATATTTTAAAAGTTGAATATTATATTTATAAATGCATGTGTAGCTTATAAAACACATTTCCTATAGATTAGTCCATTGGGAAAAGTTTAGTGTATTTTAGAACATTTGTGGAAAGGACAACTATCCTAACACACATTTTTATAATTGGATAGGACTGACCAACATGCTTCTTGACATCCTATAAAAGTATAATTGTAAATTATAAAGGGGGGGGGGGGGGGGGGGGGGGTTCTTAGAGAAAAAATCCAATTTTAACTCTTGAGAAATTAAAATAAGCAAGGAATTATGTAAATTTTATCCAAATTTGCTTGTGTATTTTGTTATATTGGCTTCTCTCTCCCTTGTTTATTCTAATTTCCAAATTTGAATCGTTCTTATGAATTTTTGGTGTGTAAATTTGAATGCAAAGTTGTTAACTTGTGTTAATGCTAGGTTAATTGAAATCTCTTAGGTTCATTTTATTTTCTTACTCTTCTTGCATTTGGGTTAATGTTGTTTGGTTATAGGGGTGAATCTTTACAGTGAACTTGGTTATTATTTGCATTATTTCACACCATCCTTAGATGTTTTTCTAATGTCTAATAGGATTTGAGCTTATGATAATTCATTTCATACATTGGTTAAGTGTATGCCTGAATGATATTTGAACTTTGTCATGACATTTGGAATGAAGATCAACATCTTTTCTCTGCCTTACCTTTCTTTTTGCTCCTTTTTTAACTAGATCACCCTAACCTAATTTTCATTATAAATACCCATCTTAGATTAGTTCTTTATCATAATTCATAGTTCTTAGTGTAACATACTTCATATTTTGTATATATCAACTATTTGGCCATGGTGGCTCCCAACCACCAAATATTATAAATATTGTGAAACAAACCACTTGCTTTACCTCTATTTCATCAATAAATAACATGATTATCACAATTTACAACTAATGCACTAAATTATTATAATTTTAAAATGATAATTTTTCTTAAACACTTTGGGCACCTATGATACATATTTAGGCATCAATAGGAGGGGCTTTTTTGGTTCTAGAAGGAAGGCTAGTTATATCTTTGTAGATATGAAGTATCTTTATTTATTCTTGTGAATTGTGTTTAAAGATTATTTTAATATTTGCAAAATTATGTCATTATTTGGTCAATTGTATAAACATCATTGATATTTAAGGTCTTAGATCAATATTTGTGCTTCCTTTAGACAAAGATCAACATTATTTGAAGGTATATTCTTAATTATGGTAAAGATGTCCTAAGCTTTGTTGATTCACCAAGTTTGAAGTTAGTAATAGTTGTTTTGATCAAATATTGATAGATCCTTTGCTAATTTGAGTTTATTTAAGATTAAACATGTAAAGATAGATAATACTTACATGTTAGGATACATATTTAAGCTAGCTTAGTTAAATATTACTATCCTTTGTCATCCTTTATATAAATCTTTGCAAAATTTTCTTAATGTGCAAGTCTAATTGTTGTTTTCTACAAATATAAGATTAATACATTGTATTTCAAATAGGATTAAAATACCATAAGCTATATTTACCAATAATTAGGATAAGGTCACATTTAGAGACTAGAGAACATTTGCTTTCATTATAAGTTCATATGAAGCTTAGGTGAGATAAAGGTAAGCATAAACTTTCAAAGTATTTTCCAAATTCATCCATTAAGAGTGCACATGTGTTTGATCCCTATCAAGATATGCCTTGGATATATTATTATTCAATTAATGTGCCAAGTGTGGTACATGAACATCCTCATAATTATAAAACGTATTTTCCAACATTTAGTCCTAATGGTGTTATAACTTTTGAAGAAGACATTAAGAGTTTCAAATCTATTTTAAGATTGTTGAATATGACTTATGAAGATGTAACATGAATAATATTACCTTTTAATTTTAAATGTGTTGTATATGAATGGCTATAAACTTTCATAAATACTATATTACCAGTTGGGTTGATTTTAATAATGTTTTCATTGATCAATTTGGTAAAATACTTTGTCTTTGTGTCTTATACTAGAAATTCACCATAGTGAAAAGGGATGCAAATGAGCCCATAAGAGCCTTCAATACTAAATTCCAAAAGATGTTTTATAGGACCATATCTCTTTATAGACTTGATGAGGCCTTATCCTTAAAAATATATAAGGATGCCTTAGATCCCATGACTTCTATTTTTATAAAGAGAGATGGTGGGCCCATGAGTACATTAGCTTTAGCTTATATCAAAAATATGATCATTAATGACCAATGTAACCCCAAGGATAAATGGCATATTAAATTATTAATTTCAATCTACATTTAACCATTCTAAATTTTATTCCCAATGCTAACTAAAATATTCCTACCTTGAACCAATTTCTACTCTTGAACCAACTACCTTTAAGGCATGTACATCCTACTCAAAACATGGGATTCCTAAACAATGCTACCAATGGATTGCATCCATAAGATTAGAAAGAGTTAATACCTATGGATAATGCTAATACTCAAGTTTATAATTTTGAGGCCCCAAAGAATGAGAGTGACTATATCCTCAAGATGATTGAAAAGCTTATCACTAACTTCCTTCAGTTGTAAAAGAAAGTAAGCAATACTAGAGAGATATTTGGTAAGAATTTATCATTTTAAAGGTTCAATAGGCCCAATAAAATATTTTATAATGATAGTTACTACAACAAAAATAATAATGAGCCATATAATAGCAATAATGTGCCTAATATAAATCTTACTAATGTTACTTTACCTGACTATTGTAGAGTTCATTGCACTTCTAAGCATGGGTAAATAAATTGTGTTGAATTTTGTAATGATTTTGAAGATTTTCAATAAGAATTATATATTTTTAATTTATCCCTAATAAATATTATGATGTAGGGACATCTATCTCTTCAAGGCCATCCAAGTTTGTTGATTTGACTCTCATGGTCAAGACATTCAAATTCCCTTTACAAGAGGACAATGAGCCTGAGGATATTCTTGAGGAAGTTCATGCTTTTTATCTATTTTTGAAGAAGACTTATCCTATGAGAAATAGGTATCAAAAGAAATTATTTACCACTTTAACTCCTACAAAAAACTTTGATACTCCTCCTGATACTACCTCAGACAACAATCTAGAGCCTCCTAAGGGAATTACATCTAAGCATAATGTTGATGCATCTAATTATTCTAATATGAATGGATATAATATAGTGGAAGACATGAAAAAGATCAAAGCTAACATTACCTTTCATGATTTAACTTAGATCATAGAACAAAGGGATCTATTATTAGAATATTTATGTAAGAAGCCTGGTAAGTCTCAAAAGTTTTCACATGCTAATGTTATAATACACAAAATCAAGGTAGATGTTACTCCTTTCCTACTTATATTCGAGATATTGGGTAAGAATTTGCATAATTTTTTGTTAGATTTTGTTGCATCTGTAAATATTATGCCTAAATTTACTTGTGAGCACTTAGGTTTGAATCCCATTAAATCTAATAGAGTTGTAACTCAATTAGATAAATCAAGAGTCAAAGTGATTGGTTAGTTATTAAATGTTCACATTCAAATTTCCTTTAAACAAAATATCCAAAAATTAATTGATATCCAAGTGGTGGACATCCATGATTCTTATGGGATGTTGTTGAGCAAAGACTAGACTAGGATCTTGAATGGTTATATGTCAATAAATTATTCACACATGTGGTTAACTTAGAAGGGAGTCCCCAACCAAATAAAGATAGAAAGAGAGCCTAAAATGAAGCATATGATCACCAAGTACAATGTAATCAATGAGAGGGTCAACATGGTTAACTCAGATCTTGGTGTTTACACTCTTGAAACCACAAAAGGGATGTAATTCTAAAACTTCTTTTGTTATGCCTAGATAATGATATATTTATTTTGATGGTGCTAGATGAAAATTAAGTTATATATTAGGAGTGGTATTATTCAATCCCATTGGGAATGAATACAATGACTTTTACAAACTTTAGTTCTCATGCACCAATAATTTGGCTAAGTATGAAGCACTTATTCTTGGATTAAAATTTGAAATCAAACATGAGGCCAAGGAACTATTAGTTTTTGGTTATTTTAAACTAGTGGTTAGTTAGGTTAAGAGTAAATTTCAATGTAATTTATCATATCTCAATAAGTATAAATTTAGAGAGGCCAAGGAAGTATTAGTTTTTGGTTATTTTAAACTAGTGGTTAATTAGGTTAAGAGTAAATTTCAATGTAATTTATCATATCTCAATAAGTATAAATTTAGAGTATGGGACTTAATTGAATGTTTTGATTCTTGCAACATTATGTCAATCCTTAGGGAAGAAAATAAGGATGATGATGACTTACTTTTGATGTGGCCAACCTTATGCCCAATAAAATTTCCAAGTTATAAAGCCTTAAAATTGAATAAATCTCATATCCCTTAGTGCCAGATAATGTCAACCACTTGTAGGTATTCAACGATGATCGATAGATCATAGACTTTATGACTAGTTCAAGAGTGTTTGAGGGTCACATTATTAATGAATCTATTCTACTTCATGATGACAAAATTGAAGGAAAAATCTATAACAAGGTCATTTATTTGAATGATAATAAGATCCCTAAAGGTATGATACCCTTAGAGAGACTCTATGATCCTAATAGACTAACTGAGGCTACCAAGACTCCCAAATTAAGTAAGAAGGATTATAATGCAATTGATCTAATTTCAAGGTCAATGTCAACTACTTAATATTGGTACATCCTATACAAGCATTGATGCCAAAAGAGATAAAGAAATACTAAACAAATATAAAAATATCATAGCATGATCCTATGATGACCTAAGTATCTTTGATTCAAAGGCCATAATGCATATCATACCTTTAAAGGAAAATTTCAAACCTTTCAGACAAAAGTAGAGGTTTTTCAACCTCATCTTAGAACCACTAATATACAAATAGGTAAAGAATCTCTTAGATGAAAAGATTATGTTGACCATTAGGCACTCCACTTGGATTACTAATTTAGTCCTAGTTAGGAAGAAAAATAGTGAAATTATACTATGCATTGATTTCAAAAATTTGAATAAAGCATCTGAGAAAGATAATTACCCCCTACCTTCTCTTCACCAAGTAATCCAAATTGTTTCTGGTTTTGCCATGATGTCTTTTCTTGATGGATTTTCAAGGTATAACTAAGTGCTGGTGAACTAGGAAGATAGGATGAAGACTAATTTTACTACCAAGTGGGGTACATTTGCCTATAAGAGAATGCATTTTAGATTAATAAATGTAGGTGTAACCTTCCAAAGGGATATGGATCATGCCTTCCAAGGTCTTGTAGGTAAGTGCATTATCATATACATGGATGATCAAACTATCTTTTCTAAAAATAGGGAGGATCATGTAATGCACCTACAATAGGTATTTGAAAGATGCAAAAGGTATGGGATTTCTCTCAACCAAAGAAAAGTATTTTTTGTGTTACTAAGGTAAAACTATTAGGACATGTTATCGCTAAGGAGGGAATATCTATATACCTTGAGAGGGTAAATTCAATATTTGATATAGATCCCCCTAATAGTAGGAAGGAATTTAAGTCATTCTTTGGTAAAATAAACTTTGTAAGAAAGTTTATTTCTAGTTTTGAAAAAATAGTGAGACTTTTGAATAACATGTTGAATAAATAGGCTAAGATCACTTGGAATAAAGAGACAAAGAAGGATTTCAAGGAAATCAAAGAGGTAATTAGACAAGCCCCTATACTAATAAGTATAAAATTTACTAAATATTTTTTTATCTTTAATCCTATACTTCAGATCATATAGTAGCTACAATTATAACTAAAAAGATGGATGTGACCATCCAATAGATTTCATAAGAACTAACCTTAAAAATGTTGAGTTAAACTACTCTTTGATATAAAAACAAGCATGTGCTTTGTTCAAGGCAATGAAAACATTTAGGCATTATATTCTTAGGAATAAGGTGTGTGCCATTATACTAGACCCTACCACAAAGCTCATGCTAAGTCAATATGAACTAGGAGAAAGGAGAGGCAAGTGGATGTTTATGCTCCAAAAATATGACATTGAGATGAAGACTACCAAATTGGTAAGATGTCATGGTTTAATTTAATTTATTTCCAATACTAATCCCAAGCTAAGTGTTATGTAAGTAGAGCAACAAAGTTTTAGACCAAATGATTGGTATGATCCCATTATCCACTTACTAATCAATATTTATTATCCTAAAAGGTTAAGTAGAGAACAAAGAAGAGCTAAGGCTTAAGGCAGCTCATTTTTTGATCAAAGATAGAGTGTTATACAAAAATAACTTTAAAGGAATTTACTTGAGATGTGTCTCCAAGAGTGAATCAATTGAGATCATGAGCACCTTTCATGAACAACTAGGAAGTGGATATCCATCTAGAAGGACAATGAAAAATAAAATATTAAGGGATGGTTAGTACTGGCCTACAATCTTCAAAGATGCTCACAAGTATGTGAGAGAGTGCCACTCATATCAAGTCTTCAAAACTAATGATTCAAAGGTAGCCATGCCACTAAGACTAGTAATGATTAATAAACACTTTGCCCAATGGGGACAAGATTTTTGGGGGTCATTAACCCTAATTCATTTGATGGTCACAAGTACATTATGATTACTACCGACTACTTTACCAGATGGATTGAATCAGTGGAAAACAATAGTGTAAGACTGAAGAGGTCATAATTTTTTTAGAAAAAACATATGCACAATGTTTGGGATACCTATATCTCTAGTCTACAATAATAGATCTACTTTTATATCCATTGAGATGATAGAATAAGTATATGATAATAGAATCATCCTTAAGTTCTCATCAAACCATTATCTTCAAGGTAATGGAATATCTGAATCAATAAATAAGAACTTGATGAAGGCTGTAAAGAATTCTATAGTTGATCAACTTAGAACATGACATTAGTTGCTTAAGTATGCCCTTTGGGAAGATAGAACTAAAATCAAATAAGCTCTCAAAACATCACCATTCTTACTAGATTATGGTCAAGAATCCATCTTCCCCATCACCCTCAAACTCCCAACATATAGGTTCATACAAGAGTACATGAAGGAGGACCAAGAATTTGCAATTTTAAGGTTGTTGGACGTCATACAAATGGAATATATGAGAGAAGAGGATTTGCCAATTTTAGCAGACATTAAACCATAGTCAAGAGGTGGTTTGATAAATTTTAAAAATTAAAGGTGTTTAGACAAGGAGACTTAGTTCTTCTTTGAGACAAGGCATATGATCCTAAGGGTAAACATTGGAAGTTCACACCTTTATGGATAGGTCCCTATCAGATTGTTGAGATAATTGGAGACAACACCTTCAAGCTAAAAGACTCTCAGGGATTAGAGTTCACACTGCCCACCAATGGGCAATACCTCAAGCATTATTTCTTTGTTGTCTCACATAGAGTCTTCATGGAATGACTATAAGACTAGTTAGTGTTTATTTAGGTAGGCTAATTTATTTTTTTCTATTCTTTCCTTATTTGTACATATGTTGTATATATTTATTTGATTTACTCTTTACTTTCTATTTATTTTCTTTTTATTTGGTGTGCTTACTTTCTATGCTTTGTTCCTTGCCTTTAATAAGTATTTTTGGATAACCCTTAGCTAAAAATGCATTTATACACTCAAAAGGAACTCCATAGTTTATAAATGCAAGTATGTTTCCTCATCACTAATTGATCATGGATTGTTGAAATATGAGTTTAATGTTATAGTTTGGAGAAACTAGTAAAAAACAATGGATAAGTTAATTTTTCCCTAAGATTTTAAATCATGTTCTAATCTAAGCTTGGTTTTAATAAATATTACACATGTAGAGTGAAATCTTAGATTATTGGGATATAGTCATGCTTACACTTAAAAAACATTAATTGCCTAGGACAAAGTTTACAATCAAGGATGATTATTTGAAGATCAAACACTTGACCAAATCTTAAAACCTGGTGAACCTGGTTCCCAACCTTTGCTATAAAGTTAAAATGAGTTTAGAAATACAAAAAATAAGAGCTCATTACAAAATTTAAGAACTTTATAACCAAATTTGATTCTGGTAATCTCCACCAAGGCTCTAGACATCTAGCTGGAAGTGGAACAAGGACTTGAGTGGAGCTAAAGGCATCTCTTTTAGGGCTATAGATGTCTAGTTGGTAACAAAACAATACCCAAGCCTTCCCTAAGCTAAATCATATTTCTTGATGAATATCCAAATATGTTGAAAGTTAGTATTAATGATTAAAGTAAGGAATCTAGAAGTTGTTCTCCAAATCCTATGAAAATAAATAAGTGAAGTCAAAGCACACACACAACATGACTATGTCTTGATGTTTGATCCTAATTATGCATGTGCAAAAGTTTTTCCAGCTATGAACTGATCTTAATAATGATACCTAATAAAATAAAATAAGTATATTAATTATTAGTTTAAACTAGAGTCTCTAAATTCTAACATATTTCTATGTCCCCCCCAGAATTCACCATTTGTTGAGGTTAACATAACCCACATTCCTAAAAAATGGGGACCCTTGTCTTAAATTATATAAATTTATACCCTAAATTTGAAAATTCACTTGATCAAAGTGTCATTAACATGTTTTCACATCATATTTATTTGAAGATCATCCACACCATGGTCTAGTTCACTTATTTGTTTATGATTCTAATTTAATCTTGTCTAAGTTGCTAATATTTGATCTTTATGTTTCGGGTCACAACTCCAATGGAGTCCATTTATAATGAGCAATGTTTGGGTTTTAGGATTTATTAATGATTTGATCTTTTATTAGATTTTGGTCTATTAAAATCAAGTTTCATTCATGTCTGATCAGCTCAAAACCATAACTCTAATTGCTCTAGCTCATGCCCTTTGAATTGCATTCAAATTTGGTGAGAACATTTTCACAAAAACCCTTTAATAAGACTTTTATTATTTTTTATCCTAAGGTTCTAGTCATGTTTATTAACATGAAAAAAACCTTAGTCTAAAATATTTATCCTAAGTTCTTCAGGTACCAATCCCCCTTTGTTCCATTTTATCATAGCATGGTCTAACTAAATGTGGGGTCCCTTTTATTATGCCATGGACTTAGTTCTATTATTATCCTAAGGTTTAGTCATGTTTATTAACATGACCAAACCTTAGTCTAAAAAATTTATGGTTTATCTCTTAGTTTCCTAAGACCCCTTGGTCCCTTTTGTTTTTACATGGTCTAAATAACCACTAGGACCTTTTTTTATGTCTATATACTTAGTTTTTTTATGTCTATATACTTAGCCTAAGGGCCTTGTACTAAGACTATATGCTATATCTTTTATTATACATGGGGTCCCTTTTATTATGTATCAAAACTTAGCTTATAATGTTTTTTTAAAGTATTGCTCATGTTTATTAAAATGAAATAAAACTATAGTCCAAAACATTATGTTCAGTCTTTTATTTTTTATTGAGTATTGAATTAAATGTCATTTTTATTTGCAAGATCCATGATCCATGTTTGTCTAGATGAACGAGATCAACAGTGTAAGATTAAAATTTAAAATTTAAAGACCCTGACTCTAATTTAAAGCTCAAGCATCTTCTCAAGATAAATAACATGCATTTGATTAGACAATATTAATCTAATAGTGCATATTAAGTCAAAGGTTTAGTATATCCCTAGGAAAAGTGAGAAGGTGACAAGTATCACAATATCATCCAAAGAACACTTAGTAGCAAATGGTGTTTGACCTGGAAGATCATGATCTAATGGAGTGCATTTGATCAAATGAAGATGATCAGACAGTATGTGATGAATGTTAAAAAGTCAAGGTAAATTCATAAATGACATGTGGCATAGCTTCAAGCCATAAAATTAAAACTTGAGCATATTTCAAAGATCAATAGTCTATAAATGAGTGTACATATCTAGATGAATGGTCCATGGAGTAGGAGGTAAAATTAAGTAGATCAATATCAATGGAGCATGATCTAAGAAATTGAGATCAATGGTATATAGCAAACATTAAAAATTCAAGGAAAATTTAGAATTGAAAAGTGTCATAACCATAGGGAATGTGATGAGAAACCAATGGCATTCAAGTTCTTGGATCAAGATCAATGATCCACATTGATCCAAACAAGGATAATTTAATGGTGAAAAATCAATCAAGAAATTTTTAAAGGGAAATGGTCATTTTAAAAATATGAATAAGAAAGATATCATGAAAACACCACATGGATGCCATGGAGATGCCACATCGGAGCCATGTTAGTATAATATGCCAAGTGGAAGAGCATGCAGTCTTGAGAAATATAAGGGCATAAGTATAAAGTCTAATTAGGATCTAAGTAAAAAAATTTATGCAAGTTCAGGTAGTTACCACCATTAGAGCTTTGTGAAAACATTCAAAAGCCCTAATTTGGCCCTATATTTTCCATAATCAAGCTAGAGAAGTTGGATTGTCATATGTGCAAGAGAATATGATCTAGAGTTGGATGATAGACCATTAATGAGCAATTTGAACACATCCATAGCCATGGAAACTTTAAAGGGTGCTTCAAGGAAAGATGTGGATCTCTATTTGACTTTAGAACATAAGAGAGGGTTTTCAAAGATGCATAATTTTATGCCACAAGGGACAAAAATTGGTTAAAGATCATTTTGAGCCATTGAAAACTAGAAAGTCATCAAAAAAGGATAACATGTCTACAAGGAGATTCTACTAAAATGATCAATTTCATATTATAATAAAAAAATTGAAAGGATACTCCCATTGTGTAAAATCAAGAAGACAAACTCAAGCTATTAAAGGACATCATAATCGACTTGTTCATTTCCTTAAAATTAGTCAGAGCTAAGATATAGGCCAAGTTTTCCAATGATAGGCCTTGAGATACCAATTCAAGAATTTAATCATGGCCTTGTTTAAAAAATCAAAACCCTAAGTAGTTAGTTCAAGCACATGACTTCTCATTTCAAACAGGTGAATGAACGTCAAGGGAAGATAGACGCTGAAGAAAAGATCAAGTAAAGCTAGAAACATCAAAAGGCATTAAGAAGGTTAAACAAATACAATAAGAGATTAAGAGTTCAAATGAAGGAGCTCTTCATGAAACCAAATTTTGACCTTGAGTTAATTGAAGAGAAACATTATAGAATGAATATCCTGTTGCAAAGATAAAATAATAACAAAGGGCAATAAAGATCTTTCAAGCATGAATAGTGGCTTTAGTATCACTAGGGTCCCAAAACTTAGTTGAATCAAGAATATTATTCCTATAGCTAAGCATTGTATATTTTTAAAGTGGAATATTATATTTGTAAAGGCATGTGTAGTTTAGAAAACACATTAACTATAGATTAGTCTAATGAGGAAAGTCTAGTGTATTATAGAAAATTTGTGGAAAGGATAGTTAATCTAACACTTGTACTTTATTAATTAGAAAGGACTAACCAAAATAATTCTTGACATCCTATAAAGGATAATTTTCAATTGTAAAAATGGGGGAGTTCTTAGAGCTGAAGGATAATTATAACTTTTGAGCAATTAATATAAACAAGGAATTATGAAAAGTTTGTCCAAATTTACTTGTGTCTTTTGTTATCCTAGCTTCTCTCTCACTTGTTTATTATAATTTATAGATTTGAATGGTTATTATTAATTCTTAGTGTTTAGTGTATACATTTCAATGCATAACTATTAACCTGTGTTAATACTAGGTTAATTGAAAGTGCTTAGGTTTATTTCATTTTCTTACTCTTCTTGCATTTGGGATAATGATGTTTGCTTATAGGGGGGGATATTTAAAGTGAACTTGGTTCTTATTTTAATTATTTCACACCATCCTTAGATGTTTGTTGGATGTTTTATAGGATTTGACCTTATGCTACTTCATGTCATACATTAGTTGAGTGCATGTCTAGATGATATTTGAACTTTTTCATGACATTTGGAATGAAGATCAACAACATCTCTTCTCTGCCTTACCTTTCCTTTTGCTCCTTTTTTAACTAGATCACCCTAGCTTAATTTTCATTATAAATACCCATCTTAGATTAGTATTTATATTAGTTATTGATCATAATTCATAGTTTTTAGCATAGCATACTTCATATTTTGCATAGATTAACTATTTGGCCATGGTGGCTCCTAACCACCAAACATTATAAATATTGTGAAATAGTCCACTTTCTTTGCCTCTAATTCATCAATAGATAATAGGATTATCACAACCTACAACTCATGTAGTAAATTCTTATAAATATAAAATGAGAAGTGTTCTTGAATACTATGGGCACATGTGATACATATTCGGGCATTAACATCAGTTATAGCTAATATTTTGAGATCCACCAATGCATCTAGAGAAATTAGATCAGGAGTTTGATTTAGTGGCATCTACATTAGTCATTAGGGGAGTAGTGTCTAGTCAATTAGGAGGTAATTCATCCATATCTCATCCACATATTAGTTACCTTGGCCCTTAGGTATCTTTTGAAGGGAGTCATGGGGATTTTATTCTCTTTTTGAAATTGATACAGTTGTAAAAACTTGGATTGGACATCATGTCCTAGAATGAGAATCTCATGCTACTAGGAGATGAGCCCCATCCTCATCTATAAATGTATAATTATATTCTATTTTGAAGGTCTTAATTCTAAAATGTTTTTGGAATTAAACTAGGATGTCACATGATTATTCCTTCACCCTATTTGAATTTGTATGTTTGTCATGATCAATATTTTTGTAAACAAACTCATTTTAACGAATCCAATCCTTTACTTTATACAAAATTGATGGTTTATTTTTAAAAATCTATCAATTATTTTTTTGTTATTGAACAAATTATTAATTATAGTAAAATTAAACTAATGCCTTATTACTTAATGAATATATTGGTTATAACATGCTTTATTGTTTTAACCCATTTATGAACCCTTTTCCTTTTCCTTACAATATTTTTAATATGTGCATTAATCTATAGGTTACCTTTGAAGAGTCTATGTGTTATTTATTATGGGATTTAAATATTGATATTTAGTTAGGGTTTTATAAATCAATAATTATTTTTTATTTCCTTAGACTTTTTCCATTATGTATTACCAAGTCAAAACCTTTGATGAAGCTTAGAACACAATGGTATAATTATAATAAGGCCCTTATCTTGGTTCTTAAAGCATTAACACCTTCTACTACTAGAAACACTCTTTACTACCCTACTTTACCCTTTTTATGTTTGTTTTAGAATCCACATTTTCTCCCTGATTTAAAAATCTATGAAGGGGGCCCCAAATAGCAAGCAAAAAATAGAATATTTATTAGTTAGAAACTAGCCCAAGGTGAAAATTCAGATATCTTGAACCCCTAGTAGTAACAATCATGAATCTATAAGTAACAAAGGTTAACCTACTTAGTCCTTGGATTGAACTAGAATAAATCTTAAAATTAATGAGGGGATATTTTATCCCATGCATTATCTCTTGCTTTCCTATTTAGAACATTTAATCCCATCAGTGCCTTCAGAGGAATAAAATATCTCAAGCCCAACAAAAAATACCAGCTCTAGAGATTCTCCAAGATAATATCATTAGGATAGATTGGTATGAAAAATATCTAGATGTTGTTAGAGAGAATGTCTTAATGTCTGAAGTAATGAAATTACTCTAGACCATAAAAAAACATAATGCTTCTGAGGGAGATGTTGTAGTAATAGATGTACAAATGTATGGTTAAATTATTTGCATCCTAAGGTATGAGGGAGTAGTTAAAAAATTGAAATATATTATTAAGATGTTAATTCATCTCTTTAATGAATATATATCACAAAATATTACAAATTTGTTTCATAATCTATTGAATTATACAAATAGGGGACAACAATGCACCAAAAATCCATAGAATGTTGACTCCAGACTAGACATAAAACTCATAGGATATCAAGTCACCAACATAGTTTTTGAATATAAGCATGGTGAATATTATTCCTAGGTATACATGGGAGGCAACTAGAAAACCAACTCTCAACTACAACCTTGTCACATAGAATCTAGTAGACTATGGTCAAGTTGAACCCATTGGGAGATTGGAGGATGTGGAGATCAAAGTATCTAATTAAAGTCTATGAATAGACTTAAAATTTATTAATATGAAAATGGATGAAATACATTATCCTACATTAATTTAGAAAAAATGTGCATATGATGGTCAAATGATCATATATATAATAGATAATCAATTAGAGGTGTGTGAAGGGGACAAGATCATTTTTTGAACAAGGATAAAAATAAACCTTACATCATTCCCAAGGATATTGCATCACCATATACCTATGAAGGATATAAATGATATAAATTTGGCATAGAATCAAAGTTGTATGCTTTAGAAAGTAGAGAGTTCATTTATTTCACACAATAGACTCAATAGTTTCCACAGATGTAAAAAATAATATAAATTTTATATTAACCTATCAAGACAGTGGAAAAAGTCTCACAATTCCATATGGAGGAATATAATACTCCATTGGTGTAATTTATAACAATGTCAAAAGTGGATCTTTTATATCAAGTGACTCTTATGGATATGGATTACATATAATCTCCACTCATAAGGGAATTTTTTGATGGGAACATGTGTCTTATGTAAATTATGACCTTAGATGCACATATGCTAAATTGGTCACATGGAGACCATGATGAAAGACCCATGATAATTATTTATTCTATTGAGAGATAATTTCCTTAGTATTTTGAAACTTGATATTTACAAATTTTTATCTTTAGTATGGAAAAGCATGTCCCAAACATAGATCAAAGAGTCAATACGATGAATTATGTTACAAAAGGTGTTGTTATGACATGGTGGGCAATTCAATTATTGAATAAAATACATTGAGAAGAGGCATATGAAATTATATTAGATTTATTATAGGTGGATTCCATGATCTAAAAATAATGACCATTTTTCCAAGAAGGATAGTGCCTTGAGTTTCATATCCATAACTGTGTAGATATATGTTTATTACAAGGTGTAGAACCAAAATAAGGGTATATGTATTCCAACATATGTTATCACCTATACAAAGTAAATGGTACGTGTATCATAATTTAAAACACAAAACCAAACATTGGATCATATTCATTAGGATCTTATAAATATTTTTGTGTTTGAGGATGAGAACCCAATGGTGCAAAAATATCTATAAAAATTGAATTTTTTTAATACCATGGACATGAGGAGGACATATTTAATACACCTAATAAAAATTTATAGTATGAATTACCAATAAAAATACATAAATTCATAAAACATTACCACACTTAACATACAAAAAGAAGAAGTATAACATAGTCAAGTGCACCATGGGTTTCTTAAGCACCTCAACATCAACATTTAGGTAGGTCATAATAGTCACCACTAGAATATCCATTGACATCTACACCTCAAGACTAAACACCTTAGATTCCATAGACACAAAATAAACTTAGATGCCATTACTTCCATAGTATAAATATGGTGTGTATGATGGCCTACAACAACAAGAAGGGTGAGATGTTGAACAAGCCTCTATGATATTTAGGCCACAACAATCAAATGTCTAAGGATTATAAATAAATATTGGAGGATATAAATGGGGTAGAGGAGGATATTGAGGCAATTCACAAGGAGGCAGGGGAAATAAATCCCAATGAAATCCAATTCAATGATACTTATGTGGATAATTTAATCATATACCAAAAAGTTGTCCCATGGACCCTAAACAATAGTCCTATTGTGCATATTATAAGTTCTCCAACCATCACAACATAGAGGATTATCTAGTTTGGGAAAATAATGTATGAAGAAGGTAGTAAGGAATGTGAATATGGTTAACACATAACCCCAAGAGGATGTTGTTTTACAAACAATTACATGCCCAAAACATGTAGAATAAAGAATACCACCTTTATAGACATTGAGAGATCATGGGATAAGGAAATATTGACTAGATAAGTATCCTAAATTATCCACTAAGAAAGGATTAATGCATGAAGTCATGTAGATTCTGAAGATAATCCAACAACATGAGATTATTAAAGATGGTGTTGTTGAAGCTTCAATTTTTACCCTTGGAAAAGGTTCTTTAGACTCTCTCCAATTGAGCTACACTATTGGGATAACCCCAAGCTATGGGTCACCTATGCTAGGGTTAAACCTACAGAGAAGGTTGGTTTCCTCTTGATGGATCACTTATACTAATGTTTCCACTAAGAAAAGGGTTAGAGAAGGGGTAAAGGGCTCTTAAGAAGGATAAAAGGGTTATTCACCAAATTAAATGAGAACTCACACAAGAATGAAATGTATACTAAAGAAGTATAAGATAACACTAGCTCACACAATCTCAAAAATATAGCCAATTTCATAAGTACTTCATAACTAGGTTTAGGAAGCAATGAATGAAACTAGGAAGAATTATAAGTCTCATACCAAGATTTCATTAATGGCTGAAATAACATGAATTCAGACCTACAATCAGCTAGAAAACAGCCTAAAATAGTCAAAGAAAAGGACAATGGGCATGGAATATTATCCTTCACAATACCATCATGCACAATCTTACTAAGCATAGTTCAAAAGTGAGAGATAGGTAAAATAAATATTATTATCTTTAAGAGGTATTTATACAAGTTTTGATAGGGTCTAGCCTTATCAAATGAGAGTCTCTGCTCCTAGAAAATTGAGAGAAATTGTTTTTTTCTAAAAAAATTGAGAAAAATATTACAAATGGAAAGAATGGGTAATATATAAAAAATAGAGAGAGAGAAGAGGGAGCATTAGTACCAAAATCATCAATTAATCTACCACTTTTTTGATCAAATCATCCCTAATTCTCTATTGACAAGTTATCCTTTTGTTTGTCCCAATAGCCACTGAATCCTCTCATTAGCTGAGAGAAATGCACCAGAGGACAATATTTGCCAAAGGTGGAAAGTAATCATCCTTATTATGAAGGGAAAACCTTAGACACTGTGAAATCCATTAAATGCTACTACTTTCTTTGAATACTAGATCTCTTTGTTCTGATTTTCCACACAATCTCCACTTACTTCATTATGAGGGAAAGGTCCTTATATCCTCAGCCCTGACAAAACCATGCCCAAGTTTAATCTTAGTAGATTTTTGTTAGAGTTGGTACCATATTGAAAGGTGAGACACTTCTCCATAACCATTCCTATCTTCCCTCACTTGATATCTGATCATAGGTCTATATTATAGATTGAAAACTAATCTCTTTCATTGGTTGTATATAGTTATTATATATTGATAAAGAGCCTATAGGATACGTAGCCTCATTCTTGATCTTAATTAGGTCTAAAAATACCTATCTTATCCATGGGAATTTATGAAAAATGCGAACTCACCATATACATAGGTCTTCTTGAAAAAATAAAGATCATAGTTTCAAAACTATACTACAACCCAAATAGATGGACCCTATGTGTTCCAAATCTTCAAAAAAAAAGGTTCATGGTATCAAAAACTTATGTTGATAACCCATGACTATATAATTATGTCTATTTGTGACATTTAATCGAGCACTAATGGATACAGGATGTTCTTTGTAGGATTTGCCTATATTTTGACCTAGGTCACCATTGTTCTCCACTTGAAATATTTTATCTTTTGACCTTTAATTTTGATCATCAATCTAATTTACAAAATTCAAATTATCACCATTGATATATTGGACCCAATAGCTTCAAATTTTAATATTTATCATCAATCTTGATCTAGACCTTTCAAATTATGCTAACTGGTAGCTCCTCATTTACCCCACAATATCTTATTGACTTTTTAACCTCTTATGCATTATAGATCTGATCTATATGAGTGAATACATGACATTATATTTTGGGGCCCATTTAAATCTATCATATTGATGTGTACCATTGGATCTTTTTCAGGACACCCAAGATCTATCCACTTGTCGGATTATCACTTACACTACCCTTTTAACTTGATGCTCACTATTGATATTTTTGGTATGATTGAATGTGTACAATTAGATATTAGGACCCACTAAAACTATCCTCACATACTTGTCATTGGATCTTTAATATTATTTAATTCCAACCATTGATCTTCCTCATTTGAAATCAAATGGCTACTTCATGAAACTTAAACTTGATGTCCACATGATTGTTTCATTTTATAAGTCTAACTTTAAAGCTTTATAACTTGAGATAGATAATTCATCAAGTTATGAAAATTTTAGAGGATGATCTATGAAAGAATAAATTCATGTTCATGAATTTATTTTGACTGCAAGAGGATTTATTAGCATATTTATAAAATACATAAATGAGTTGGCTAGTCTATTTTTGCATGACATACTAACAATGATCTATCTCTTTTAGACTTTTAATTGAACTATTATCTCTTTTATATGTCTATAATGGACTTATAATAATTTTTTAAATTTTATTCATAGTCTTAAATGATTTAAACACCATGAAAACCTATTGTTCTTCTTGATTTTGCAATATTAGACCTATTTCAATACCTGAATCTCCAAAATAGACAAAGCACACTTTAAGCTTGCTTAAAGTGTTTCAAAATATTTGTTAGTGACATTTTATCCCATATTTAATCAATAAATTTCCTCATATGATCAATCCATACCAAGATATTTATAAATTTATCCATATAGGTAGATTTCTATATGTGGGTTAAAACTAGCCAACATTTCTGGTGACATCCTAGGGTTGTATACTTGTTATACAAATACTTAGTGGCCTTAACATCATTCATTGGGTAAATAGAGTCATAGTATCTCTTCTCAACTAAAATTTTTATGGGATTGACTAGAGGGCTGAACCTTTCTAAAGCTTCCTCTTGAATCAAAAGGAATAAAAGAGTAAAACAAACAGCTATGCTATAGGCACTTATTGAATGAGAAACACACCTCTAAAAGGAAATGTTCTCAAGAAACCTAGAGTAAACCATATAAACTAATCTAACATGAATAAAATATCATAAAATAGATGAAAACTCTTTTAATAATAAGGATTTAAATGAATTACATTGACTAAGATGGGTAATACCTCTCCATCTAGTTGGGCAAGATGAAAAGAATTATGTTGTTTGCATCTATGGATCAAATAAAGACCACTCCACAAGCTATAAAAATTTGTATGGTTGCTTGGATTGGCCTTATTTGAGTCCCATTTGAAGACTAGGTCCCTTTACTTGAAGTCCCTTGTTGTAGCTCTCTTGTCAAAGGCTTTCTTGACCTGATATTGGTGTGACTCTAATGTCTTCATTGCAAGGTCCCTAAAATATTCAAGATCTATGAGCTTTGCCATCTTTATGCTCATAGGTTCGTTTTTCATAAACTAAATTTGGTGGGATAACTCTAATGTAGATATTTCTAGAGAGGGGTAATTTGAATTCCCTTTCATACACAAGGACATATGGAGAATTTATAATGGTTTCTTTGGGAGTCACTCTATCATCTCACAAGGTTATCCTTAACTTTATATGACACACTCTTTGATTTTCTTCCATGGTCCTCTTGATAATTCTCATTAAGTTCTCATTTTTGGACTCTACTTGTCCATTTCCTTGGGGGTAGTAATTGGAGGATGAGATAAGGTAGATGCCCAACTTTAATACCCATTCAATTGTCTTCATACCAACAAACACTAAGGCATCATCTAAAATTATAGTGGTTGGAACACCAAACCTAGTCACTATGTTATCATAAAAGTCCAATATTATTGTTTCATTAGCTTCTTCAAAATCAATTACTTCTACCCACCTAGTAAAGTAGTTAGTTATAGTGGGCACCCATTTTTATCCTACACTAGAATGTGGGTTGATCATCCTTATGAAGTCCATCCCCCATTTCATGAAGGGTTGCTCCACCTAGATTGGGTTGAGTAGAAGAGATTCTAATATCTATTTTCCTAAAAATAAATAACACTTTTGGCATTTTTTGACCCATGCATAAGCATATTTGAAAAGGCTAGGCTAGTAATAACTAGCTCTCATTACCTTTTCTACTATTATTATTGGTGCAAAATTGCCTCCTACAGGTCTATCATGAAATATTTATAAGAGTTTTGTCACTTAATTATCATCAAGGCACATAATAATTACCCCATTGAGGTCCCTTATAAAAATAATACCATCAACTAATGCATAAGGTATGGACTAAATTCTAAAATACCTTATTTTTGTTGGGTCCAAACCTTAAGGGCATTCTCCTATCACCAAGAAATGGGTCATATCTTGGAGCCAACTATTTTGAAGTGAAGGTGCATCTAATTATGAGTTATCTTATGTCACTAAAACATCATATTTATCCTCTTGAATGTCATCCACCATATACTCACATAAGCCTTTGCCTCTTACCAACTTCGTGACTTTTATTTACACATCATACTCCATGACCTTGGTAATCTATCCTTCTCTTTTCTCATTCAAATCATCTTGGAGGAGAAAGTCCCTCACTCTAGGATGAGACACCATAAAATGAACCTTATTGTTGGAGATAATTGGTATAAACTTCTTGAGACTCCTTAAATATTCAAGAACCAACTTTTCTATGAAGGTATACCTTACCTCATATCCCTCTAGCCTTTGACTAAAAAAGGCAATTGGCTTCTCAATTCCTTCACCAATCTTTTGTATTAGCATAGATGATATGCTGTAAATATTGGAAAAGGTGTAAAATATAAAATACTTTGAGAAGTTAGGATTTATGTGATTAAAAACTTAGAATCTTTGGTTGAAATATAATTCAAGAAATAAGAACAACATAATTTTAATAATGCTATCTCTGAGAAGAGATGTTTTCTTGATCAAATATCTAGATGCAAACATATGCCTATCTCTGAGAAGAGATGTTTGACTTCCTCTTCAAATTACATATTAATTTATAAACATTTTTAAGGTAGGAGGAGGATGTGTAAAGTCACCAATATTGAGGGAGATTAAGTGGTTCAACTTCTATGATTCACAACAATATATAATTTGAGGAATTACTATTTTTAGAAACTTACTATTTTTAGACTGCACTACTAAAATTAAAATTTGAGGAACTTCCACTTTGTTTTTGGGGATAAAAATAAAACAATTGGATATTAGTTCCATCTCATGGAATTCCCCTCATTCTTAGCTTTTCAATAGTTAAAATAGGGATTCAAATGAAGTTATGGTGTAAAAGTTATGGCTCCCAAAAGTTCTACCACCAATTGGGGTAGAATCATCAACCATATTATCACCTAAAATGTCAGATCATTATGAGTGAGAGTGTTTTGGAAATGGACTTTTTAATGGCCTTAAATGACACCTTTCCATAATTTGACCAAGCAAACACTTATATCATTTTCAACATGGTGGTGATGGGTTTGATTAGATTTGCAAAACTAGGTATAAACCTTTTCACAAAGTTAATCTCCCCAAAGAAGCTTTGGATTCCTTTCTTGTGCTTGGGTAAAGATAGTGATAAGATAATGCTTATTTTATCAAGGTTAATGGATAATCCCTCATTTGAGATAATGTGATCCAAAATTTTTCCTTCATGAATGGAAAACACACATTTCTTTAAATTTAAAGAGATCTTATACTCTCTTCACCTTTCAAAGATCAACCTTAGATTGTCCATGTGCTCACTATATTTATTGGATAAAACTATGATGTCATCTAATTAGACCAATACCATTTGATTCAACAACCCTTGAAAATCCATGTCCATGGCTCTTTGGAAATTTTCCCTAGCATTTTGAAATCTAAAAGACATCTTCTGGTAAGCATATGTGCCCCACATTTTGGTGAATGCAATCTTATATTTTTTTTTCTCTCACTAGTACCTAATTGTAACTAAAACATCCCTCCAAGAGAGAGAAGTCTTCTAAACTAGAAACTATCTAAAGGAGTTGCTCCATGGATGGCAAAGGATAGTGATCCTTCAAAGAGACCCTATTCAAATCCCTAAAGTCAACACATAATCTGGTCTCTTGACTCTTCTTCTTTATAGGTACCAAATTAGCTACCCATGATGAGTGCTTAATGGGAAAGATGATATTGGATTAAATTATCTTGGTCAATTATTCCCTCATAAGCTATTCTATTTTAGGTTTTATGTGCCTATATTTTTACTTGACAGGCATGGGATTATCCTCTATCTTTATAATATGTTGGGCTAGCTTGGGATCTAAGTCTCTCATGTTACTATATTCCTAAGCAAATATGTCTACATATTCTTTACAAAGTTATATGAAACATTCCTTTCAACTTTAGTGCTTACCTTTCCAAGATTGAGGAGCCTATCATTGAAGATAAGGATTCTTTCGTAGTTCTCTTCATTGTTTGACATCAATACCTTGTATTTTTTCAAATGATCTCCCTCATGGAAAAGACCTTCAAAGGTGACAATCCCTTTAGGAAGCTTATTGGATCTTTGAACTATTTGCTCTACATATTGATGTTGAAATTTTTATTATTTCATTGAATATAATTTTGATTCCTACTATAAGAAATAAGCAATTTAATTATCATTATTAAAGACTTGATAATGAGCTTCAGTGTCTAACATTGATGGTATCACTACCACTTTGACATGTGGCTACATCTTGGTCCTTTTCAAATCATTGGGGATATAAAATTGAGCTCCCATATCTTCTAACCTATTAGCATGATAAATATGGTTTCTTGGTATGTATTGGATGTTAAAATCCTCAAAATCCTCAATTATGTCCCATAATCTATATTTTTAGGAATTCATCAAGGTATTCTTGGTGATATTCTAGCTCCTAACCTAGTGCACTATTTGCTCACTATCCCTATAAACTTGCACTTGCTTGATTCCTCTCTTATTATCCCATTAAAGGCAATGGATTAGACCTTCATATTATATTTCATTGAAAGAGAAACTTAATTGGATCCTATAAGAAGAGAAATACTTGTCATTTGAAGAGGATACCAACATTTCACCTACACCCACTCCATGTTTGCTCCTTGAACCATCAAATAATAATTTCTATAAGCCATTAAGATCTTCTTTAGGTTGAATGATGGATGGCATGGACTGTATCTCTTTTTTAAAGTAGTAAACACCCATTTACATCTCTTTAACTCCTTCTAAGGGATCAATGTAATGATTGTCATTCCATAATTCATCCAAGAACATGTTTGGTATCTCCTTACGATGAGTGTTTAACTCTTAGCTAACTATATGTTCATCTTCATCAAAAATGGTGTAGTAAATGTTTATGATATCTAGCCCATAAGGTTATATGTGTAGTGATGCAATGGAATTAGCCTTAATGGATACTCTAGTTCTATATCTTGTTTTGAATGCCATATATGACCAATCTACTACAAGATAACCTCTAATATTTGCTATGAATTCTCTAGATAGTCATAGGATAAAATAATGAGGTACATCTAGGATCAACACATTTTGGATCATTGTGACACTACAACAAGAATGCAAGGTCAAGTTGAGGTCCTTGATGCTACTATATGGCTTAGTGTAAGAACCATCAAGTTGAAACACTCCCTTAGATTAGGGATTATACTTAAGACTAATTTGATCTAATATAGACTTTAGATTACTGAGGTGCTAGCCCCATTATCTACCAAGAAATTATGTATTAGAGAGTCACTAATTATTATTTAAATGTAGAAGTGAGGAGGTTTGACCACCTTACCTAATTTCCCTTCATTTGGTCCTTTGGTTACATTGGTGAGAACCACATTCTCTTAACTAATGGATTCTTTGAAACATTGATTATTGATAACCCTTCTTGAAAGATGTCTACATGACCAGGCATGGAGAGGATAACCCACATTGGCACACTCATAATGGACCTTTTCATTTTTTCCACAATGTTGATGGGTGAACCACTAACCTTTGGTTATGATTTGGGAGTGAAAACTATACTTTGGATTTATAACTTTTGGGGGACAAAGACATTCCATTGATTCTAATTCTTTGGAGAAATTATAACCCTTTGGGAAACAACATGTCTAGTTGGATTTGATATTGAAGGAGTAATGGTAGGAATCTCTTTGACTATTTCCTAGTTGCCATACATGTTCCTTCTTTTGAATCTTGTATTAGTTGCCACTAAGATGTATGCCTAGCTAGAACTAGCCTACTGATTAAGTGCATAACACTCTTCTTGCTCATAGTTAACCATTTTAGAACCATATTATCTTGGTCCTTGATTATGACCTCTATTGAGGCTCTTCTATTTTTGTCATCATAGGCACCTCTATGTTCGGAGCCATAAGGGCCTGATTGTAGCCATAATTTGTATCCTGCTATCATTAATCATTGAGATCATGGTTGAGGTTAGTGTTTGGGATAATGGATTTCCCAAAATATTTATTCCAAGGAATAGTTCCCTCAACATCTTAAGCAACTTTTTTATGAACAGGGACCAAAATGTTGGAAGTGCTTGCATCATTTTTATTATATTTTCTCTATCTACTGTAGTGAGGTTGCCCTTGTCCTTGGTTTTGACCTTGGCATTAGCCTTAGAAGTTTCCTTTGTAGGGTGGACTAATGCTTGATAAAATTTATGTTGAGGTTGATGCAAGGCTTGGTGAGACTTATTGAAAGCTTGATACCTCTTAATATTTACTAGTTCATTTCCAAAAGTTTGAAACATGCTCTTAAGCCCTTGAAAGTTCTTTTATTCTTGGGAATCACTAGATCCACTATTAGAAGCCTTTTATTTCTTAGGTAAGGGTATAAAAAAATTATGTGAATAGGAGGAATGACATCTAAGGGATGAATAGAAACAAGATATGGTCTAATCTCAGGGAGTAAATGTTGGGGATCAACCAACAATAGATTACACTTATGAAAGCAATAAACCGTGGAATTAATTCAGATAGATAAGTAACTAGAATCAAATAATAGCAAAGAACAAGAGATACAATAAACCACCCTAAAAACTTGTATTAAACTCTTTACAAAAGGAATACAATTGAAGAAACTTCTTTCTTCCACACCTCTCTCAGATGCACAAGATCTCTCTCTAGATCTCTATCCCTTAAGAGCTCTCTCTCTCAAGTACAATCAACTCCAACAACCTGGATTGATACAACTCTGTACTATTCTTCAACATTCACATACAATGAACTACTACAATAATCACACTAAGCTAAGAAGATCTAATTCTACATATAGAATTAGGAAACTTGAGCATGCACTTACAACCAACAGTTAAGCCTCTTGAAAAAGGGCTCTAAAAACAATCTTACTAATAATAAAAACGTTAAGACTAAGACTTAAACTCATCATGCAAACACTCACTTATGTCCTCAGAAATAGAATTATGGACACACAGGTAACCGATGCCAGTTCCTGCCTGCTTGCCTGTGACTAACGTCGACTGATCATCTGCCGACGCTGACGTCTCTTCAACTGCACCAGACCGACATTGGTCACTCCTGACTGACGTCGGTGACTGTGTAAACCTACAACTTTGGTAATGTGCTCATATATGAAGCTTTTAGGCTCCACACCTTAACAATCTCCCACTTGGAGATAAACAGCTACACTAGTACCTGTACAGCAACATCTTTTAGCTCCTCCATCTTCAACTCAATCATGAAGACCAACCAAAGTTGAATGAAGATTCAACTTCTCCTTTGTAACCAGCTTGGTTAACATATCAGCAGGATTCCTATCTATATGGATCTTCTCCAGCTTCAAATCACCATCTTCCAAAACCTACCATATGAAGTGGTACCTTAGCTGTATGTGCTTGGTTCTTGAATGAAAGGCTGAGTTCTTAGCCAAATGGATTGCACTCTGACTGTCACTATATAATCTGTAACTCCCATGCTCCCTTCCAAGCTCTTCCATGAACCGTGTCATCCATATCATCTCTTTGCTAGCTTTTTTGGCTGTAATATACTATGCTTCTGTAGTTGACAAGGCAACAACCTTCTACAACTTAGCTATCCAGCTAACCACCATTCCACCTACAGTGAAAACATATCCTATAGTGCTCCTCCTACCATCCAAATCACTTGCCATATTTGAATCTACATAACCATGTAGATAAGTATCTAAACCTCCATAGCACAAGTGCCTACTGTTGGTTCCTCTCAGATATCTAAGGATCCACTGAACTGCTTTCTAATGTTCCTTACCTGGATTGGCCATATACTTACTTACAACTCCCACTGCTTGGGCAATATCCGGTCTAGTACACACCATTGCATACATCAAACTCCCTACTATGGAATAATATGGAACCTTACTCATGTACTCTACCTCATCATGTGAATTAAGACATTGTTCTTTACTCAACTTAAAATGTCCAGCCAAAGGTGTGCTTACCGGTTTAGCATCCTGCATATTGAACCATTTCAACACCTTGTCCACATAATCCTCTTGAGACAATATCAACCTGTGATTTTTCCTATCTCTCTTAATGCTCATGCCAAGGATTTTCTTTGCTGCTCCCAAATACTTCATAGCAAACGTTTGAGCTAATTTCACCTTAAGCTCAGAGATATCCTGCATGTGTGATACTGCAACCAGCATATCATCTACATACAACAATAGAATAATATATCTACCATTATCCAATCTCTTAAAATACACACAATGGTCAGATTGACACCTACTGTAGCCATGCTCAGTTATAAACCTGTCAAATTTCAAATACCACTGTCTAAGAGCTTGCTTGAGGCCATACAAGCTTTTCTTCAATCTGCACACTAACTTCTCCTTACCTTTGACCTCAAATCCTTCCGATTTTTCCATATAGATTTCCTCATCCAAATCTCCATGAAGAAATGTTGTCTTAACATCTAGCTACTCAAGATGCAAATCCTCAACAGCAACCAAAGACAGTATAATCCGTATAGAAGTCATTTTAACAATAGGAGAAAAAATCTCACCAAAATCAATACCTGGCTTTTGTCCAAATCCTTTCACTACCAATCTGGCCTTATATCTCATCTATCCATTCTCACCTTCTTTCAACCTGTAGGTCCATCTGTTCTTCAGTGTTCTCTTACCAGCTGCTAATTCAACCAAATCCCATGTTTGGTTCTCTCTTAAGGACTCCATCTCCTCAACCATGCCACGCTCCCACTAACTCTTGGACTCCACCTATATTACTTATTCAAAACTCTCTGGTTCTCCACCATTAGTTAGCAATAAATAGAATAATGAAGGAGAATATCTAATTGGAGGCTTACTTACCCTTTCAGACCTCCTGATGGGTGTCTGAGACTCATTCACAACACGTTGTCCACCCAAATTATCTGACAGTGATCGACCTCGGTCACCTCCAGACCTGTTACTGGCCGATGTCAGTTTTACTTGACCAATGCTAGTGCCTGTCCTATTGACATCAGTCTCTGTATGACCGACATCGGTTTCTATTCTGCCGACGCTGGTTCCTATCCTACCGACGTCGATCTCTATGTTTTCCTGCAAGTGATTATTTATTTTTCCCACGAGCTCATTTTGGACCGTCACCTCGTCCAATTCACTATTGCTCTGCCTAGATTGATTTAGCTTCTTCAGCTGATCACTATACATCACTTTTTCATTGAAATCAACGTCACAGCTCCTAATTATCTTGTTAGTTCCTAGATTCCAAAATTTGAAACCAAAATCATCTGAGCCATAGCCAATAAATGTGCACCTCATAGACTTAGCATCGAGCTTCTTTCTATTTTCCTTATCTACGTGCACAAAGGCACCAAAAACTTTGAGAAAAGAGAGATCTACCTTTTTACTTGTCCAAGCCTCTTCTTGAATTCCACCATCCAGAGCTGTAGAGGGTCCTCTATTAATCAGGTACACTACAGTGTCAACAGCTTCTACCCAAAACTCTAAGGGCAAACCAGCATGTAATCTCATACATCTTGCACGCTCCATGATTGTTTTGTTCATCCTTTTAGCAATTCCATTCTGCTGAGGTGTCCTTGGAACCATCCTTTGCCTACGGATCCCATGCATGTAACAATACCAGTTGAACTTATAACTATAGAACTCTCCACCATTGTCAGATCTCAGGCACTTTAATCTTTTTCCTATTTCATTCTCAACCATAGCTTTCCAAATCTTAAAGGTTTCAAATACATCAGATTTCTTCTTAATACAATAGATCCATACCGTTCTTGTAGCATCATCTATGAACAAAACATAGTACTGTGATCCTCTAATAGAAGCTACCTGAGTTGGTCCCCACACGTCTGTGTGAACAAGCTGTAACTTATGCTTCTTCTTTGTACACCCAGTCTTGAGAAAACTAACCCTTTTCTATTTTCCAAATACACAGTGCTCACAAAATTCTAGATCCATGCTTTTCAAATCTGAAAGCTTACCTTTAGACTTAAGAATTGACATCCCCTTCTTGCTCATGTGGCCAAGCCTTGAGTGCCACAATTTTGCATCCACATCTGAAGTAGATAATATAGAAGGAGAATTGTTAGTAACACAATTACACAAATAAAGAGTACCTACTCTTTTACCTGTAGCCATAACAAGTGCATCCTTGGTCACCTTCCAAGATTCTACTGTGAGAGTTATTGTACAACCCTCATCCCCTAACTTTCCTACAAAAATTAAATTTCTCTTCAAGCTAGGAACATGCATAACTTCTCTCAACACCCATGTGTTGCCATTCTACATTTTCAGCTGCACTTTACCTTTGCCAATAATTTTACAGGGTTCATCATCTCCTAGATATACTATTCCAAAATCTCCATGGATATAGTCACAAAAATATTCTCTATTAGGGGTAGCATGAAAAGATGCACCAGAATCTAACACCCAAGATTCTATATTATTTTGCAAAGAGAATATTAAAGCATCTTGTGCAATACCTGCAACCTTTGCTTCTTATTTTCCTTCATGCTGATTGTCCTCCTTAGGCTTTGACAAGCAATCTCTGCTTATGTGCCCCATATTTCCACAATTCTAGCATTGTGGCCTTCTGCCATTTCTAGATTTGGATTTGCCTTTCCCCTTAGACTTAGATCTTGATCTCCCTTTCTTGCTCTTCTCTTTTTGCCTTCCCCTGCTCTCAAAACTTAAAGCATTCCCATATGTCTCTTCTGTGCTTTTCCTGCAAATTTCCTCATTCAAGATAACACTAACAACATCCTCTACTTTTAAAATATTTGATGCAGATGTGGTATTGCTAACTGCCATTACTAAGCTATGCCAACTTTCAGGCAAAGAACATAATATTAAAAGAGCTTTTATTTCATCATCAAATACAATTTTGACTGAACTTAATTGATTTACAATACCATGGAAATCATTCAGGTGATTAGATATAGATCCACCTTCCTGCATATGCAAATTAAATAGCTGCTTCATAAGATATACCTTATTAGAAGCTGAGGGTTGTTCGTACAAATTTACTAGAGTAGTCATCAACTCTACCATTGTTTTTGCCTGTGATAAATTAGATATCACAGTGGATGCTAGACTCAGTCTTATAGACCCCAGAGCCTTTCTATCAAGAACTTCCCATTCTTCATCCTCCATGTCTATGGGCTTCTTTGCAATCCCACCTAATGGTAAGTATAGATCCTTCTGATACAGATAGTCCTCTATCTGCATTCTCTAATGTTGATAGTTTTTTCCATTAAACTTCTCCATTCTCAATTTAATTTCATCTGCCATTGCTTCTCCCACTCAAATAGAAATCCCTGTAAAAACTTCTATGAGCAATCTGTAATCAATACACACTACACAGATCTGAACCACCTGTTAGTGAACCTGAGCTTTGATACCAATTATTGGATATCAAACTCTAAACCTACAACCTGGCTCTGATACCACTTGTTGGGGATCAACCAACAATAGATTACACTTATGAAAGCAATAAACCATGGAATTAATTCAAATAGATAAGTAACTAGAATCAGATAATAGAAAAGAACAAGAGATACAAGAAACCACCTTGAAAACTTGTATTAAACTCTTTACAAAAGGAATACAATTGAAGAAACTTCTTTCTTCCACAGCTCTCTTAGATGCACAAGATCTCTCTCTAGATCTCTATCCCTTAAGAACTCTCTCTCTCTCAAGTATAATCAACTCCAACAACCTAGATTGATACAAATATATACTATTATTCAACATTCACATACAATGAACTACTATAATAATCACACTAAGCTAAGAAGATCTAATTCTACATATAGAATTAGGAAACTTGAGCATGCACTTACAACCAACAGTTAAGCCTATTGAACAAGGGCTCTAAAAACAATCTTACTAATAATAGAAATGTGAACTTAAGACTAAGACTTAAACTCATCATGCAAACACTCCCTTCTATCCTCAGAAATAGCATTCTGGATGCACAGGTAACCAATGCCAGTTCCTGCCTGCTTACCTGTGACCGACATTGGCCGATCATCTACCGACGCCGACATCTCTTCAACTGCACCGGACCGACATCGGTCGCTCCTGACCAACGCCAGTGACTGTGTAAACCTGTAACTTTGGTAATGCACTCATATATGAAGCTTTTAGGCTCCACACCTTAACAATAAAGGCATTGGTGGTTTAGGTGTAAGCTTACTAGCCTGCACCAAAACAAATTATGCCTAGCCTTAGCCTTGGAAGTTTCCTTTGTAGGGTGGGATTCTTGTTTGATAATATTGTTGCTAAGGTTGATAAGAGGCTTGGTGAGAAATTTTGAAATATTGCTACCTCTTAACATTTACTATTTCATTTCCCAAAGTTTAGAACATGCTCTTAAGCTCTTGAAAGTTCTTTTGTTCTTGGGAATCACTAGATCACTAGTGAAAGCCTTTTATTTATTAGGTAAGGGTATAACAATAATTGTGGGCATAAAAGGAATTAAATCAAGGGAGGAGTAGAAATATGAGATGGTATGATCTTAGGAAACAAAGGCATTAGTGGTTTAAGTGTACGCTTGTTAGCCTGTACAAGATAATTTTCTACCCTAATTACCATGTCATATGCATTTGGTAATGTGTTCCCTCCCATAGATTAGATCATTACTAAAATGTCACTATTTAGTTTTTTTAAATAGTATAAGAAGTCAAAGTTATGGGTAGGTCTAATAGAGATAGGATTCTATCCCAAGTTTTTTGGAACCTTAAAATGAAGTCTTATATAGCCTCATGAGGGACTCTTTTTTCTGCAGTTAATTACTTTGGAAGTGACAAATGGTCACTTTTATCTTCAAATATTTTACATAAAGACTCTCCTAATTAGTCCCATGTGGAAATGGAATTAGCATTAAGGCTTCTATACCATTCTAAGGTTTTACCTTTGAAAGATATGGCTAATAGCCTAATTCCTACATTTTCCTCATTGATATCATCAATGTTATAGAAGTTAGCTATATTCATGAGATGATCACAAGGGGTTGTAGCTTGGTATTTAGTAAAATAAGGGATACTTTTGAGAGCTACTACTATAATAGGATCATATTGAGGGAGGGTTAGACGACTTTGGACATTAAAATCCACAAAATCTATAAGAAGTTTCATGGCTATGAAGGGGTTTTAAAAAGGTCTCCCTATAGGGGTATGCCTTGAAAATGATTTAGGAACAAATTTGCCTTTATATGGGTGTGTATTAGCAAACCTTAACCTTTTGACTGAATTTAAAGTTAATTCAACAAATTTAAAGGGAATACCTCTTGAAGCTAACCCTATTATCACCTTTGGCATGATATGAAGTCACTATTCTAATACCAGATGTTGAATCTTCTTTTGGAGTCGCTAGATACTATTACTTTGAAGCTATAACTACTGCAAATTGATTAAAATATCAACTTTGACCAATCTTATTTAAACTTTCTATCCCATCGAGCATGTCAAAAACTATTCTATCTTTAATTTTCACACTTGGAGAGGTTTCTTCAGGATCTCTCCAATTGAGCTACACTATTAAGACAACCCTAGGATATGGGTCACTTATGATGGGGTTAAACCTCTAGACAAAGCCAACTTCCTCTTGATGGATCACCTATACTAATGTTTTCACTAAAAAAGGGTTAGAGAAGGGGTAAAGGGCTACTAAGAAGGATAAAAGGGTGATGCACCAAATTAAATGAGAACTCACACAAGCATGAAATGTATACTAAAGAATCATAAGATAGTACTAGCTCACACAATCTCAAAAATCTAGCCAATTACATAAGTATTTCATACACTAGGTTCAAGAAGCAATGAATGAAACTAGGAGGAATTCTAAGAATCCACCAAGATTTCATTAATGGTAGAAAGAACATGAATTAAAATCTACAATAAACTAAAAAACACCCTAGAATAGTTAAAAAAGAAGGACAATGGGCATGGAAGATTCTCCTTCATAATGTTATCATGCACAATCTTACTAAACATATTTCAAAAGTGATAGATAGGTAAAGGAAATATTATTATCTTCAAGAGGTCTTTCATACAAGTTTTTTTAGGGTCTAGCCTTATCAAATGAGAGTATTTTCTCCTATATAATTGAGAGAAAGCCTTTTTTTCTTAAAAAATTGAGATAGAGATTACAAAATGGAAAGAATGAGTAATATATCAAAAAGAGAGAGTATAAGTACTAAAGTCATTATTTGAGATGCCATTTTTTAAAAATAAAATTAGCCCCAATTCTCTATTGATAAGTTATAATTTTTTTTTATCTCAATAGCCCTTGAATATTCTCATCAGCTGAGAGAAATGCACTAGAGGACAATAGTTGACAAAGGTGACAAGTCATGATCCTGATTATGAAGGGAAACCCTTAGACACCCTAAAATCTATTAAATGCTATAATTTTTTTCTCTAAACACTATATCTCTTTTATATGATTCTACACACCATCTCCCCTTGCTTCATTATGAGGGCAATGTCATTATATCCTTGATCTTGATAAAGCCATGCCCAAATCTGCTCTTAGTAGCTATTTATTGAAGTTGGGACCATATTGAAAGGTGAGACACTTCTTCATAACCATTTATATCTATCCTTACTTGATATATGATATTAGGTATATATTATAGATTGAAAACCAATCTCCTTCATTGTTTATTATATAGTTACTACCTATTGATAAAGAGCCTATAAGAGGCATAGCCTTGTTCTTGATCTCCATTAGGTTTGAAAAGACCTATCTTATCTCTAGGCATTTATGGAAATTGAGAACTCACCATATACATAGGTCTTCTTTAAAAATAAATATCATATTTTTAAAACCATACTGTAACCCAAATGGATGGACCCTATGGGTTCCAAATCTTTGAACCAGAGGTTCATAGCATCAAAGCCTTATGTTGAGAACCCTTGACTATATAATTATGTCTTCTTGTAACATTTGATTGAGCTCTAATAGTGACATGATGTTCTTTGAATGATTTTCCTCCATTTTGAGCTAGGTCACCATTGTTCTCCACTTGAAATCTTATGTATTTTGACCTTTAATTTTGACCATCTATTTGCATTTTGGCATGTAAACAAGCACTATTAATCTCTTAGATCCCTTGTCTTCAAATTTTAATATTGACCATTGATCTTGATCTAGACCTTTCATATTGTGCTAACTATCATCTTTTCATTTGCTCCATAAGATCATGTTGACTTTTTGAGCTCTTACATACCATAGATCTACTTTATATGAGTGAATATGTACCATTAGATCTTGGGATCCACTGACATCTATTAGATCAATGCATACTATTGGATCTCTCTCAAGACACTTGAGATCTTACCACTTATTAGCTTCTCACTTATGTTGACCTTTTGACTTGATGATCACCATTAATCTTTTTGGTATAATTAAATGCATACCATTAGATCTTGGGACCCACTAAAACTACCCTTGCCTGATCACCATTGGATCTTTAATATGATTGAATGACAACCATTGATCTTCCTCATTTGAAATCAAATGATTACTTCATGAAACTTAAACTTGATGTTCATATGCCTATTTCATTCTTCAAGTCTAACTTTAAAGATTTATAACTTGAGATAAATGAATCATAAAGTTATGAACTTTTTATAAGATGATCTAGGGATTAATAAATTTATATTCATACATTTATTTTAGCCTTAAAATTATTTCTTGACATATTTATAGAATGCATAAATGAGCTAGCCAGTCCATTTCTACATGATGTCCTAATGATGGCCTGGCTCTTTTGGACTTGTGCTTAAATTATTATCTCTTTTACAAGGCTCTAATGGAATTATAATACTTTTTGTGATCTTATTCATGGTCTTGAATGCTTGAAACACCATGAAAACTTGTTGTTTTTCTTCATTTTACAATCTTAGACCTATTTCAAGACCTGCTTCTCCAAGATAGAGAAATCACACATTAAGCTTGATTAAAGTATTTCAAAATATTTTTAGTGAAAATTTATCCCCTACTTAATCAATAAATCTACTCAGCTAATCACTCCATATTAAGATCTTTAGAAATTGATCCATCTAGGCAAATTTCTATATGTGGACCAAAACAGTGCTATAACTACTGATGCATAGATATATGTAAAAATAGTCTACATTTTAATAAAATATAGTGTTATCACTACCCTTATGGACCTCATTAATTTACATAACACACTAAGTAAAGAAGACATTTCGTAGAACATCACCAACCTACTCCATAACCTACTATAATGTGCATAAAAAGGCCAACAATAGATCAATAGAATGATATGGTATGTTAAAACTAAAAAATATTGGTATGTTGATTATAGGATGGATATTCAGTTAGTAGGGTATGAAATACCCAATGCAATATTTAATTTTGGAAGCACCATCAGCATGATCATAAGATCAACATGGGTTGCTATTGGATGACCTGCACTAAGTTATAGTCTTGTCACTCTTAGCCTTGTAGATTATGGATGAATTGAATCTATCAGTCACCTAGAGGATGTATAAATCAAGGTTTTTATATTTGAGCCTACTTAATAAATTTAAATTCATTGATATAAAGATGAATGAGACACTACCCTATAATTATTGATAAAAAGTGGGTGTATGATGGTCAAATGACTATTAACATAGTCATGAATCAATTGGAACATCGTTCGGGAGATAAAATCATAGTAATTCCCATGAATAAATGTGGAAAAATACAATATTGTATCCCAAAAGATCTTGATTCACCATATGTTTATGGATAAACCAATTAGATGAAAGTAAACATAGAAGATAAAAAGCAAGCTTTGTGAGCTACTAAATGTATATTTCTTTATGATAGTTTCATCCCATCCATACACTCTCTACAAAATAAAAAATTGTTTTAAAAACTTGTATTGAATCACATATGGATCCCACAACTAGAAATGGAGGATGTGTGATCAATATTTGTAAGGTCACCTACTCAATCTAAAATAAATTTTGTCCACCAGACTAGTCATATGGACAAATATTACATAGATTTGATTCTACAAGGCATGCTACCATGGGAGAAATTTTCTTTAGTAAGTGGGGATTATGATACAAACATTATAAACTAGGTTAAGGGAGATCATGAGATATGTCCTTTATGGATGGTCTTTACGACAAATCTCAAAATACCTCAATATTTTTCCATTGATGATGTTAACCATTTTATCCTTCAATTCTAATAGCATGTATTAATATTAACTAGAGAGTGTGTGATCTCAATTATTAATTGAAGGGGATTGCTATGAATTTGTGTTTAGTCTACCATGATGAGAAACTGAGTTGGGATGAAGCGTGCAAAATAATTTTATCTAGATTATATTTTCCAGAGATCATTATAAAATATTTGTCAATGTTCAAATAAGGAGACTATCATGAAATTCATTTTTATTAGTGTATTGATCCATAGTTTAAAATATGTGGCTCTAAAGTACTGGGTACATGTTTTTAAATATGTACTAAATGCTATTCCAATAGCCTGGTATATAAATTAGGAGTACATGTGAGAGATGAAGCATTAAATATAGGTAAAAAGTGATTTGTTACAAACATTCATCTTTGAGGATGATAAGCCATTAACTCACAAGGTATTATATAAGTTAAAAACCTTTGTATGCCATGGGTGTGTCAAAGAATTAGATACTAGAGCTTATTCATCTTCATAAGAAAGCATGTGTTGTGATTTAAATGATGCCTTATAAATCTCCAAAGTAGAAAAGGGGAAGGAGGTAGTCCTAGTTCAATTATGCTATAGGATACAAGATCAAGATGAGTGGATATAGTATTTGGATGGATATGAGGATATGGATTTACCTAAGTTATTTAAACTAGAATATGAATTTGAACCACTTATAGATCCAATCATAGAGAATTTAGAAGAAGAAAAGATGTGACACCTATATTTTATAAAAAGATAAGCTCAATAAATACTTCTTGAATCTTTTGAGGAAGGACACAATCTCTAACATGAACCCATGAAGGAATATGTGGGGAGAATTGGAACAAAGACCATCCCTAAGTTGGTACATATTGGAGACTATTGATCTTAAGAGGACATATCATAAGTGATTAAGCTCTTAATGGATTACCAAGATGTATTTCATAATAATTTCATAGGGTTTAAGGGTGTATATCCATCATTAGGAAAAAATCACATTGAATTAAAAGAGTGTACACACCCAATTAAGAAAAGACCCTATTACTTGAACCCGAATATGAAACTTAAAGTGAACGTAGATTTATATCACATGTAGAAGACTAGTATCATATTCCTTGTAGATAAAGCTGACTAGTTTAGTCTCGTGGTCCTACAATCAAATGACACTAGTGAGATATGAGTTTTTAATGACTATCACATATTAAATGAGGCATGTGTGAATGATCCATTTCCTATCCCATTCAGTGATGAAGTTTTATAAGTAGTCACAAGTTATGAAGTGTATTCATTCATAAATGGATTTAATATATATCATCATATCTTAATCATAGAGGAATATATATCCAAGACTACTCTTGCCACTAAATGGGGTTTCTTCATATATAAAGTGATGTCATTTGGGTTTAATAACATACTTATAGTTTTTTCTAGAGTTATAGTCACTACATTTAATTATTTTTTCCATGAATTTTTAGAGGTCTATTTGGATGACTGACTAGTATTTTATTTTTATATAAATCATTTGTCTAAACTTAGGTTGACATTGGAGAGGTGTAGAGTGCTACAAATAATGCTAAATTTAAAAAAATGTTTTTGTTTTCACCCTTTAGGGTTTTGTTTGGTCATGTAGTTTATAGTAAGGGTATCTTGGTATATCAATCCAAGATCATCATAACTATGGGAATGGCACCACCTACAATTTTGACAAAGGCATGATATTTTTTGGGATATATAGGTTACTAAAATAAGTTCATTAAGGGGTACGCAACTATATCTCCCAATTTATAAAATTTGTTATGGAAAGGAACACAGTTCATATGAACAAAAGAATGTCAAGTTACATTTATTGATATGAAATAGAGACTATTTACTACACCTATTTTTATCTTTATATATTGGATTAAGTTTTTTGATGTGCATGTGGATACATCTAGACTCAAAATTGTAATTATGTTAGCACATCTAAGAGAAGGTAGATTGGACCATCTAATCTAGTTCACAAACATAAAATCATGTACTGTATAAAATAATTATTCTATAACTGAGAGAGAAGCCTTGGAAATAGTGTTTGCACTTCAAAATTTCTACCATTATCTATTAGACACACCTTTTGAGTTGTTTACTAATCACTAGGCATTACAATACTTAGTTAAAAAATATTTATTGGGAAGATGCATCTTACAGTGGCTAATGTTATTTCAAGAATTCTAGTTTAGAATTAATCTTAAACTAGGTAGGGAGAATGTAGGTCTAGACCATTTGAGTTGACTCGAAAAATTTTAATAACTAGAAGAACTCCAAGATGAGTCTCTAGATGCACATTTATTTCATGTGTCTATGACTCCTAAGTAATTGGAGGAAATTGCACAATTTATAGAATAAGGGACATTCCTAGAGAACTATATAGAAAAGGATAAGAAGTAAATCATTACCAAGGTCCTTCCATAAAATATTATTGATGAATTCCTTTACTATCTAGGCAAGGATGAGGTGATACATAGAGTCACACTAGAGCATGAGTGACCTAAAATACTAGAATAAGAACATCGAGGGATAATTAGAGGTCACCTCACAAGAGATGCTACTATGATAATTATTTTACAGAGTGGTTTGTGACGGCTCTAATTATTTTAGATGCTCATTAAGTTACATAAAAATGATATGTGTGTCAACAAATGAGTAAGCAAAATCAGAGAGATTAAATTCCTCTACAACTTATACTCACACAATATCCTTTAAAATAATAGGGAATCAATTTTATTGGGATTATCAATCCATATAGTAAATAAAACCATGCAATTATATAATCAATACAATGGACTATTTTACCAATTGAGTAGAAGCTATTGTGACAACTAACTATGGTGTGAAGGACATAGTGAAGTTCATATATGAGAACATAATTACCTTATTTATTTTCCCCATAAAATTGGTAAGTAATATATGTATATAATTTTTGAAAAAAATTATAAAGACTCTCACAGATGAATTCTTAATATTGCACCATAAAAGTATAGATAATCATCCCCAAGAAAATGGCCAAGATAAGGCTGTGAATAAGGTAATTAGAAAGATGTTCACTAAGGTCTATGATGTTCAATGAGATAATTTGGAGGATCAACTTCCTACAGTGCCATGGTCATATCACACACACTAAAAATGTGTGATAGGGTTTACCCCCTTCTAGTTGGTTTATAGTTTATAAGCATTCATGCCCTAGAGTATGTATTACCTAGTATGTGAATCATAATCATTGTGTGCATGGGTGATCAAGAATACTTGGCAAGAAAGCTAATAGATCTAAATAACATGGACAAAGATAGACATATGGCATCTTGGACATAAGATGTGTATAAAGATAACTATAAATATTAGCATGATAATAACCTATGCATGAAAGAGTTTCATATGGATCAATTGATTTTATTTTATGACAACCAATTTATAGACTTCCTAGGTAAGTTCCACATCAATTAGAAAGGACCATACATCATCCATGAGTTAATGCATCTAGATTCAATGTTCTTAAGGGATTTATAGGGAACCAATTTACATGGAAACATGAATGGTAGTAGACTCAAACCCTAATACTAGTATGTTATGTGCACATATGTCAATAGGTGATAAATCACACCATTTTACATTAAGATTCTTTTTGATTTATGTTGTGTGGGTTTGGATTATTTTTTTGAATCTATATGCATAGATCATAAGTGTGCCTATTATTTTTTTACAATGAAATAAGATATCATATAATTTAGAGTGTCCTTAATAGAGGAGTGTATTGACAAAGATAAACATCATGCCAAAGTGGATCACATGTGTCAAAATTTAGGTTTGAGAAAGACATGAGTGATGAAATCTTAATCAGATAATGGATAAAAATTATATAGGGTCAATTAATCATAAATAAAATAGGAGGGGTCAACATAAATGAAAGAATAATCACTTATGAAAGGAAAATGGTAAGGTAACTAGTCATATCATTTATTCATATTATCACAAAAATGATGCTAGCTTAGTAAAAAACGTGAAAACTCAACAAAATGTGATCTTAAAAATTAAATTATATTAAGAGTGAGATTTTAGGATGATAAGGGACATTGAAATCATCAAGATATGAAAGGGCACATGAATATCTATAAATATATCTTTTAGATAACCACATTTCCATTTTCACTTCATTGATCTTTGAGCATTGAGCCTTTGAAGCATTGAGCCTTTTATCTCAAGTCCTCAAGCATTGAGAATTTGATCTTAAACCTTCGAGTATTAAGTTTTATAGTAACAAAATCCTCTAAAATATTCATAGATGTTCAAAATAATTGCATAGGTATAGATGATGGTTGCATACAGATATTCTCAGTTGATATTAATAGAGATTTTTGGTAAACTCTAGAACATGCTAATTACATGGATATATTATGTAGTAGAGAAAAAAGATAAACAAAATACAATAATTTAGACTTATAGAACATTGATTAAATATGAAAGCACACTATAACATGAAAACACATAGAAATAGGTGGTATAACCATAATGAATTACACATTTAAAATCAAACAAAGAACTCACTAAACATAGATAAAAGATTCTTGGGAAAACTATAAAATAACTATTTCATTAATCTCTTTCACACATTATAACCATATTTAATTACTTCTAAACACTATATATAGAGTATTCTAAAGCTCTACTATTTACATTCTAGTCTTTTGATATACCACAAGGAAATATTCTTCAAATTCCCTACTCTATTTTGTATGATTACAAGGTTTCATACATCCAAAAGACTATATAAAAGGCAAAATCATGTACTTTGTACATATGTCTATCCCATTATACTTTGTAATTTTGGTAACCTCAATCCATACCTAATATATGTGTCACACTTCTACTTAAGTGTGATACATGCATACACAAACACATGATACATTCCTATTTTAGATATTAGGAATTACATCTAATTATGTCATATAAACATTTAATACATATGCTTCTTTGATCTTGATACACATAGGTTATATGATTCAATGATCAATCTACATTATCATGTTTGAGCTTACATATATACTTACACATGTTTATTATCCATGATTATATATTACACAGGGTAATTGATATCTTATACACTTAACATTTTTTCCTAACACACTAGATCCATGGGCTATTATGACATGTTTATGCTGGTTTCTTATACTCTACTTTACATACTACCTTGAGTTTCTTGGCTTTATATTGTATTCCTTGTTCTAGCATTTGAATATGTTCCTTTGTTTGTGGTTCCCATGCTTATGTATCATTTCATTGACATTTACATATGTAATTATTTATTGTATGGACATTTAAATATGTCATTATTAATTTTATGTACATTTGACTAAGTTATGTCCCTTCGATTGTGTGACATTTGAACATGCCCCTTATTTGTGGTGTCCTTGAACCATTGCCTTTTGACTTATTTTGAGTGATCTTTTGTGTGTGTGTTTGTTTACTTTTTGAGCTTGTATTATTAATATATAGATGTTTCCATGATATTTATAATGCATCTTAGGCCTACATGTGATCACATTAGTTCTATGCACTCTAATGACACATTTACCTAGACATGTTTCCTTCTATATACTAAATGGTTACATTCACAGACTATATAATTGTCTTAACCTTTTGAAGTGAAATAACTACCAGTTTCTATATTTTCCTCACCTCAAAGGGGGTTATATTATTGTGTGCATGTCATAGAGGAATGTTCTCCACACTTGGCATACTTTCTATATTCAATGGGGGTATGATTTAGAAGTATGTTCTCCACACTCATTTAGTATATGGTACTTATATCAGTCTAGATTAAAGTGGGACATGCTTTGGAAGCATGTTATCCACACTCATTTAGTACATTTTAATTATTTTAGTTCTCATTTTCAACGAGGGCATGATTTAGAAACATGTTATTCACACTTATTAAGTATTCAACATCTCTAGTTTATAGTGGGGGCATATTTTAGAAACATGTCCTCCACATTGGTACTTATATAAATTTTTAGATTGCTTAATATATAGTGGGAGATTGTTTTTGAAGCATGTTCTCCACACTTACACAATTATATGAATTGGCAAAAGCACATAGTTATATGATTTGGATTTATCGTTATGGCAAAATTCTATACATTAGTACTATTATTATGCATAGTTTCAATATGAGACATATCTAATGTGCATTTAATATAAAACATGTGTCTAATATTGTAAAATACAAATCAATTTCAAATTCCAAAACTCTTTTAAGGACTGTTATCACATCACAAACCTTTTCATATTGATACCCCATGGAATTTTATTAAGGAAATATATTATAGTAGTTGGTTCACATTTTGGTATGATTGAGGTGATCAAATCACTCAATATTACCAAGTTTTTAGGTTTGAATTGATTATCTAGCTTCACTAGGATATAAGTATCATTGGGTTGTACAATTGGGCTAATCTCAACTACTCGGTGGTAACTCATTTTTTATCTAAAGTTGGAAGCATGTGCTTTCCAATATCTCTATATCTCTTTATATATATTTATATTAAATATTTTATCTATATTTATATTAATCTCAATTTTAGAGACTTATAATGATACATATTTTTAAAAATAACTTGCCAATAGGCAAGATGGTTACATCGACACACATGTATACTCCTAAAACTTACTCATTTAATTTAAATTTATTTTAATGAATTTCAAACCAATTTATATGCACCAACTTTAGACTATAACATGCTCTTGGTTGTATGTCAATCACCATAAAAATACTTAAGTTGGGTACATGCAAAGATAAGGTGTGCATACACATCCAAGTACACATTCATATCCTTTAAACCAACAACTTCATTACTATATTAAATGGTAGGGAAATGTAGATGATATTTTTTTTATTATATAGCACCTCAATCTTGTACACTTGGAAAACTTAGACCTTGGTTGTTTTTTTAGTTCTCTACCTTTTCTACTTCTTCAAGTCTTGCATTTGTTCTATCTTTGTGCCATTTGGCCTATAATTCCTAGTTTGACCAATCTTATATTGATGACCTAGGTATTATATCTTTCCCATAATTCTTAAAATGTACTTTTATTCCATCTCTAAAAGTTTTTAACATGTACCTATTCTCTTTCTCCCTAAACACTAACGTCTAGGTAAGATAATAGCGTCGACATTATTGTCATGTCCTGACATAAGTGTATAGTTACCTAAAGTCATCCAATTTGAAAATTAAACATATCCTAATGCTTAGCCTAAGTTATTTAATGTGATTTATTACATAAAAGGGATTGATATAAATATAATATCAAGCCTCTAGTCAAGCAACACTATGTAATAACCCTAGCTAGGTCCTATGTTTTCATATTAAAAAAGTAAATGGAAATTAAATTAAAATATAATCCATTTATCACCAAATTTTATGGCACAAAGTGGGGGTAATAAAAATTAAAATTAAACATGCATATTCTATGAGCAATGTGGTCAAATGATGACATGAATAACATTCTTTCCATTTCAATTGTGCACATCTACAATTTAGATCAGTTTGTGATTGTGTGACATTTGAACATGCCCCTCGTATGAGGTCTCCTTAGACCATTCACTTTCATTACATTGAGTGATCTTGTTTGTGTGGTTGATTATTTTTTGAGATTATACTATTAAACTATATACATTGCCATGATATATATCATGCATTTTAAGACTTGATGTGATCACATACTATTAACCCAATAGATATATCTCCTTCAACATGTTATCCTTATTTAAATTTTTACCTAAAAGGGATTGATATAAATAAAAGGTCAAGCCTCATTCATTCCTCACCTAGGAAAGATGTAAGAACACTGAGAAAAAGATAAAATAAACCAATGCACTTATCAAAATCACTCTATTAAACATTCAATTAAACAAAACTTACCTATTTCCATACCAACTATAGGTAAAACACATATATAAGTAATAAAGGAGAAACCTAATAGCCTAATTTTCTAAGTTACAAGATAGGTCATTATTTTACTTGATTTACACACATTATATGATTCACACACAAACCAACATGTAGGGGAGAACTTTATTAGTTTGAGGCCCTCTTCAGAGTATTATTTATTGAGGTAGTGTCCCTTAAGAATAGATTAATTGGGGTCAACTTGACACCATATAAACACTAACACAGTTTCCCCTAGAGTAACATTGAAGATGGATAGATAGGTTTTTTCCATTTTATAAGCAATGACTATCCATGACCTAGATTTGAATGCATCAGACTGAAGGTGAATCAAAACTAAGAAGCATCTAGGTGGTCACATCCTATTTCGTTAGACAAAACTAACATTGAACCCAAAAAATAACATTGATGTAACCATCTAAAACTAATATTACTATCTAGAGATCTATAAGCATCATAGCTAGAATCTGATGACTATTACAATATCTCCTTCCTAATTGATTTTAACCTATTCTAAATCTAGAACCACATTAGATTTAGAACAGGCTAATTAAGTCACTTATTTTTCATTTATATATATAGCATAGTTTTAATTTACATATTTAGACTATTTTAGCATAATAAATTAAGTGTATGGTTATATATGAATTTGACATCTAATTGGCCTACTATAGATCTAATTATCACCCTTGTGCCATTTCATTTTTATACACCCTTTTAATAAAATATAGATAACACCAATCTAGACATTGTTTTAGGTGTAAACATATGCTTACCATCACAAAGGATAGTCAGTGTACATGTCATTGTATATACAAACCTTACAATGTCAAAAAACTTTTAAAATTAGAAAAATGAATTGTACATGCCTAAAATTACAAATTAAACATGCCCCAAATAATAAAAAGTGTGTTCTTCACATGGGTCAATGGATTATTTGTCTCAGACTCTCACATTTGAGATCAAAATATGGCCTAAAAACATTATTCTTAATGTTTGAATAATTAACTCTTAATTAAATCAAATTTTCCATATAATAATAAAAATTGAAAATAAAATCCATTCATAAATAGGAAATATTTTTTTATCAGTGGTGTCATGACTCTTGGATAACCTAATGTCATCAACATTGAAGATACCTCAACCCAATTAATTGTGGTACGATATAGGTGGCCTCAAAGGATATAGTTTAATATGTGATTAATGTCAAATACTAACATATTTAAATGAAGGTATGTGAATAATTAAATGATTTATTTTCCATGTATTTTTTGTAAAGATATAACATCTATGTCTAGAGGCACATTTTTTATTTTCTTAAATACTTAGTGTAAACAAGATATAGTTCTAGTCTTCTATCTTTTCCCCTTTGATTTTAAATTATATTTATACATAATTGATCCATTCATAAACAATAACAATTACACAATTAAACATTACAAGGACTTAAATGCCTTTCTATAAATATGGTTCCCAACCTCATAAATGAGAACAACAAAAAAGTATACAAACCTTGCATATGCACATTGCAAAGATTTGCATAACAATAGAAGCAAAACATTAGAAATCTATTCTCGCACTGTTATAACATAATGAGCATAAAAACATAGATCAATACATATTCAAACCCCAATAAAAAACCTAAATAAACCTTAAAAAAAGAACATGAAATGACCTATCAAAAACCCTAAACAAACCATTGGAACAAAAAATAAATTATCTTGAATGCAAAGCTATGTCATAAGAAACCTCTAAATATGCCCCTATACTTGAGCCTTTTTTAATAATAAAATTCCATGGAAACATTCTTGCATTCAATGAAAATTATTAAAACACATTAATAAACATGGTCTCCACAAATCCAACATTGAATACTGAATAAGATCTACACCTTGTATAGTTATTCCATAGCATTCTCACCATGCTAGCATTGCCTAAAACCACATAAATCTTGAAATAAGATGTAAATATTCTAACCAATAATATTATAGAAAATAATAATATTTTATACCATCCATTTAATAACTTTAAATTTGATCTTGGATAAGAATCACATTTTTAGATTACACATAAAATGATGCCATTTGATTGGTTATCGAGATAATGACTAATTCCACATTAAATAAAAATGATGACTATAGTCTTAATGATGGATAAACCCTATAGGACTAATAAAATATGCATGAAAAGATGTTGATAATTAATATGACATAAATGTTAAAATACATTGCAAATTTTCAACTAATGTTAGGCATATACCAAACACATTAGAGACACATGAGGATAACAAACATTTATAAAAAAATAGTTTATGTTGGTTTCTTTCCTCCATGACTCGCTATATATCATATAGGGTATTCTCCAACAAGTCATGTATTTTCAAGAGAGAATCCTATAATTTTAATTGATGTCAAAAATATTAATTTCATGTTAACAATAATCTAATAATTAATTATGTTATTAATTGTTTTATAATTTAATTGTCTTCTTGATATTTTTTATTATTATTATTTTCCTATTTGGAGTTCCCTGGGTTAGACCAAATTATTTTTAATCCTTTAGTGACCCATTTTATCCTCTTTCCTTAATAACATTTGGAAAAAAAATTATTCCCCACTTTTTTGGGGGTTTATGGAAAGAAAGGAATCTTTGAATCTTCCAAAATATGAAAACAATGTTTTGAGAGTGGGATAATTTATTATGGAAGTTATTAAGGAAAGCATGTCTTTAATTGAGAAGATTGACTTAATTAAAGTTTTAATGTTTAAAGTATTCATAACCCATAATTTGGAAGTTTGTATTAAGAAAGAGTCTACTGAGAGTAACAAAAAGGTTGATGGAATCTTGATTAAGTGGACTAGACCTCCCATCCCATGGGCCAACCTTAATTTTTGTGGAGTAATGAAATTAAATCCAAGTAGATTAGGCAGAGGAGGTGTAATTATAGATAATAATGGAGTGCTTTTAGTGGCTTATATAGGGCCCCTAGGAATTTAAATGAGCCATTTTAAATAAGCAATTATTGCTTTATGGGGCATTTAGGTTGTCAAGGATTTGAATATAAAACACTTGGATATTGAATGGGACTCTCAAAACATTATAAATTGTCTCAAAACATTTTTTTTCCAAGCTAGACCATAAGAAATTTGGTGTATGATTCTCTGAGTCTTACACTACTTTGAGGAGGTCTCCATCACTCACATCTATAGAGAAGGCAATAAAAGCACAAATTGTTTTGCCAATTTGTATGTTTCTAATCTAAATATTCTTAAATGGATCAGTTCTACCAACCTTCCCCCCATCATTAATAATATAAACTATGAATAATCTAAGGTTTATAATTGTATTATTTTGCCTTTATGAAGTCTTAAAATTGATATCACATGCCAAAGGGACACATAATCCCCAAGGGAAGTTGTTGAATCTTAGTTATCATTAAACAAGCACCAAGAAGACTAACAAGGTAATAATTTCAAATTTTGGGGTGAAAGGAAACTATAACAAGCCTCATGTGATTCCTTGTCATAATTTATGCATAGGGAAGGAGGCAATGTGGCATTATTAATAATTTATTATATTTAATTATAATTTTTCTATTTCCATATGTTTTATGGGCTTAATAAAATATTTTATTTTTAATTCACCACTCAACTAATAATTATGAAGAGATTAAGAATCCCCTATTTTAAAAGGAACCATGGGAGTGGAATGACTTAGAGTTGAACCCTTTTCCAATGAAGGGGTGAAGAGAACTGCCATCATGTGGAACATCCTCAATAAGGACAGGTTGGGGAGTTACATTGATTGAAATAAGAGCCATGACCCTAGATTATCCATGGATTTTTTATGGATTAGAATAAAATAACAATTACCATGAGGTGATTTTCTATATATGTCTCTAAAAAAAATCATTTCTATATTTTCTAGTATGCCAATTGAATGACTAAAAATATATAACAATATAATGAGGAAAAGTAAAAAGATCAACACTTTATTCAAGGAGATTAAAAGAATACACGAGCTAGAAGATGGGATCCTTAGAACCTCCTTACCCACCAATTGGTTTATGTATATATGCATATCATGAAATACACAATCCTTGAATCTAGGTACAATAAACCCTACTCCTACCACTAAATAATTTCATGCATAGAAATTTTATGAGTATCCCCTTATTATTTGCATTTCCTTTAAAAATCCATCCTTTAATTTTAATATGATAAAATTTACATTCCCATTTACTAAGATCTTATTTTATTATCTTCTAAGAATCCCAACCCACCATTGTATTATATGAAATTGACCCCCATCCTTATATTCCTGAGTTTTTAGAAAGGGGGGAGGTAAACCCTATTATCATCCATCCTAAGGAGGGACACCCTAAACTTAAAAATATTTATAGGTTTGTTATGTTCATGATCCCTTCATTCAAAAGTATCAAAAGGAGAGAGTAATGAGTAGTTGGTTTAGCCTAGTTACCCAAGCATTATAAGGTTTTAAGGTCTTTAGACATTGCCCAAACCTCAAAATTAGCTTTTCCTTCTAGGATTGACATCAGTGAATATAATGATGAGAAGAAAGATTAGGTTTAATCCTTCAAGTAGTTAAATCCTCACATCATTGAAATCAGTGAAGATATTCTTCGCCCTTTAGTGGAGGATTTGGGAAGATAAAAGAAGGGGATCTGAAAAGTCACACAAAAGAATAAGGGAAAAGAAGAGGAAACATGTGGATGAAGCTGAGCTATTTGAGGAGGTTTATTTTTAAAATAATATCAAAACTATGAAGGATGATTGGGATTCCATTACACTACTTTATGATCTTACCAACCAATAGTTTTATATTTTGATATTGTTTGTGTTTCTTTCACCCTTGATGATGTTTTACTAACTAGGTGTTGTATTTTTTTGTTGGTATGTTATTGTTAGGCTAATGTTGTTTTTTTAGCCTATTTTAAGTTTGATCTTCATTCTTGGTGTTGTGATGTTTCATCATCTCTCAATGTTTTACAAGGGTATGGGGCCTTTGTAAACCCATATTTTTACCAATAATTATAATGTATGAAAAATATTTAATTATTTTTTATCGATAAAAGAGGGTTGAAGGGTTTGTCACCATTTTATTTAATATCTTAAAATTTTACAAAATATTTTTCCTTAAATGATGAATAATAAAGAAACGCCATTCCCAATAGAGTGGATCCTAAATAAAAATAACTATCATTTACAACAAATATTTATGTCAAACCCATAAATCCTATATCAAGAAGCTACCTAAACTAAAAAAGACATAAGATCTGATCTTCCCTACAAACAATCCTTAAAACATAATATTATGTGAACAAAATATGGAAATGGAAAATTAAAAAATTAGCCTTCAAAAAATTCATTCAAAATCACACATTATTAATAAAGGTTTCTATATTTTGACATCAAAACATGCTAATAATTTATTTATATGATGGTTGTTACAATTTTGTTATATTCAAATGGACATATAGAAATTGGATTCATTCTTACTTAATATACATTCAATTAAACATAATTTATTACAAAGATCATACATCTTGGTTATTTTAAAAATGCATATTCAAACAAATTAGGAAAACATAATGCACATAGAATAACACATCTTAAAATAAAAACTTTCAATGGAACCATAAATTGATCTAGATTTAATTACACAAAGTGAAACCATACTTTCTATTAAAATAAAGTATTTATAGCAATGTGTTGAGGATCTACCACTTTGCATTCTTGATCTTTTAATTCTAGCACTGAAGAAGTCTGTCCATCTTTTAGAGTCTTTTTATATTCAACCAAAAGTTGAATTACATATTATATATTATATATCACACACTTGTCAATTACACATTATTTATATTATTTTACACTTCATATTCTACTACCATCACTTTCCTCTAATTAAACACTTGTCTCTTCCTGATACAAATTCTCAAGAAGTGTGTCAAAGACTGGAGTTGTTTGTGTTAAGCTTAGGGTTTGGTCAAAATTAATGACTATGATAATCGTTTGAAGTGTTGTTTAATGATTTTTACCTCTTTTACACTACTTATCCACCCTTTTGGGTTTTCAACTAAGAAACATACTAATCTACTACCCTTTTTAGGTTTTAAATAAATTGATGTAAATAAGACTCTTTCCTTTATGGTTTTCAACCTTTTTGTGTCTATTTACAAAACCTATTGCCTTCTTAGACTTTACAATATTTAAAATTATCAAAATTGAATATTTACAATATTTTTTTGTGATGGTGGAGGCATGGTATCTGAAGTTGAATTAAACTCATCATATAATGATTGAGGGGATAATATAACCTATAAACACTTAATTTTAATCACTTCCATGTCTAAAATGAAATCAAGAGTGACTTTCCACAATCACATACAAATTTAACTAGAAATTGTAAATGGACCCTATTTACTTGCACAACTACCATTTTAACCCAAAGTCAAAATGATACATCCATTATTATGGAAATGGATCATATTACAACATTAATCTTATCTAGTGCACCCCAAATCAAATAGACCATTTACAAATGTTATTACATGACAATTCAATGAATATTTGATTGATAAAAGAATATTATAATTGCATCATTCCTCTAATTTCAAATTAATCACCTTGATTAATTAGCCTAATCATTCTTATAATGGAAAATTATATGAATTAGAATTATCTATTTTGTATAAATCAAAATGGATCTATTAACTCACATTAGTGATGTCATAGGGGCAAGTCAATGAAATGGAGTGGAGTGTGGGAAAGGTGGCTTATGATGTAACATCCCAATAGGGATTTACTAGAATAATGAAATATTTAAAAAAATAATAATACTCAACACTTATTATTTCATTAGATTATACCATGAGAATATAATTAGTGATTTAAAACATATTTTACTACACACATAAAACTTAAGTAAACATGAACAACTCTATTTACTAATCACTAGAAACTTATGTAAATAATCATAATTACATAAAGAAAGTAATCTTAATAGAATATAACCATAGATAGTACAATAATACAACATTTTTTGTCTATGTATAATAATAACCAATTATATTTCCATCAGGTATGTTTCATCAATACATAAATACAATAATAAATACAAATCTCTATGGAGCTCGAGTCACACTAAATCTTATTATAAACACTAGAAATATACACACTATGGCTCTAGATGTTGAACTAACCCCTAGACTACCCTTGGACCCCCTCAGGACCACTTCATAACATTTTAACCACCAAACCTAAGTCAAACATGACTAACTTTAAACATTCTACTTTTGACCTATTGGTCATCGATAGTCAACACCTAACCACAGATGATTAGACTTGAACACCAATGGTCATTTTTTAATCTCCTTAAGGGTTAAATCTAGGTCAACTCCACCTTCATTTTGTATTCTTATACACTTACATAATTATGCATGTTAACACTAAAATTATATGACCTATTGACACCTTGTTTGAACTTATTATTTCACCTCTCCCTTCCTTTTATAAAAAGAGAGGAGGAGAAGGTGAAAGGAGGGCAAGAATCATCATAGAAAGTCAATAATTATTAGATATTATTGCATTAAAACTTATTTTATAGGTCTTATTTTGATTAATCCAATAAAGCTTCCAATGAACACGATAGAGAGCACAAGTGCTATAATTTATCAATCATAGCCAAGACACTAACACTATGTCAAAATTTCTCCAAGATCCACAACAAATTTTTAGCCACCCATCTAAACATTATTCAGGCAACATAATTAAGTATCCATTTTCAATAATTAGTTCCTTTGTTTCTATCTCACAACCATTTTCTAGCCTAAACCCACCTCCTAGAATCACTTAGCCACTTTCCCAACTAGACATATTCTTAGCTAAGACAAATCTGATAGTAATTATCAATGGTCACTTAACAAATAATAGTTTGACCTCAACCTCTGATGGTCACCCAACCATTGGAAATTACCTAACTATTGACAATTTACCCAACTATCAATGGTCATTGTGTGTCAATTCTAATAGCAAGTTAATTCCACCTATCAGACCCCAACCAAATCCCACTTTCTAACTTTCTACCTGATCACAAAACATCACCCTATTTTTGAACCACATCTAATTTATTTAGAATTAATATCTAAATTTTTTTTGCTATAATTAGGAAAATTCATCTCTCTTAAGAACTAATCATATTCAATTTTAGTATCTTCTATTATTCATGTAAGAATTTTATCTTTCATTTTCAGAACTTGATTATTTAAAAGTGTAGATTAATAGCCTCCAAGGAAGCTTGTGATTATTACATATATCTTGTTAGGCAATCCACCATACTATCTAACTAATCAACCATTTATTTAGTTCTTTCTTATCTAAATGTCATTATTCCTAAGGCAAAATAGAGTATTTATAACCGTTTGGATCCCATACCACAAACTAAATCCAAGTTCTACTATCCTCACCCTCCTTTTAAGTTTTACAACTTTATTCTTAAGAAATAAAAGAAAATTTATGTGAAACATTATAACATTCTTGGTTGGACTTGAAAGTTTTTTTTTGGGTTCATATTTACATCTAGGTGTTTTTTTCCTTATTTTTCTGCACATACAATGAAATCAAAATTTTATTTTGGTCTTAAAAGTAATTACATACATTTTTTTCTTGATTATTTTATCTCATAATAGCTTAATTAATCAAGTGAAATGATCTTAGTTTCACTCTTATCACACACACAAAAAACCAAACCACTTATACTTGATCAAGAATAAAAACATTGACATAAGGCCCAACTAGGAGTTCATCACCTAGCAATCACCTTTCCTAGCTATCCTACTTGGATTTCATGACCAAGGGGAGAACCAAATCAGTTCATTGACTGAGTACAATCTCTGAAAATTGGTATATCTTAGATAAACACCTGACACACTTATCATTATGGTGTGTGAAGTGAAGGGGTAGGCCCTAATATCAAGCCATGTACTAATTTCTAACACAGATCCCTTTGAGAGCCTAAACACAACTTGAAACCAACCTAGACTTATTTTCTAGTACCTGCTCTATAATCCATGTTGAGTCACACAATTATTTAAAATTAAGGCATTATCCTTAAGAAATACTAAAATTAACCTTAGGATTTAACATTATCTAGTGTGTGTTTTCATTTCCTTGAATTTTTCTTGTCTTCTCTTTGTTTGAGCTATGAGATTGCTTATATCTTCCTCTTTACCTTATTTTAAACTAGGAAAAAACCAAGAAACCAAGAAAATAAATATAAATCTCCTAATAATCCACCTTCCTCTTTTCCCTCATTTGTGGAGTACATCTTAGATGCAAAGAATTCTCCCCAGCCTTTTGAAAGTCCTAGCATTCCTCAGATGGCTACCCAAGGTGATGCAAATTTCTCCACCTTTTTGGATAGAAACTCCATATCCCTCTAACATTACCTTAACACCATATCTCACCATACCCCTACTTCAATTATACCTATTGACCCACCCTATGCCATGCCATCCCACCTTATGGGAACCACTTCTATTTACACCAATTCCATCCAACCCTTGGTCACCCAAAATCCTCTTCTAGAAGTAACCCCACCAATACCACCATCCAAAACCAACCCACCCAACCAACCCACCCAACCAACTAACACCCAAACACCTTCTTACCCAAATAACAACCCTTCTAGTATAAGATCAACCCAACCTTTGGGTACTAGTACTCTACTTACCATACGAGTACCCTCTACTAGTGTCACCACCATTCTTATTATTTTTAACCCATCCACCTCCACTCTATTCTTGAGCTTGGTGGTCCCCATACCTTATACCTTTCCACCCATCAGTACCAAAGTTACCACCTATCCTCTATCTACCAACCTAACCATACCTCTAACCCAACCTATGTTAATCCCACAATGGATGCCTATTGTATAAAACTTGAGATACATCTCTAAAACACAAAGGTATGTATCTATACCTTCCACCCAACCAGCTATCTCCACATATTCATATGTGGCATCATCTCAACCACGCATGTCCACATAACAATATGTGGCATCTTTTCAACCCCCCACCAGCTATCCATATGTTTCACCTACCTAAACCCAACATAATCTACCTTACAACTATGGGGGTACACAATGACAAATAGACCTTGATCAAAATGTTAATGGACAAAATTCCTACTTTGTAGTCATCTATTTCTAGTGCCCATAACCTCTTATCTTATGACCAAATTTACAACAAACCAATTCATCCATTTGTCCCCATTCGACCTTATCCTCCTCAATGAGAAATTCTAAAATTTTAAAAATTTTATAGAAAGGAAGACCCTCAACAACATCTGAGAACATTTAGGCATTTTTTCTATTTGATTGCCTATGATGATGCTCTCCTTCTCTACACCTTTCCCATGTCTTTGTCAAGTCTAGAACTAGATTGGTATAGTGCTATTAAAAATCACTCCCTCTTTTATTTTTCCCAACTATCTTAGACTTTCTTAGATCACTTTTCCATAAACATCTCTAATAAAGTTTACATCACCGATCTCTACTCTATTTAAAAATTTGGCAATAAGTCCATAGCTGAATTTGTATCAAATTAGAGGATCTTGATAAATCAAAGCTCTTTCTCTTTGCCTCAACCTGATTTGATTAAAATATTTGCTTGGGATTATGCCAAACACATTTATTAAACTTTATAGGTTTAGACTTTTAGGGCCTTTGATGAGGCTTTCACCATGATATGGAAATTAGAGAATAAATCTATTGATGAGGAGAAGTTAAAATTGAGAAAAAATAATGCCACCTTTAAATCAAATGAGACACCCTCCTTCAAGCATAACAATCAAACCAATAGTAACTCAAAAAATAAAGGAACCAAAAACTTGGTTGTCCTTAAAACCACTCCTCCACTAGTTGTTAACCAACCTAACTCTTCCAGTTCCTCTAATTAGAACACTAAAAACCCAAATTACAAAAAATGAAAGTAATATACTTTGCTAGTGGAGTCATATGTTTCACTATTGATGAAGTTGTTGAAATATAACATCATAAAACTCCTTCAAATCAAATATCCACATCAATTTGACTCCTCTCATCATGTACCTATTTGGTATAAGGAAAATAAATTGTGTGCCTTCCATCGTGTCATTAGACATGATGTTAGTAGGTGTAATACCTTCAATAATGTCATCCAAAATCTCATTGACAAGGGATAACTTGTGTTGGATAATCCAAATGCACCCCCAAATCAATCACTTGACATCTTTAGATAGCTATTTACCAACCATGCCTCTTCCATGATAATGAAAATAACATAGAAGAATCCTCTCACAACCATGAAGTCCTTACCATTAATATAGTTCTTGGTGAACTCATTGCTAAGGGAACCATTTCCCAAACCAACTTTCCTTCCCCTCCACTTATTAAGGTAATGGAATTAATTTCTATTCCTTTGGAAGCCAAAAAAAATAAACAACTATTCCTCTTTTTCCACTTAAAAAGGTATTTGAGCTACCAACCTCTCCTTTGGAAGGCATACCAAAAGAGGAAACCATTATCACCGTATCCTTCTCCTCTATCATACAACAATCCACTCTTCCTTTAGAAATAATCCATAAGGAAGGGATAACTCTACCTACCTCTCCTATAGGAGACTCATATTACCAAACCTTAGAACCTTTGATTGAGGAAAAGGATGAGGTAACCACCTCTCTCTCTCCACCCATGGGTTTGACCTTTTAGATCAATATCAAAGGGATCAAACCCATCTATAATCCCTTATCTAGAATAATTCAAATTTAGAGTACTTATCCCAACCCAATGTAGATCATGCATGTTTTGGCACTATCTCAAGATTCCTTACCCAACTAAGCAAGAGCCTCCAATCATTCTAGTGTCATCCTAACCTTCTATTTCCACTATTAAACCCACCATCACCTTGATCATACCTTTATAAACCTTTACCAATCAAACCATAACCAAACCATCTAAACTGGATCCACCTAAAATAACTAAGTCACCTTCTACCATTCCAACCAAGCCCACCAAAAACCTTGGCATATTTCCTATTTAGAACCTTACTCACCCCTCATTGAGATTGGAATTGATGTCGCCAAACCTATCAAATAAACCCTAAACCAAGCCAACAAAGAAGGTGAAACCACCCAAGATTCCACAAACCAAAACCATGCCTCCCCTTGCTACTTTGCCTTCTATTTTGGGATTTCACCCTTCTACCTTACTAAAGAAACCAACCATCCTAGACAAAACCCAAACCTAACCATGACTTTTAGTTACACCATCACTCCAACCTTCATCCTTTTCTATTTTCACCAAACCTTCTATAACCAAACCACCTACTTCTAAGGCATCTACCTCAACAACTTTCACCCCCAAGTAACCCATACCAAAACCATCTACCAAGAATGTTATTTCACCCAAATATCTTACCATCAAACCTAATAAAAAGGATTCCACCTCAATTACTAAACTTAAGACCTCCATTCCTTTACCACCTTTACCTAAGTCTTACTCAACCATCCTATAAAGGTTGTTGTAAGCATATTACTTAAACTTTCTACCTATCAAACCATTTGACCCACATAGTCCTAAACCATCTTGGTATAATGATAAATTAATATGCTCATACCATAGAACACCTAGGCATGATACTGAGAACTATAAAGCTCTCCAAGTATTAATCCATTGACTATATCAAGAGGATGACTTATTATTAGATGAGCCTCTTATGAGCCCATCCCTAACCCAAGAACCAAGATTCATCAACCAACACTTACATACTCCCCCACTCTCATCTCAAAGTGAAGTATGAGAGAAACAATCCTCTATCCTAACTCTTTCCCAAATCCATTACATCCATGTGGTCACATAATAGTAGTCTCAACTAAAGGATAAGGGAAATGCAAAGGTGTTTATTCCATGGAAATATCACTCTTCCACCACCTAACCACCTAGCTAATGCCAAACATATTTACCTTGAACTAAACCCAAGGTGTCTATCTTAGGTCCCTCTCAATCCAACCATCTAAATCAATCTAATGAGTAGTTTTGAAACAGATTCACCAAACACCAGTGAAGATGAGTTTGTATGAAATAATAAATACCTCACCCTATCACTAAAAATCAATGATAGAGTATCTATAATCCATAGAGGTCAAACCAAAAGACCCATAACCTCTAGTAGCCTTTATTAGAGCTCTTCAACTTTCTAACCTTGTTACCTTCAAGGATTTATAAATACCCTCTATCCATTGAGATGATCCAGATTCTCCCCTCTTCATTATTTCATATATCAACCAAACCCGCATCAAGAGGGTTATTATTTATGGGGGAGATAACATCAACATTATCTCCTCACACACATATAACCAACTCAAATTATCTAAGAGCATTATGTCAAAAACCTTAGCAGTGCTTTGATCATTCAATCATACCATGGCTATAACTTTGGGAACTGTCATCCTTCAAATTCATCTAGGACCCCATACACTTCTTGATATATTATATGTAGTAGAAGGTGAGTTATTGTAAAACCTTTTTCTAGGATGCCCTTGGATTTATTTCATGGGTTGTATACTATCCACCCTACACCAATGCATAAAATTTTAACATGAAGGTCAATTTGTTACTATACAAGCTGAATTAAGTCCTTTTACATCATATAACATGACGTACTAACCCAATGACATTATCCTTCTTCCATCCCACAAACCTTCATTCACAAGAAATGAAGCCCTGTATTATTTTGCCAATGAAGCATCTAACATATCATCCATCCCTTCCACCAAAATCCCCACAACAAACCCCTTGGAATCAACCTTCCAATGTCTTTCATTAGGGGAGTATCACCTTTTGACACTAGACACTTTTCCTACTCCCCAAAAATATGGGAGACTTGACCAATAACCCATTTATGACCCCAATATTGGAGTTTTTATTCCTTTTAGTCCCTCAAATTTTCAAACCTATTTCATCTATGGAGGACTTTATAAACCCCTTGACACTTCTAACATCTCTTTCTCACCTTGACCATTCACCTCTATTTTATCCTATCTGGATAGACTAGAGTTTACCAAGACATATTTTTATAGGTACATTTGGAAGGGATTTGGTCTAGGTTGATATGAATATGTGTTACATGAGTTTCTATTGATCAAGACCTAAAAACCTCATAAAAATCATGGCCTTAATTTCACACCACCTATAAGGGAAACCAACCTACCTCCCATTACAATAATTGATGAGGAAATCCCATCCTTACCATTCACTCGACCATTAATAATCGAGGATTATGACATCATACCCCTTAATGTTTTTCATCAATATGATCAACCTTGGACCCCTGACTTATCAAAAGGATGATATAACCATAGCCATTCCTTTGACTCATCTTGAGATGGTTAGGATATGACTCTCTTACCATTAATACTATTCAATGTCAGGATGATGATTCCATTCTCACCTATCTTGGTCTAGAAGATTCCTCTATCCATAAATCTCTCCCTCTTGAGACTTCCACCATATTGAATGAATCCACCACGGATATCAACATAGGTACTCAATATATCCTATGCATTGTCAAAATAGGCCAATCACTAAATTTTGAGGATCTTTGGCACTTCCCCTCTTTCCTATAAGACTATAATCTAGCATTTTTTTGTCTTATAATAACATGACACGAATCGACCCCTCCATTGCTACCCATAATATAGTCACCAACTGTGATGCCAAGCTACTCAGGTAAAAACTTTGATGAATGTACCCTCACATAACCCTTCTTATCAAATAAGAGCTTTAATGCCTCTTATACATCAATTTCATTCAAAAATTAATTATCCCTAATGGGTTTTGAACATCATACCTATCACCAAAGCCATAGGGGGACTTCATATTTGTGTAGACTTTAGTGACCTTAACCTTTCTTGCCTAAAGGATGACTTTCCTTTACCAATCATTAACTAACTTGTTGATCTTATAGCCAACCATGATATGTTATCTCTTATGGATAGGTTCTTGGGTTACAATTAGATCTTAATTACCCTTGAAGATCAACACAACCTTTATCACCCCCTAAGGGACCTTTTACTATAGGGTCATGATTTTTGGTCTAAAAAATGATGGTACAACTCACCAATGCAATATGACATACATATTCATTCCATGACCTTATTCATAAAATAATAGAAGACTATGTTGATGACCTTATTGAGAAATCTAAATGTCGTAAATATCACAAGGTTGTTATTAAGATTATCTTTGAGTGTCTCATCCATTACCATGTCTACCTTAACCCCAACAAGTATATTTTTGGGGTCTTACCAGGAGATATCTTTGGATTTGTCATCTCCATTTTGGGAATTAAAGTCGATCCTAATAAAATAAAAGTGATCCTTGACATGCCTCCCCTCCACCTACCTCAAACAACTCTACAGATTATAGGGGAATCTCTAATCCACTTGTCACTTTATCTCTTAGCTCTCTAATTGATGCCAACCTTTCCACCACTTTATGAATAAGGATGTATATTTTAGTGGAATAACTACTATCAAAAGGCCATTGATTCACTTAAAGAGTACCTTCTATCTCCACCCATCTTCATTCCTCCCAAGGAAGATCAATGTTTTTACCTTTATATTTCCACTACCAACCACTTCTTAGGGGAAATGTTGGCTCATTAGGATAATAATAATAATAAAGAGTAATCCATCTATTATATTAGTCATACACTTTTATAGTATGATACTTGGTGTACCCATACCAAAAAACTTTGCCTAGCCTTGGTCTTTGTGGCCACAAAACTTTTCCATTACCTCCTCAACCAAAAAACCTATATCATAACCAATATTGAACCACTCAAGTATATGCACTCCATACCATACCAAAATCAATGTATGGCCAAGTGTCTCATTATTTTAGTTGAGTTTGACCTTGAGTTCCTCTAATAGAAGTTAATTAAAGGGCATGCCATTATAAACCAATTTTTTAAAGCACCATTAGTAGACAACCATCCTCCTCCTCTCAAGTTTCCAAATGAGTCTATCATGACCCACTCTCAAGTAGACTTCACCTATAAATTGACCATGTTATTTGATGGATTGAAGTGTCAACATGTTAGGGGTACTGACATCATCCTTATCACCCTTCATAGTAAACCTATTATTTTATCCTTCAAGTAAGTTAGATTTAAAATGTACTAATAATATGGCTGAGTATGAAGACCTAGTGATAGGTCTCCAAACTACATTAGCCTTGGGAGTCAAAATGATCAACATTTTTGGTGACTCTCAACTTGTGGTCAATAAAATCAATGACTCTTATCAATGTAAGAATGATGTTTTTCAACAATATAAAAAACTACTTGATGTATTCTTAGCATCATTTGAACACTATTATATCTAAACCACTCCATGATATGTAAACAATTTTGTTGATAAGATGACTTATCTCACATCCTATATCCTATTTTCACCCTTTGAATCTAATATATTTATCATTATCCATTGACTTACTAAGCCTTCTTATATCAAATTAGACTCTTCTTCCATATTCAATGTGGAGGAAACCCAACCTGACCTTCAACTATCTCAATCTTGCCATTATCCCTCCTAACCTTTCTAGGAATACTTGAAGAATGTTTATCTAGAGCACCTCATGTTATACCATACTAGGATGAATTATTTATAAATGTAGCTTTAATGATATCTTCTTCTATTTCCTATATAGTCATAATGGCTCTCATGCAATCAAAGATATACATGATGGACACTTTATTGGTTTGAATATCACTAAATGTATCCTTCACCTTGGCTATTACTATCCTACTCTCAACCAAAATTGTTTTGATTATGTGAAAAAGTGTCTTAAATATCAACAACATGCCAATTTAAATCACACACCTAGTGATAGTCTCCCAGTATCCAAGGATCTTTGGCCCTTCTCATAATGGGGTTTGGATCTTATTGGTGAAATTAACCCCCATTATTCATAACAACATCATTCTATCATCACTGCAACACAATATGTTAGTAAATGGGTAGAGGTTATTACTCTCATCTCAACCAAAATTGAAAAGATTATTGATTTTATCAATCATCACATTATCTATCATTTTAGTGTTATTCATAAAATAATCACTGATAATGATAAATATTTCAAAAACAAATAAGTCCAAAGTATTTGTGACACATTGGGTATCAAGTTTATGTTCTCATCACCATATAATCCATAAGCTAATGGATAAGAAGAAGCATCTAACAAAACTCTTAACAACATGCTAACTAAAATGGTTAATGTATCTAGTCAGGATTGACATTTTCACACCCCCTTCACCTTATGGGCATATAGTACTAGCATTAAAACCCCTAAGGGTGCTATCCATTTCTCTCTATTTTTTGGGTCATCTTACCTCTCAAAGTCCAAATTCCGTCTCTTCACATATCCCTAAAAGATCTCATTTCTAAGAATAATTATCATAAAAAATACTTAGCCCAACTTGAGTTACTTGATGAACATCATTTAGCCATGCTTACCCATCTTTGTGTCTATCAACAATGAATCAACTATGTTTATAACAAACACCTCAAAGTGAGAGAATTCAATATTGAAGACCTCATCCTAAAGGAAAATAATAATTTCACCAATATGGAGAAAAAAAAGTGAGGCAGATTTGATTTCAATTGGATTGGACCTTATATGATAATGCACAAGTATGGATTAAGAGCTTACCAGCTGTCCTCTCTTGAAGGTAAAATAAAACTTGAGCCCCTTAATGATTTGCATTTGTCTCCTTCCTTTTATTAAACAAAATTGAACTCACCTTTTGTCTAACTTAAGCTTGTCCCTTATTTTCACCCACATGCATCCCCTTATTTTAAGGATAATTTATTAAAGCTAAATCATGTGATTATCCGTCACATATTTTGCCTAATCTTAAACATGGGTACCATCAATCTACCCAGGAATGGTTTTCATGGTACTTTCCATCCCCTTATAGGACATATTCTCATGGTCATTGTCACTTAAACCTCTTTTACCCATCATCAGCCTTATTATGCTCTCATTTTTTCCTTCATAAAGGTGAAAATTTTTATCCTATATAATCAAATCCATGTCAATAGGGAAAAAACACAATCAATAAAAAAATCACAAAAAAACTAAAACTCATATGAGTCATTACAAGCTTTCACAGATTGTTCCCTTGAAAGATAGTTTCCAAAACATATAAAAATTACTCAATATAAGGTAGACTACTCCCTTGAAGGACATCTATCAAAATCCTTAAAAAAATATCAAAAACTTAGACCAATCCTTTGAAGTATGGTTGAATAAAACATTTGTCAAAGCATAGCAATTTATTGGAAGCTTCCTACATCGATCAACTTCCCCTATCCCTCCAAGTAATAAAAAAATAAAAAAAGACTCATTATCAAAATTAGAAAAAGAAAAATAATTTTGGAAGCCACAATTGGATTTCATAAGTAGACTTCCCACATCAATCAGTCTAAAATTTATATGATATGGACTTATTTATATTGGTCCTTTGGTGACCTACAAAAGAGGCAACCTAGTCTCATAAAAAGGTTCCATTTCCATCCATCTCCCCTTTATAAACTTTATAAATAAGGGATTTTGAGCTTACTTAACATTATGTGATAAGAGACATTTTTAACCAACTGACAAAAGCTAATGCAAATCACTCGAAGGACTTATGTTCATAAGCCAATCGTACATCAATTTATTTTATTCCTTTTCAAAGAAGAAGCATCATACCTTATTCTTATTCTCTCATATATAATTATTGATACATCCTTTATGGCATTTGTCTCTTGATTATCCTATCTTCCTCACATTTCATTTTGTAATCTAACTTACCTTATTTGTGTTAAGATTCAACCACCTTCATCTAATCATATGCATCTCATTAAAAACATTTAAAACCCCAATTATGTGTTTTATTATATGTTGTGCCTTTTTTAAGTGTTTTTAATCATAATAACATCTTATCCATCACAATAAACTATAAAAAACATACAATCATCACAACATTAACTTTTATCACGTCATAAGTCAATAAGTCATCACACGTCAATCTATCTCAAAAATATATATTCATAGATAACATCATCATATTAAGATCATCTCATTTAAGTAACCAAAAACACCAACTAATCATGAAACATAAATCATACATAATCCACATATGTTATCCATCACATGCATATCTAGGTAAGAAATCAAAGATTCATCCACATGTCCAACAAAACATCTCATCATAACAAAAATCATCATATCATAACACCATAAAAATTTCATCATCACCACCATCACCATATCATAAACATCATAATCACCCTACCATCTATCATATTCATAGAACTATGATCCATTAACCCATAACCATATCATGAACATCAACTACATCATCGTCATCCATAACCATAATAATAATTGCAAACATCATAGTCATGTCCAACAAAGCATAAACCTTATTCTATCATCAATAACCTACATCAATATCAAATATTATCATGAGCATCAATTAAATAGCCACATCATTACATGTCTATCTAAGTGAGTAAAAATAAACCATAACACACTAATCATATGAACATATCATAAATAAATAATGTCACATCCATAAACATGAACTACAAACCATGATCACATCTATATATCATAAGCACATAATCAAGATAATGCTCATAAACCATAAATTATAACATGCTAATCATATGAACATAATCATTGTAAACAACATCACATCCATAAACATCAACACAAAAAATAAATCATGATCACATCTATATATCATAAGATCATAATCATAAAAAGGGTCATATATATAATATTTTACATGTCTCTCAATAATGTATATACATCTCTCTACATCAGCTCATAGGCCAGTATCAAAATCATATGATATATTAAAACTTTAATGTCTCATAATAATCTAAGACCCTAGATCACCACTACCTCTTGGAACCTATCAACCTCCTGATCTTTCTTGTCCCCATGTAGATGCAACACACTAACCTAGTGTTGTATAGGTGGCCCCTCTAATGATCCCTACTCTGTAATTACCCCATCTAGGCTCATCTGGTAGATGTCTAAATATCAAGGCCTCCAATTTAACTTTTTTGGGAATAATGAAGTTTTATTCCTAATTTATTTAAAGGTTTGGATCAATAAATCAATAAATAATATTGTAATAATTATAGTCCTAATTTTTATAATTTGTGTCTTTTTTACCTTTCTAAAAATATCAATAAATTAGAAGAAATATAACTTAGCTTAAAATAGGTTTAAATAGTTATTACAGGGTCTAAAACTAGTTGTGTAGGACTGGGACAATGTCATAAATCAAAATCTAGATTTTGTTTGGTGAAAGGATAGGACTGATGAAAGTAGGACACTTTGGGGTTTGATGGTATTGTCCTCTTCTACCACTATTGTCCAAACTAGTTTTTTAAACTTGAGTATTTTGGGTTCTTTATGTTGTTCCTATGTGAGCATTTCTATTAAATATTGAGTGTTGAATATCAATGGAGATTGTTATAGAGATGATTTAATATTCAAACCCTAACCCTCCATCTTGCTTGATAAAATAGGATTTGAATCACTTAAAAAGGGGGGATTAGTGTGTGTAAGATACACTGAATGTGTGATCTACACCCATTGTGTGAGCATGTTGCCTACATACCAATACTCTAAAGAGAGATCAAGCCATCTGTAGTTCTCCCACTTGATGTGCTTTATGCAATAGTGTAATGCAGATGTAAAAATGCCAAATTGAGTGTTTGAGGTGGTTAGGGACTAGTGTGAGAGTTTGAATATATTTTTAGTTGTGTTGGGTGATTGTATGTAGAGAATAGGAAAGTTTTCCTTAGTGGTTTATTTGTACTCTTTCTTACTTTGTAAGATTTGTCACCTTTATTTTAAATGAACTTTGAATGGGATTTTATAGGGAACTATTGGTCATGGGTTAGATGTATTAATGATAGGTCAACATGATAAAGGATAGGAATCAGATGAAATTGATTATTTGAGATCAAAGTGTGATTAGACAAGAGCATAACAAATGAGATGCCCTAGGGTATAGTGCTATAGTCTAGGTATGATGCTCTTGTCTTATAGGCTTGAGACATAGGGAGATAGGATTGGCCTAGGAAATAAAGACTGGCTAAGCTGGAATAATCATTTGGAAGGCTATGAATGATTAGAAATGAGAAAAAGGTGTATATAAAGGAAATGAGAGCATGAAATAAGGACCTATGGTTAGGGTGTCAAAAACCACACTCAGAATACTAATTTAGAAATTTTATATGAATACATTTCCCCCTTTTATTCTAGTGATGTAGCAAAGTGAAATACTAGGATAAAGGAAAAGTAGAAAGCATACCTGCACTTACTTGCAAGGGTGAAGCCCATGAATCCATGTGATACTAAGTGTATGTAGAGAGATAACATCATGAAGTTTAAATATAAAATAGAAAACAAAGAGTAGATCAGTTCTTACTAGACACACTATGTCTAACATAAGAACGTACAAAAGTTAGGTAAGAGAGAGAGGAAGAAAAAAGAATGAATAGACCTCTTTGGGTACATGAACTAATACAAAACCTATTATGCTTGTTTGAGTGATGCTAAGTGATACTGGGCATGCATTGTACCAAAATTAATATAAAAAATGGAGTTAAGTGTTCAATTCCTTGAGAGTGACTTAAGAATACAAAGGATTTCCCTTTGGCTCCATCATCACCCACTAAGTGAAGCTATGTTGTTATGCATGTGAAAATTAGTGTTTGGACTATGTCCCCACTCCCTCTGAGTAGGTGGATCAAGAAAACAAAGGCTAGCTAGTCCTTTAGATCCATCATTGCCTACTAAATGAAGTTATAAATTGATACCAGTATGAATGTGGGTCATATGAGATGGATCCTAAAGCTTCGAGAATGCTCCATAATTTGACAATGTGGCATGGATAGTTGAATGTGTGCTGAAAACTAGGCCAATATTTTCTACTTCGAGAGGTGGAGATTAGGCTTGTATGAAAGCCATTTCAAACTTAGGAACTAGGATTTATATGAAAGCCCCTTTAAAACTAATGCCAACCACCTGCAGATGAAATAAGGCATATAACTATTAATAATACCTGATAATATACTAAACTCAAAAATAAAAGTAGGTAAATGTGTCATGCACATTTCCCCCAATCATTGGTGTTTGTAGCATGGATTCTAATCTATAGGTTATACTAATTTCCCAATCTGAAGTTGGAAGTGAAATCCATCATGCCATGCATGATGCCCCTTATATCTAGATTATCTGAGAAAAACTATACTAAAACTACTGATCCTAGATTGTACTTTAGCTGACTAAAGTGTAACTGAACTTACCTTTCTATATGTTTCTAGAAATCTAGGTTTTTTGTTGCTTGGATAGGAGCATCAAAAACAAGACACCTTGTTATTTAATGTTGTAGTTTATGGCACTCTTGTATTTTGTTATTTCTAATCACTGTTATGTGTGCATCACTATGTTTTTGGTATGATCTACCTGATTTGGGTTATGTTTATTGTTCTAAGTATTTTTAAAATGTTTTTTTACTGATAGGAGGATCTAATCTCTATGACAAAACCCCTATTTATTACCCCCTCTTTTGAGGGTAAGAATGAAACCCTACAATGATTGTCCTCAAAATAAAGAGCCCTGTAAGTGTGTTATGTTACAAAATACATGATATAGAAATGATAATGAAAAATTTGTCTCACCATATAGTATAGTTTGTATTGGAGATTGTTAGATTAATAGGAGTATGTCTAGATATATGTAAAAATGTAATAGCATGTGTATTATACTGAATTGAAATTGTAAATGTTAATTTTTAGTTGTCAATGAGAGATGAAGAATGATGTCCATCATAGCATCCAAGAAATAAAAATAATGCATGATGTGGATCATGGCATTGCAAACACTAAGAAGCAAAAAAATAATAAGCACACAAGGCAAGAAGCAAGAAGCATATAAGAGTGGTAAAGGGGCCAATCAAATAAGGGACATGGGCACATGTCACTCAAATTGGAAAGTAAGCATACAAGGCATGCTAAAATTCCCACATACACATAAAATTGAAAATAATCAAAGTTGACACTAGGGCCACAAGCACATAGAAGAGTACAAGCAAAGAAAATTGGCAAATTTCCTAATGCACACACAAGAGACAAAATAGGAACTGAGAAATGCAATCACATCTAGCTAATCAAAGCAAGAAATGAAAGCATGTAAAATTTGAAAATATTATCGTATCTAACTAATCAAATCAAGAAGTGAAAAAATGCAAAACATGTAGTACAAGACTAGGTATATGTGAAGAAATACACAAGTACTATATACTAGTGAATGTCGATAGAGTAATTTGTGTAAGCTAGTAAGTAATGTACATCATCATGATAACTAGAGTATGTGGTATAGGAATGCCATAACCTAGATGGTATAGTCATGTAAAATATGCCCCCAATAGATAGATATGTCAATGTGTGTCATGAATGTAGAAGTAGGATGCCCCCCAGTAGGTAGAGTGAAGTAATCAAAGATATGGGTGTCACTTCACACACTCAAAGAAGATCAAGTGAAGCATGGTAATGTAGATAAATCAACATATAATATCATAGAATAGAAAAATACAAGTCTAGCATGGTAATATAAATGTAAAGCATGGATAATGTATAAAATTGAAATGTTTTTGGTGTTTTGAATTATTTAAATGTTTTTTTATTTTGAAATATTTTAATGTTTTTTTTTTGAAATAAGATATGTAGAATAAGTTATGAATAAATTATGTACATGAAAATTTATATATTATGTACAATTAAGCTGAGAAATTATATACAAGAAATTGAAAATAAATTGTGTATCAGTAAGCTAAGAAGAAATGATACTAACCAATGAGTCTTATGAGAGACTCCCTATCATGGTGTCCTGTATCAAGGAGAGGGATCATGCATGATCATGAATCATGATGGAAGGGATGAGATTGTGACTCTAAAAGCTATGTATGCTATAAATGATCTAAAATATCTATAGTGGAAACTGACTTTGGGGTCCCCCCATAACTCTAAGAAGTGGATGCAAGTATAGGGCTCTTAGGGACCCATTTGGTAGTAGAGGAAACTCTCTAAAAGTGTGCTTTATGTGTGGAAGCATGAGACCTCAATGAAACTTCCCTAATTATGAACATGGTAGTTGAAAACTATCTAGAATATTAAAACTATGAAAGTGTATGAACTCTTTATGCTGATAGAGGCCTTTGTGGAAGTGTATTAACTCTCTATGTTGGAGATGGAGGCCTCGACTATATCTAAATCTCAACTAGAAGAATAATTGTAACTAGTGGAGAAGTTAAAAATGGTGACTACAAAGTAGGAGATGGCTTTGAAGTGGGGATCAATAACTCATACATAACTCCACCAACTATAAAAACTTGATTAGCATGAATGAATTTCATGCATCTATGAACTGTAGAAGGTACTACACAAAGTTTTTGAATCCATGGTTAACCAAAAAACATATCAAAGACTCCTAAACTATGAACAATAGTAAATGGTATGACCACACGTGTTGGACCAACCTATAAAGGAAGTACAATCTCACATAATGAGATCTACATGTACCTAATAAATATATTGATAACTTTTTATATTGAGGTAATATCCTACTTTGAATATCCCAAATGTTAAAGTAATGTCATAGTGCACATGTTCACACTAGATATATTATCTATGAGAAAATTATGAATGGGATGATGATTATTTTGATCTCTAATAAAGAGTGAATGGTAATCTGAATCATTCTCAAATATCTCCTACTCTAAGAAGGAGATCGAAGGTCTTGCTAGAACTTTGGAATTATACACACCAACATGGTGAACACCTAATGTATCTCCTATCTCTTATTTAGAATGCTATGGAAAATGATTTAAGAAAATTTTTAGATCCTTCTCTTGTGTTTGCATTGCTAGAGGAGGCCCAACTAGAGTGTCAATATAAATAAGGTTCTCATCTATCAAGTCCTATGTCTTATGTCACAAACTAATACATCTGTTCATTGTGTATCCTAGTATCCTAAGGAAATCACAAAATGCATTTTGATCATATCCTCATGAAAGAGGATTTATTGTGTCAATTTCTCAAATAGGTGGGAGAGATATGGTATTGCATTCTAATAGATATTGTACAACTTTATCAAGACATACTGTTAGGTTGGTAAAGTCTCACCAATGAGGTGTTGATAAAACCACTCACTGAAGGGGCTCTAAATCTACATTAACTATAGGTTGATTTTGATTTTTGTTATCATTAAGATTTACTTTGTATGGGACTTTGTTGTTACTCTTGTTTATTGTTTTTGATATGCTCATGTACTTGAGTTTACCCATTAAAATTAATTTGACTTCCCTTTCCTTTAGTGTATCATATAACTCAGTGAAGGAAGAGAATATTTTGAACATTATTGACTCATTTAAAGCTAGCATAAGACTATGTTTGAAAAGGTCCTATAATTTTTGATCAACTATGGGACTAGTCATTTTAAACAAGACAATCTTATATCAAAGAACATAATCTGTGAGATGCTCATTTGACCTTTGTTTATGTTGTGCAACTCGAGCATAATAAACCTTGTCACATATGTTAATGCTGAAATGAGCTATTAACATGTCAGTTAAAGGATTGAATGCATTGATCAACTAATTCAATAGACTATAGAACCGTTATAGAGCATAATCCTTTAAGATCTGTGGAAATATCTTGGTTAGTAACCAATCATTTGGCAAATAGTCCAAGCATGCTACATGAAAATCTATGTGGGAATAGCTTGGTTAGTAATCAATAATTTGGCACATAGTCCAAGCATGCGACATGAGAAGTGTGTCTCTAGATCACCCTTGCCATCATATAGAGTGAGCTTGGGTTGAAAAAAACTTGGTGGCAATGGTGTAGAAGCAATATGGCATACCAATGGTGTATGAAGTAGAACAAAATAATTTAAATCTTATGTTTCTCTAGAGGTACCTTGATTAAGATGTATCACCTTGGATTGAAGAGATTTAATCTCTTACATAAGGATAGCCACATTAGGAGAGAAAGATGTATTATCCATAGTTAGTGGTGCCTCATAGGAGGTTAGGCTACTATAGGGGGTTGTTAAGACATATTTGCCCCTGTAGTGTCATTTACAATTGGTTTTTCTAAAGGAATGGAAGACTCAACTTGATTATCATTTTTAATTTATATGATAGATTGTAAGATAAGGGCATGATCTTTAGGATATTCCCTAAGTCTCTCTCAAAAAATTGTAGAATCAAATCTCTATTGATTACCACATTATTATCAATAATAGGTGGAAGTGGATCAAGAAATTAATGTGGTGGGTCATGAACATCAATGTGTGTCTCATCATTGTTATTCTCATACTGCTCATTATAAAAATTATCCTCATGGAAATTAGTGTAATCTGGATGTGTAGTATCTAGAGTAGAAAGCTAAGATGGTTGTTTATCCATGGTATATGGTCAAGTTGAAGGAATCTAAGTGAATTCAAGAGGGTTGCCACTAAGTCTTGAACTTCATCTCAAAGGAAGAGATGTAAGGAGCTTATGTGGCATAAGGAAAATAACTTGAATAATAAAAGAAAAGATTAAACAAATATAATCTAAATAATGAACTGGAATATGCATAAAAAGGATATAAAGCTCACAAACATGTAAGGTGATACCTCAAAAGTATGGGACCTAGTATATGCAACTAGGGTTTGAAAGAAAATGATTTTCAAAATTACTATGGTAAATTTTAAAAATTAAATGGGAAATTATGATTTAAATAGGTAGTAAAAAATAAAAAAATACTGAGACCTAGTATAGGCAACTAGGGTTTTGAAAAAAAATTACTAAGGTAAATTTTTAAAAATTAAATAGAAATTATGATTTATATATGTAGGAAAAATTAAAAAATACTAGAAAATTAGCAAGGAGTTTTCCCTAGGGTTTATAAGGGTTTTGTGTACAAACAAAGTCGGGTTCACTAAATGATTTAATTTTTTGAGAATAATGGAGTTTTATTCTTATTTTAGTTAAGAGTTTGGATTAATAAATCAATAGATAGTATTTCAATAATTACAGTCCTAATTTGTATAATTTATTTGTCTTTTTTACCTTTCTAAAAATAGTAATAAATTAGAAGAAATATAACTTAGCTTAAAATAGGCTAAAATAGTTATTGTAGGGTTTGAAACTGGCTATGCAGGATTAGGACAGTGGCACAAATCCAAATTTGGATTTCATTTGGTGAAAGGATAGGAATACCAAAAATAGGCCACTTTGGGGTCTAATGTTATTGTCCTCTTCTTCTACTATTGTCCAAACTAGTTTTTGAGACCTAAGTTTTTTGGGTTCCTTGCACTGTTCTTGTGTGAGCCCACCTATGAAATCTTGAGTGCTAAGTGTTAACAAAGATATCTATAGAGATTATTTAATCTTTAAAACCTAACCCTCCATCTTGCTTGATAAAAAAATATTTGAATCACTTCAAAATGTGGGGTTAGTGTGTGTAAGATACACTTAATGTATGATCTATAACCCTTGTATGGGCACACTACCTACATAACAATACTCCAAAGAATGATCAAGATATATGTAGTTCTCCCACTTGATGTGATTTTTGAAATAATGTAATGTAGATGTAACTATTACAAATTAAGAGTGTTTGAGGTGGTTAGGTATTGGTGTGAGAGTTTGAATATGTTTGTAGCTATGTTGGGTGACTATATGTAAAGAATAGGAAAGTTTACCTTAGTGATTTATTTGTATTCTTGCTTGATTTGTAAGATTTGTCTCCTCCCTTGTAAATGAACTTTGGATGGGCCTTTATAGGGAACTATTAGTCATGGGTTAGATGTATTCACATTAGGTCAATATGATGAAGGATAGGAATTAGATGAAATTAAAGATTTGGGCTCAAAGTGTGATTGGACAAGAGTGCCAAAAATGGGACACCCTAAGATCTGGTGCTATAGTCCAAGTATGGCACTCCTATCCTATAGGATCGAGACCCAAGAGGCTAAGATTGGATTGGGAATAGAATATGAATGAGTTGGAATGACCATTTGGAAGGATATGGATGAATCGTAATGAGAAAAAAGGTGTTTGGAAGGGTCATGAGAGCATGAAAGAAAGACATATGGGTAAGGTGTCACAAGACACACTCAAACTACTAATTTGGACATTTAATATAAATACAACCTAATAATAGCATATATTTTCCATTATTGTATTATATCTCACCATGGAGATAGTCCCTAGTGGTCCTAAAGGTGCTAGTATTTACCCTCTTGACTATCTAAGAGAGTCTTTCTCCTATGTAATAGTATCTAGTTGAGCCCTAGCCTATTACCTCTCCCTAATAAGGTGACCACCTATCCTTATGCTACATCCCTCTCTTAGATCACTAATGCTAAAGATGCATGTATTATGGCTAGTGCTACCTATTCTTACTCCCTCTCAGTAATCATTGCCTATCTATATATGTCATCTACATACCTCTGATCACCATTCCCTACCTCTATGTCCACATCTATGTCCTATTAGCCATCATCACCCCCAAAAATATGCACATCCTAATGTGACTAGAACCACATAGGTTACCTATCAATAATGTCTACATCATCAATCTCAGCCCTTACTAGTAGCTTCTCATGATCAATAAACACTTCATTGTTCTTTGGTGTAGGCAATGGGAACTCTACATCCTCCCTCTCATATCTAAGGAATTCCTTGGGGATATCCTATACCAATCCAAATTGCATCCTCACCCTATCAAAAGGGATAATATCAATCTCATGATCTCACCTTAAGAATATCCATTTGTATCTCTATAATGATAATATATGTTAGGCATAGCTTGCCCATGCTAGGAACCTAATGTATGGGCACCAAATCACTGACGAGTGTTGTCTAAATCTTCATTTAACCAGTATACAATTTGTGTCTTATCAACTAGGGTTGGTGTCCAAAGCTATCTGTAGTAAGGTATGAGATGGTAGATCTAGAAATCTAATTATGGGGGTGTCTGTTGATCCTATTCTAATTTTGACTAAAGAAAGGAATACATCATAAATTACTTGATTCACACTTTGCTAAAAAAAGAAAGAAATCAAATCAATCCACTCTTTTACTGAAAGTAAAAGATCACATTCCTATTTTACATTTGCATGGAAAGTAAATTCACACTCCTACTTATGAAAGGAAATTTGCTTCACACTTCTGTTGTAAAAGAAAAGATACTTTGCGTAGAAAGTAAATGAAATAAGAAAATGCTCTTTTTAAACTATGAATTTTTTTTGATATTTTTTAATAAATAAATACAAATAGTAACAAGATTCTAATGAATAAAATAGAACATAAATATCATACACAGTTCCTGGTTCCAATGAGAGTGGGCCCTTACTCCTCTCAGACTCATGAACAAAGATTAATCAGTGATAGAAACTTGAAGTTTTAATTCATAGAAATGAAATGATTACAATATCACTAAAACTTGTATGCTTGAATAATATCTGATTCTTGATTTTCTCTTCTCTATATCCTCTATTCCTTTTCTAAAATATCTATCTTTTTATCATAGTTGAAAGTCTTACACTTTATAATAATATAATTAACATAAAATATGATGCAAAGAAATAGGATTCTTTGGTCGATCCATTCTTCCAAAGATAGAAGATTAGATTATATACAAATTTATCAAAAGCAAGTCCTTCAAAATAATAGGTAGTTATTTTCCTTATTTAATTCCAGCTGGAATGGTTCATCCCTATCTTATCTAGTCTTTAGCTTCCCATTGTCCTTACAGAATTCTCGGTATTGACCCTACAGAGTCTATAGAAATGAGCCTATAGAGTCTATAGAAATGAGCTTGTGGAGTTCATAGAAATAAGCCTATAGAGTCTGTATAAACAAGATGATAGAGTCTATAAAAACAAACCTGTAGAGTCTATAGAAACAATCTTGTAGAGTCCATAGAAACAAGCCTGTAGAGTTCATAGAAACAAGCCTGTGGAGTTTGTAGAAACAAGCTTATAGAGTCTATAGTTCTGCTGGATGGAGATTAAAATGGAATTTTCACTGTACATCACCTGTGTCTTCTTCCTAAGGATTCTTCACACAAAATATCACTAAAACATGCTATATATTAGACATTAATGACAAAGTAAAGATTCAGTCTTTGGTTTAATATAAACAAGACAAATATCTATTTTCCATGTAATAGCTATCTAATAATCTAAGATTTGTAAAAGATAATATCCTTCAAGAGATGATTTGAAGGAAATAACATGTCAATAATGAGCCATATTTTAATCTCATCATCTCCCCCAAGCTTTACCATTTGAAAGTCCCATTGCAAACATTTATCGGTCTTCATAGCTCTGGTTTCTACTTTCTACACTCTGACTCAAATCATATTCATCAAATTCATTTGTTATATGTTTATTTGCATTACTAGTAAATTCTTGATGTGTTTGAATCATTTGTTTCCATATACTAAATTTCTCTTTTGATTTTGGAGCCCAACTCTACCATCTTGGAAACTTCTCCTACATGAAGATTTATCAAAAACTTATTATGCTCATGATCTCTTAAAATCAAGTCATGCAAATAAAATTCACAAAGCAAATCCTACTGATCAGGTTCAGCATTATAGAAAATTTCCAAAAATGTTATTAGCTACAAATTTTTATAAGGAAGATGACAAGAGATCCACAGAAGCTGCCATCTATAAAATTGTTCAAATAAAAATAGACTGTATGCAGGAGATAGATTCCTACATGCCAACAGAGTTTCTCCTAATTTGCATGCATCTCGAAAATCTTCTTCTAACTCTTGGACTTTAGCCTCTAATTCTTTCTTTTCTTTTTCCAAGAATTTGTTTGAAGAAGTTGCATCTTTGTTTTTATGTTTAAGTACAAAATATTATTCTTCAATTTGATGTAGTATTTGTAAGGGAGGAATACTTGGATCACTTGTTTAACAACCATGGTCAACAAATATTTTGGGGGGAAAAAGTGCAATAGTAGGTGCTTCAGAAGAATTCACCAAATTTTGCAATCTCTTGTTTCCTTCTTCAAACTTTCTACATATAGCCAAAGATCAATTTGTTCATCTTCATGTTCTTTTATTATTTCCTTTAACCTATGAATTTTTGTGGCATGATCAATAGATACTATATCTAATTTATGTACCAAAGATGAGTTGAGATGGTCCTTTTCTTACAATTGACTAATCAAGGCAACAATGTTAGTTATTTTTTGTTGTTCAATATCCTGAGCTTGAGAAATCTACAAAGTTAGCTGCATAATATGATCGTTTAGATTTGATGATTCACCTTTCTCATTGGTACATACAATTTTCCCTTTATCCATTGCAATTTCAACTAGAGCAGGTGGTTGTTCCACCATACTTAATTCCTCTACTATGTTCAACTCTTCCTCTGGATTTGACTCCTCCATTACGATTGGAGAGTTCCTTTCAAAAGGAGTTTCTTAATTATCTGTAGGTGTAGGAATATTCTAATGTATAGGGGAATGAGACACCATTTTAAGACTATCTAAAATATCTACAATTTCTTGTTCATCTTTTTCTGTTAAAATGAGCTTTCTCCTTCTTTTAGTTACTCTTTGAGCTACACTAGGTTGATTTTCCTTCTCAACCACTAAACCCTTGGTCTTCTCAAGTTTTGTAGCAACCTTTTGTCTCAATTTTCTTCTTCTTGTCAAAGGAACTAGTTGTACTATAGACTCATGAGGTTCTTGTGGAGACCTTGAAATTTTAGGGTTTTAAGACCTTGTGATTCTTTTTGAAGAAGAAGGGATTTTTGTGGAGATTACAATCTAAGATTATTTTCTTGGTGTTGTATTCTCAACTGATGGGGCAGGTGGAAATGAGTGTTCTTGTGGTAGATTTGGGGTTTCTTGTGATATACTATTCTAAAATTCCTCCCAAACCTCTTGACCTTGCTAAAGGAAATGATGCTGGATAATAAGCTAAATAAGGCCATGATGCCTAAGAGCAATAGTAGGTGTTGTAGACATAACTTATAAAGCACCATAAAATAAAGTTGGGAGGTTAATTTTGTACTAAGGGTTTTGTCTCCCATGCTTAAGATGTATTAACATTTTCATGGCATCTCCCCCTAAAAGACTGTGTTACCCTTCACAAATGATATATTTAAGTACCCACTTGGCTATAGTTTTCTAAGGTTTAAGAAGTGAATTCCTTTTAATCCCTTTTGATTTTCCCTTGGAATCTACTAGACATGAAGTTTTGGTCTACTTATTACCATTAAACTGACTAATTAAATCACTAAATGAAACTCTGCCCATAGATCTCATTCCTTCTTCTGGAACTTGTATAATTTGACTTATGATTTGAGTTGTAATAGGAATAATAATGCCTTTCACAATTGAAAATTCAGGGGTGAGATTGGTAATAAATTCACTTACCATTGTTTCATCAAAACCCTAGAGATTTTCAATGAAAGGTAGACAACCATTGGTTCTGAACACTGTTATAAAAGCTTTGTCTTTATAATACTTTGTTGGATCCTTTAGCTCTAATATTGTCTTCTATCCCATTGTTATGTAGAGTTACAATCAGCTCAGTTCCTTTAACTTTAATTAAGGTGTAGACTAGTCTTTTCTTGAAGTCGATAGATAAATGGCTCTGAGGATCAGTTTCTATTAAAGTCTATAGAAAGGAAATAGTTCATTTGAAATGCTACAGCTGCATAAGTTTGTAGTGATGTGATACAGTTAGGTGTCACATATTTCTACAAAGTGTCCCAACTATTTGATCTCATCAATACAAGTCATGTGAAATAATGATGTGTCATATTGACGGTGATAGTGATTCATTATTTCATTTAAAAACCCCTTTTTATGATGCCCCATCATTATGGTACTTGATGACTCAGTTGATGATATAAAAGACACACACTTATCCATGCACCTTTGGTGGCTTTGTTACATGCTTTTTCATTATGGCATGTGTCATTCTATTTCAAAAGATTCAAATCTAGGTCATCTTGGAAGAATAGGGTCTTAAACAGATTGAAGATAATTAGTTAACTAAACATATAGAAATGAAATATATGTCTTACTTACTTTAACCTTAGATGTTATCCTTTGCTCACCACGTGTCTTACATGAATAGGTTCGCATGGATTAGTTTATTGCATGGAGACCAAACATAGTGTTATGCTGAGATTTTCTTATAAATTTTGGTTTTTTCCCCTTGGCCAACCATTGTTGGTTTTCTAGCCAAAGCCCTTTTTACAATGCATAGCCAACCAACAAGCTATTTTTCTGGGCATGCATTGTCAATAACGTCCCTAGAAGGATTTTCACTATTGATTTTTTTTATTTATTTTTTATTATCAAGGATCATGTTTATTGGAAGAAGCAGAGCTTTCTAGAATAGCTACTTGATCCCTTACTTTTTGAATAAATTCATCTTTATTGAGAGGTTTTTGATAGAGCTTCAACCTATGTCCATTGACTAATAGAGCTCTTCTGTGATCATCAACAGGTATCAACTTAATAGAACCATTCTCATTGACCTCTTCAATCTCATAAGGTCCCAAACATCTTGTTTGTAGTTTTCCTTTTAACAATTGAAATTTAGAATTAAACAACAGTGCCCAATCTCCTTTCTAAAACTTCCATTGCTTGATTTGTGCATCATGCCAAACTTTTCATTGATGTTATACTAGTTCAATTCTTTGTAATGCTTCCATCCTCATTTCATCAAGTTGAAAAAGCTGTAGGACTCTTGCTTTCTATATTTCTTCTAACTTAATTCCTACTTCTACAGCTATTTTCAAAGTTTGTAATTCAAATTCAACAGAGAATAAAGGTTTCTTACCATAAACCAATTCATAAGGTGAAAACCCAATTGTTGTTTTCTACGTAGTATTATAGGCCAAAACAACTTTTGGTACCTTATATGCACAATCCTTTCTTATAGAATTAACAACCTTGTTTAAAATGGTTTCCAGTTCTCTGTTGGTGACTTCAACTTGTCCATTTGCTTATGGATGGTAGGGAGTTGTTTTTTTGTGCTAAGTTTGATACACTTGCATAAAATGCTTTATCATGTTTGACATGAACGGCGGTCCTTGATCTAAGACTATCTCTCTTGGAGCACCAAATCTTTACATGATTTTAAAATATAAGAAATCAACTACCATCTCCTCTCTTGCATGAGTTAATGCTCCACTTGGTCACATAGTCTGTACAAACTAGAAGATATTCTATTCCTCTAGAAGGAGGATCCACTAGACCAATAAAATCAATTCCCCATTTCCCAAATGGTTCTAAAACCAATTGAGGATGAGGGTGCAGGGGCATCTATATTGAAAGAGTAGGCTATCTAATTCACTAGCAAGCATCACAATGTTTGACATATCATTTTACTTGCTGATGAAGATGAGGCCAATAATATCCTATTCCTAGGATTTTATGTATGGTTCTTTGAGCTAAGTAATGGCCTCCTCCTAGTTCATCATGACAAGATCTGATGCTATCATAAGCTTCACCATTTGTCACACACATACAAAACACATGATTAGGTCTGAGTTTAAATAATATTCCATTAATCCATTTTAAAGAAGAACTTTCTTTAATTAAACATTTTTTTTCTTTTCATGAAAAGTGTAGAGGAAACTTCCCTATGGTGAGGTAATTGGCTATATTAGCAAACCGTGGAGATTGTGCTGACATAGTAAATAATTGTTCATCTAGAAAGTCATCTTCCACTAGTTCTTCTTCACCTGTAGTGTTGATTCTTGACAAGAAATCAGCAACCACATTAGACTTTTCTAGTTTGTCTATAATAGTAACATCAAATTCTTGCAAGAGCAATAGTCATCTAATAATCCTACCTCCTATAATTGGTTTGTTGGTAAGATATCTAATAGTTAAATGGTCTATATAGACAAATACCTTATAGCCTGTTATGTAGTGTCTAAATTTGTTGATTGCATAAATTATAGCTAAAAATTCTTTCTCACTTTTGGTGTAATTTCTTTATAGTAGGTGTCATGTTTTTGCTAATATAATATATAGCATACATGTTACCTTCTTCATAATTTTATCCAAGAATTTGTCTTAGTGATATATTGGAAACATCTATGTATATATGGAATGGCTTAGTCCAATTTGGTCCTCTTAATATTGGAGCAATAATAAGTTTAGCTTTGATGGTTTCAAAGGCCTGCTGGCAACTATCACTCCATTTGAATGTACCATCTTTTGTAAGCAAGGCAAGCATAGGGGCAACTATTTGGCTAAAATTATCTACGAAGCATTTGTAGTAACCAGCATGTCCTAAAAAACTCTTCACTTTAGTTTGTGTTTGTGGAATGGGCAAATTGGAAATTATTTCAATTTTCTTTGGATCTACCTAAATGCCTTTTGTAGAAATATGATGTCCGAGGACTATTTCTTCATCCATCATCAACAAAAATTTCTCATTGCTTAATGATAATTGATGTTCCTCACATCTATTCAATAATCTTTCCAAGTTGGTAAGAGCTTCTTCATAAATTTCACCATAAACAGTGAAATCATCCATATATACCTCAACACAATCATTTGTAAGGCCAGAGAAGATTTCCAAAACTACTCTTTGGAAGGTTGCTAGAGCATTACAGAATCCAAATGGAAGTACTCAGTAAGCAAAAGTTCCCCAAGGGCAGGTAAATGTGTTTTTATCTTGATCTTTAGCTACTACCATTATCTGGTTATACCCACTGAACCCATCAAGGAAAGAAAAATATTTCTTTCCTACCAAGTTATCAAGAACTTGATCAATAAAAGGTAAAGGAAATTAATCTCTTAATGTTTCCTTGTTCAGTTCTCGATAGTCCACACATACTCTTAACTTTCCATTTTTCTTGGGCATAATTACCAGAGGTGACACCCACTGGCTATCTAAGATGGGGTAAATAAATCCAACTTCCAAAAACTTTTGGATTTCTGCTTTGACTATTTCCTTTAATGCTAGGTTTATTCTTCTTTATGGTTGTCTAACCGGTTTGACAGATTCTATGTAAATGTGATGAGTGCATATGTTGGGGTGAATTCCATTCATGTTGGTATAATCCTTGGTATGTCTTTCCAACACTTCAAATATTTGATCTTCCTCTTCATTTGTCAACCAACTATTGATGTTCAAAAAATTTATAGGTAATACCATGATTAGTTTTGTACCTAGGTAGTTGGATTCTATTTTCTTAAACTCACTAATTAATGAGTTTATAGGACATGGATGAGGAAGTAGCTTATGAAACATAGTTACATTATCAGAAAACTCTTTTCCAGGAGGAATCAGTCTTGCTAAGGAACAATAAAATGCATCTAAGAAATGAGTATGCTGATGTTTTGCCAATTTCCACACACTTTCCTAAATCAGTCTATGATCATATGATGAAGTATTAGCAAAAGTAGAAGTGGAGGTTTTAGAATTTTCTATTTGACCCAAGAATCCTAAATCAAGGTAGTTCATAGCTTTCAAATTGGCAGAGTCTGTAGTTTCTAGACTGGCAGAGTTTGTAGTTTCTAGACTGGCATAGTCCGTAGATTCTAGGTATATGTCTCCATTCAATTATTCCAAGTGTTTTTTAAATATGATCATGGCTAAAGAGGAAATTTTGTTTAATGTGTTGTCTAATTCATCCACCCAAAGTTCTTGTATGCAATTTGTTGATGGTTTTGCAGGAGGATACAAGGAAATGCATTTGGATTTTAACCCATTAGAAATGGTCGTGTATCCTGATCTGCAATCAATCAATGCTACTATAGTGGCCAACCATGGTCTACCTAGGATTATAGGATGTCCAAAATTCTTTGTTTTGGGTTGCAAAACCATGAAATCTACTAGATATTCCCAAGATTATATTAATACTTCAACATTTTCTATCGGTCCCTCTAGTTTCATTACCGACTGGTCCACCAATTGAAGAATGGTAGTTTTAGGTTGCATTTTCATAAGAGATAATGCATGGAGAGTATTAGTTATCTTGAAATTGATTGTTGCTCCCAAATCTACCAAGATGTTAGGAATTTATTTTCCTCCAATTGTGACTGTGATCACTGGGCTTCTTGGATCTGCATATTTTGGAACTAATAGTTTTCCTGCTAATAAATCAGTAACATTTCCATCAACATGAATGGTTGTAGGATATTTTATTTTCCTCCCAAGTGTCTTAATACAGAGGTTTTTGATGATCTTATTTAATTCAAGTATATCCCTAATAGCTTATAGAATGGGTACCTCAATATTGATCTTTTACAACTCATGGACCAAGTTTGAGTTTGGTTTGATATCAATTCCTCTTAATCTTTCAGGAAAAGGAACTACTGGTGTAGTAGTATTTCCTTTGTTTACTTCAGAGCTGCTTTTTATTCAATTTCTCCAGTGCTTAATTGAGATGATTCTATCTTTTCATTTTCATCAGGTATTTTAGAAATGACTACTGGAGGTTTTTGTATAGTTTTCCCTTATCTCAAATGTATGTTTGAACACTCAAGAGCTCCCACATTGATTATTTCTTCCTATTCATTAAAATAAATAGGTGTTGGTTGTTTATTTTTTGGATTTGATATTGCTGTGTAGGCATTGATTAATTTGTCCTTGTTACTAAATAACTGGGGGTGGCATAATGGTTTGCTATTGAAGTGGTCTTCTTGGTTGGGTGAATTGTGACTATGGGTTCCACTACTGATTCCATTGTTGATATGGCTATGGCATCCAATGTTGTTGTAGTACCCATTATTGCTATGGCTGTGGCACCATCCATGGAGGTGTTGGCATCCAATCTTGTCCTACTCATGGATTTTGAATTGATGGAATTTGGGATTGATTCCAAAATGGTGAAGGGACTGGAACATTCCATGGTGTCATCTATGGATTAACGAGATTTCATGCATTGAACTATCCTTGAGCCTAGTTTTATGGGGCAAAGTTTTGTCTCTGAATATAATTTACTTCTTTCGTGGACTAGAATTGTGTTTTCATTTGATTCTTTAAAATAGGCAAAAGGGTGCAATATTTGGTATCATGATCTGTTGCATCACAAATCCCACATGATGAAATATTGGTTTTATCTAGAGGGTAGTCTCTAAGGGTGTGTTTCTATCTGCACTTAGGATAGTAGATTGCTAAAGGCTATGTTGCATTTGCCTTAGCTTGAAGGCCATCTAGAGTATTGTTTAGTGTAACCAGAATATCTATTTTAAGATTAGAAAATTCTTCCATTAATTTACCCACTTCATTAGATTTACCCAACTTTCCTTTCCTAAGTCTAGGTTTTATTCAAGAGTAATTGGTACAAAGTTCAAAAATCTGATCGAAAGCCAACTTATTGATGTCTCCTCTGCCCATCAGATTTAAGGCATCTCTAGTGTCTTCATCCAATCCTTTCAATAAAACCAATTTCCGAATGTCTTGAGTGAGTGGATAATTGCTTCTTTTATGAGTGAACATAAATCTATCCAAATAATCCTCTAAAGATTTATTCTCATTTTGTTTGATTTTGAAGAAATCCTCTTTTCTTTCTCACACTCAGCAGTAATCTTGGTATTTGTTCAAGAATTCTATTTCCATGTCATCCCATGTTCTAATAGATTTTCTAGGTAAACCCATGAACCATCTCATAGTTGCATCTTTAAGTGTAGAAGGAAATAGTTTTAATATTTGGCTATCAGTTGTGTAATCATATGTTTGACATAACACCTTAAATTCAAATAGGAATTAATCAGGATCTTCTGTAGATCATCCCCAAAAATTTGGCAGATTAGCTGGTGATATATTTTTCATGGGGTTTTAATCATTAGGATCTGCAACAATAGGAAAGGAGAAAGTCCTTCCTAGTTGTGTGAATTGTTGATTTTGTTGGAGAGCCATTTCTTCTTTTGATGATATTTTAAAACTAGGATGATCTTCGCACTGAATGTTTGTGGTCTCAGTTATAGGTTGTTCCAAGTTCTCAAAATTTTCTTCAACTATGGATCTTTGAAATGCTTCTTCTAAGTCTTTGGAAATTTCTAAATAATGTCTTCTTGTAAGAGATTGATCTTGAGGAATTTGTCCTATGGGGCTTGTGTGTGGTAATGACCTGGTTCCTATCCCAATTTTAGAAGATTCTTGCAAACATGTTTCACTTGTATATTTTGGTTCACTACTCAAAAATATTGAAGGAGTGTCCACGTGTGTCCTTGGTGGAAACTTTGGAATAAATCATCCTTTATAATCTCTAGGATGGTACATCAATTTATTGACTATTTTGGTATTTTTTTATGATTTTTACAATTTTTTTTACTCTAGATCAATAATGATTACCATATTAACACCTTGTGTCCCTGATAATGGCATCAAAAATGATGAGTGTCATCTAACTCTTCATTTAACCAATATGCAATTGGTGTCCAATCAACCAAGGCTGGTGTCCAAAGCTATCTATAGTAAGGTATGAGATGGTAGATCTAGAAGTTTGATTATGGGGGTGTTTGTTAATCCTATTCTAATTTTGACTAAAGAAAAGAATACATCCTAAATTACTTGATTCACACTTTGCTAAAAAAAAGAAAGAAATCAAATCAATCCACTCTTTTGCTGAAAGTAAAAGATCACACTCCTATTTTACATTTGCATGGAAAGTAAATTCACACTCCTACTTATGAAAGGAAATTTTCTTCACACTTCTACTGTAAAAGAAAAGATTCTTTGCATAGAAAATAAATGAAATAAGAAAATGCTCTTTTTAAACTATGAATTTGTTTTGATATTTTTTTATAAATAAATACAAATAGTAACAAGATTCTAACCAATAAAATAGAACATAAATACCGTACACAGTTCCTGGTTCCAAAGAGAGTGGGCCCTTGCTCCTCTCAGACTCAAGAATAAAGATTAATCAGTGCTAGAAATTTAAGTATTAATTCATAGAAATGAAATGATTACAATATGACTGAAACTTGTATGCTTGAATAATATTTGATTCTTGATTTTCTCTTCTCTATATCCTTTATTCCTTTTCTAAAATATCTATAATTTTATCATAGTCAAAAGTCTTACACTTTGTACTAATATAATTAACTCAAAATAGGATGCAAATAAATAGGATTCTTTGGTCGATCCATTCTTCCAAAGATAAGAGATTGGATTCCCAAGAGATCCAATTATTCTGATGAAGTAAATATCCTATCCTATAATAGTCCTCAAATCTGATTATATACAATTTTATCAAAAGAAAGTGCTTCAAAATAACAGGTAGTTATTTTTCTTATTTGATTCCAGATGGAATGGTTCTTCCCTATCCTATCTGGTCTTTAGCTTCCCATTGTCCTTACAGAATTCTTGGTATTGACCCTACAGAGTTTGTAGAAACGAGCCTATAGAGTCTATAGAAATGAGCTTGTAGAGTTCATAGAAATAAGCCTATAGAGTCTATAGAAACAAGCCTACAAAGTACATAGAAATAAGCCTACGGAGTCCATCGAAACAAGCTTGTAGAGTCTGTATAAAAAAACTTGTAGAGTCCGTAGAAACAAGCCTACGGAGTTCATAGAAACAAGCCTGCAGAGTCCATAGTTCTGTTGGATGGAGATCAAAATGGAATGTTCACTATACATCACCTGTGTCTTCTTCCTGAGCATTCTTCACACAAAAGATCACTAAAACGTGATATATATTAGACATTAATGACAAAGTAAAGATTCAATCTTTGGTTTAATATAAACAAGACAAATATCTATTTTCCATGTAATAGCTATCTAATATTTGTATAAGATAATATCCTTCAAGAGATGATTTGAAGAAAATAACATGTCAATAACGAGCCATATTTTGAGCTCATCAATCACCTCTCCCATAACTAAGGCATCTAGTTGATTTCTGTATCAATCAAGGCTTTGGTCTCCTCCTCCTAGTATTATGAGAGTGTAATCACCTCTCCACCTCATATAGTTTACCCTATAATCCATATGAACAAAACCATGCCATGGTATTCCCCCAGGTCTTAGTATCCTGACATGTTCATAAGCCCAACAATGTAACACAAAACCCATGTTGATCCCATATCTCTTGTGGGCAAGGTATTCCCATAACTAATAGATATGAACTAATAAAATAAGCACCCACTCAAATACCATATGAGACAACCACATCTCCACCCAAAACCCCAATAACAAGTATGTAAATCTCCCACTGCTAGAAGTAGGAAAAGCATAACATGTCATAACTATCATCATCATTGTAAATAGTCATCTACTATCCCTATCCATTTGCTATATATGTGTGTCATGAAAACCTATAGAATGCCATCTCATGAGCACAAGGTCTTCTATGTATAAGTGATCCATCTGATTGTCTCTCTCCTCACTACTAATATGGTATATTAGCTCACCCTATATAGGTAGCTACAACATTTAGTGGATGTCCTCTGGTAAAACATTGATCTCTCTTATTGGTAGTAGGAATTTATTATTCATTAGATACCATCTCTCAATGAGTGCCACTAACATCACTATATCCTAAAGTATGTGTTTATAGTACCTCATGCCTCCTAACCCTACCTCAGTCATGTGATCCCAATCTACATCTATCATGCCTTGGTGTACCTCATCAAGGATCTGGGGTACATGATCATGTATCTACAACTACTCCCTCACCTATAAGGTTTTATATATAGGTACATTATTTACCTAGTCTAACATACATTGACTACACGTTTTACCAATTATACCTACCTGCTATTTTAACCTACTCATCTAAATTATGACAAATTTTCCCAATCGCACCTATACATGAGAACATACTTTCAAATTCACCTTTTCTAACTTGTCACATCTACATAGCCTACACCCTTAAACACTAACCTACACCTTTAAACACTAACATAAACACTTGGAAACTAAAAAAAAACCTTAAATTATTGGCTTACCTACTAACCTTACCATTTACCTACTTCACCCTTAAAACAACCTCCACACCCCTTTCACTTTAACCAACCCCCATCCCATTTATCAAGCAAAATTTAAACTCTACCCTATTTTATTGACTACTGATGGTCAATTATTGATAGATGATGGTTCCTATTAAATCCATCATTCATCACAAAATCAACTACTAATTGTTAGGGTACCAAATACTAATGGTCACCACATATTCACCTATCAATGGTCACTCATTGATTAGCAGCAATTGATAGTAACCACTGATGTTCACTATGTGGTGATTATTGATAAACTAACCCTAACCCTAGCATCCTAAATCTATCAAAATAATAACCATATCAAATTATAAACTTATTTAAGCCATTCTACCCTCCCCTACCTACATTACACCTCCAAAATTTCACCTCCTCTACCACTTTCATACCCAAAACCTCCATCTACCCAATTACCAAAACCTATCCCTAACCCTAGGTCTAACCCACCCATAACGAAAAATAAATAAATTAAACAATAAAAATTACAAATTTCATTACACCCCCACCTCATTATGTGACTGCTAATGTAGAGGAACTCTAAGAACCACCACTATGCTCTATGCTCTGCCTCATCCTTTCTACATCCTTGATAATTGAATCACTAACCAATCAAACCCAATCAACCTCACTCACTAGTCACTCAACTCACTCAATCACTAGAAAATAAACCATTGTCTTTTTTTATCACTCATCGATAGATACTCATTATGAGTTACAATGTTCAAATGAATAAATGAAACTCTCAGTGGACTTTTACCATCACCCTTTTAGGGTTGATGTATTATTATTGATGATTAGTAGGTGACCATCAATGGTCAATCCTAACCATCAACAATTGACCTCCTAGCTTATTTTTCATCATGATCATCTCCTCTTTTAAATAAGCCACCTTAACCCTTTCATTACTACTACATACCTATGAACATTACCTACTCCAATAACAACCAACCACATAAACTCAAAATTAGAAATTTTAGCCCAAATTTTACATATCTTGTGATGACCTTACCTTGGTCACATTTATTTCTATGACTACATTGCCATCTTAAACAACTTGAACCTATGACACTTTTGCACACTAACCCAATTTTGTCTTCTTAGGAGTACTTCCTACCTTGGATACTTATGAATACATTGAGCTTACCTAAGAGAATTGCATTTATGAGTACAACCTAACCACCATGACAAAATATGGTCCCTTGGTCCACTTATCACTTATCATTATATTTTTGACCTTATCTTTACCCAACTATAGTAGTTTATTCAATGCATGATATGTTATATCACATTTAGTCACGTTCTATACATGTGTTTTTCACCTTGATGCCCAATCCAACAAACATAATCGCCCACTTACCTACTTATCAAACTTGTACCCAATTCTATTTCACCTCATCAAATCTTATTTTGAGGAGGAACACCTCCTCCCATGCTTGGGGTAGGTGAAACTTTGAACCAACCTTTTATTTTTTGTTTTGTAGCTTGCAGATACAAACTACATAATAAAAAGGGAAAAAATGTAAACACTAAAAATTCACGCACTATGGTTCTAGATGTTGAACTAACCCCTAAACCACCCTTAGACCCCCTTAAGACCACTTCACAACCTTTTAAATACCAAACATAAGTCAAACCTGACTAACTTTGACCAATATACCTTTGACCTATCGACCATAGAAGGTCAACCCCTAACTACTAATGGTTAAACTCAACCATTGATGGTCATCATTTAACAAACTTGAGGGTTAACTCTAACTCAACTCCACCTTGATTTTTTATTCTTATCCACTCACAAAATTATGCATGTTAAGACTAAAATTAGATGACCTCTTGTCACCTTGTTTAAACTTATTATTTTACCTCTCCCTTCCTTCTATAAAAAGGGAAGAGGAGGAGGTGAAAAGGAAGGAAATAATCATCAAAGAGAATCAACAATTATCATATCTTCTTGTATCATAGGTTATTTTGTAGATATTTTTTTTAATGAATCCAAAAAATCTTCCAATGAGCATGATAGAGAACACAAGTGCTATAATTCATCAATAACTACTAAGACACCAACACTCTATCAAAATTGCTCCAAGTTGAACAATGAGTTTTCATCCACACACCTCAACATTATTTATAAATAGAGTTAAGTATCTATTTTTAATAATTAGTTCCTTTGTTTCTATCTTTTAATTAGCCTGCAGCCTAAACCCACCTCCTAGAATCACTCAACCACTTTTCCATATAGACTTACTCTTACCTAAGACAAATCTAATAGTAATTGTCAATAGTCACTTAACCACTAACAATTTTCCCTCAACCACTAATGGTTACCCAACAATAGATGGTTACCTAACTACTGATGGTTCACCAAGTCACTGATGGTCATTGTGTGTCAATTCCAATAGCAAGTCAATTCCACCTATTAGACCCCAACCAAATCCCACTTTATAACTTTTTACCTAATCATAGAACATCAACCTATTTTTTAAACCATGTATAATTTATTTAAAATTAATATCTAATCATTTTTTGTTATAATTAGGCAAATTCATCTCTTTCAAGCACTTTTTGTATTCAATTTTAGTATCTTTTGTTATTCATGCAAGCAATTTATCTTTAATTATTAAAACTTGATTGTTTAAAAGTGTGGATTAATAGCCTTTAAGGAATATTGTGCTTCTTAGATCTATATGGCTACACAATCCACCTTAATATATAGCTAATAAACCATTTCTTTAGTGTTTCCTTATCTGCATGTCATTCCTTGAGGAGTATCTACAACCGTTTGGATCATGGAGCATAAACCAAATCTAGGTTCTATCTCACCCTCCTTTTGAGTTTTAAAACAATCCTCTTAATAAATAAAGCAAAATTTATGTGAAACACCTTTATCACTAATAATATCAAGTGTAGTCTCCAAGTAAGTGTGATCATAAAAATCCAAGAAAAGAAGTTAGTAACATGTTAGTTTAAGTAATAAAAACTCAGAGAAACACACTAACACTAGCACTTACAATCCTAGATATTAGGGGTGATATTAGTTAACAAAATACAAATGAAATCACAACTAAAATGTAAAAGATAACATATCCTTTACCTTCTTTGGGAGATCCAAATGCATTGTTGAGTGGCTTGATCGGCTTGTACATCAAAGAGTCTTTTGGAATGGAGGTGGTGTAGCTCCTTCTCTCCTTGGCACCATGGCTTTTGTTGTGGCTTGGCTCAATATTTTAGCATTATAACCTTACTTGATATGAATGTTTTCATTATAACACTACTCTTATCAAATATTTTAATTTATTTTTGCATAATAACTTTGCACCAAAATAGCTTAAAATTCAATAGGCAAGGCATTGTATTTATAGAAAATGGATTTAACCCCAACCAAAGGTGAGTCAATGTGGAGTTAAGGCTTAGAATATGTTCAAACCCAACTTAGGTGATTCAAATATAACCCTGATAGAGTTAATAGGTGTCAATTAATCATTATTTGTAATGAATAGGCATGGGTATCCAAAATGAGATATCATGATGAAAGGCTAGGATATTTTCATTTTTGAATATATATATATTAGTTATTAATCAACTATACATATATAATTAAACTAGGAATTTAATTTGGTTTAGATTTTTAATTAATTTTGATTATCCATTTAGCTCTTTCAATATTTAATAAATTGCTCATGTGCCCCACTTAATAGGTCAATAGGCCAAATTAATTATTGTGATGGCACAAGATGATTAGGGATGAATCCATGAGATGTTATTGTTACAAATGATAGGATACCCCAATTAAGGATGCCTCAATATGATTCTAATCTTTGATGAATGATGTGCAAGTAAATTTGGGATGTTTAGTGATTCATAGGCTTAATTTACAGTGGTTGGTAGGAATCAATCTGAAGTCTAGTTGAAAGTTAGTTGTGGCCAATTTTAGGTGTCTAAAATTTTCCGCTATTTGGGAATATGTTCTAAGATATAATCATAATAATGTCTTCTCAAATAATTAAATAGCCCATTAGGAATGAAAGAATAAAAATATCCAAACAATGTTTGGGAAGCTTATAATTATGCCCCCTCAATGGAGTGGATGACACATATGTTTGATGAATATGCTAGGTTGTGGAGCTAAAAGCTTCATTGATGTAAACATGGAGGAGGTTCCTGAGAGGTTGATGGGTTGTAGAGAAACTGATGTCAGTCTAATCAACTGACATTGGTCATATCCAGTGAGCAGAGCAACTGACATCGGTCAGGTATCGGCCAACGTTGGTCATCTCTAGCTAGACAGGGACCGACATCGATCGCCTGTGCGATTCTAGAACTATTAGTTCATGAATAGTTTTTTAATGAACTAGTTGTTTACATGTTAAAGGCTAATTTTAGTATTGGATCTACAGATCTAATTATTGTAATTGGATGTTTAATTATTGTTTGCATGAGATCTATTTAAGAGACTCATGGGCTGTATTGTAAAGTGTGAGGGATCAAAGTAGGGATTCCCTGGGTGCTAGATAGAGAGAGTAAGCTTGGATCTTCATAGTGCCATAGTTCCAAGTGTGTATGATCAGGTAGATCTGTGGGAGAGCAAGGTCTGGTAGAAGATCCATAGGGGTGTTGGTTTGGAGGACAAGGGTTCTTCATGGTATGTAAGATCAGGTTGGTCTGCAGGTGTGTAAGATTAGGTAGAGATCTACATGTGGTAAGTAAGGTTAGTTAATCTATAGGTGTGTGTGTAAGGTCAAAGGAGATATGTGGGGTAGCAAGATCAAAGGTGATAGCAACACATCAAGGAGCAAGATCAGGTGAGATCTACTTAGAGTACGTTGTGTACTTGGAGTATGTGTGTATACTTGGTTGTACTGGCAGTATTGATACTGATTGGTTGGAGGTGAATAACAACTCTATGTTTGAGTTGTTTTTGGGACTGTAATTGAGAGAGTGAGCTCTTGAAGAGATTTACTTTTTATGCCCTAGAGGTGTGGGAGCCCTAGAGGAGTGTAGGGAAGAAGACTGTGGCATCTTCTTTGTTGTATTTCCTTCTGAAAGAGTATTAATACAATTGGGTATTGTCTCTCATATTCTGTGTTGTTTCTAATTTCTAGTTACTTATTACTTTTGGTTAAATTCAGTGTTTAGTTGCTTGTACATGGTAATCAATTGTGCTCCTAGATCCTAACAAAGTGGTATCAGAGCTAAAGTTGCAGGGAGCAAGGTTTGTGTTTGATTATAAGTCACTCTCAGGAGTTTCTGATTGAGTGGAAGTATAGCAATGGCAAAAGAAAGTACACTAAGAATGGAGGAATTCAAAGGCATGAATGATCAATTATAGAGTTATGGAAAGAAAGAGTAGGAAAAGAAAGATTATTGGTTGGTAGTAGATCAGCATGAAGGAAATAAAGAAGCAGGTATTGTTGCATGGATTATTGCACTAGTTGCTCTTATATGTTCCTTGGATAAATTAGAATCTTGGTTTATAGATTCTATTGCCTCTTTCCATGCATCCCCAAATAGAGTATTTTTCCATGTTAAGGTCCATGGAGACTTTGGAAAGATTTATTTAGGGGTTGGTGAGCCTTGTCAAAGTATTGGCAAAGGGAAAGTGCAGCTGAAATTGCAGATGACCAACACATGGGTGTTGAAGGAGGTCATGCAGGTCCCTATCCTTGAGATGTGGCTAATTTCTATAGGAAAGTTGGGTGATGAGAGATACATAGTAACTCTCACTATGGATTCTTGGAATGTAACCAAGGATGCACTTGAATTAGCATGTGGTAAGAAAGTAGGTACTCTTTATCTACCTACTTGTATTACTAATTCTTCTTTTGTTATGAAGACATGGCTTTGTAGGCTTGGTCACATGAGTAAGAAGGAGATGCATGTTCTTAAGAGGAAGTTAGATGTCTTTGACAAACTTAAGAACTAGAAAGCCTTGGTGTTCATGGATGCGATGATGGATAGAGATCAGTGGATGGAGTTGTTTCTTTTGAGCAGGGCAGTTTGGATAGGGTTTTGATTCAAAGTAAGCTCATAGGTAAAAAGTCATCACTCACAAGAAAACATAGGTACCGATGTTGGTTAGGGGTAATCAATGTCAAACAAGTAGGCACCAATGTCGGTCATGTGCAGATAGGCATAGTCAGTGGTGTCAGGCAGGTGGTGACCGAGGTCAATCAGGGAACCGGTGTTGGTAGTCAGGTCAGTCGCATGGAACTGATGTCAGTCAGATGTAGATTGGGTCACGACTGACATCGGTCACTAGAATGGATTTTGGGCAATAACAAGCTATCAAGGAGTCTCAAATTCCCATGTGGAGGGCTGAAAGGGTAAGTACGCCTCAAATTCATTATTCCCCTTCTTTACATTACTTGTTGCTCACTGATGGTCAAGAACTAGGAAGTTTTAAAGAAGCAGAGCAGGTAGGATCCAAGAAATAGTGGGAGCATGGCATGAATTCTTTAGAAGAGAACCAAATGGTAGATTTGGTAGAGTTTCCAGCCAAGTTAAAGAAGAGAGGGAATGGATACGTGAGATAGAAGGCTAGGTTATATGGTCTTGAGCAAGCTGCAGGATAGTGGTACAGGTTTGACAAGTGGATGACAAAGCATGGCTTTAGTCAATGTCATTGTAACCATTGTGGTTTCTTTACCAGGTTGGATAATGGTTGCTACATTATCCTGTTACTGTATGTGGATGATGTGCTTGTTATAGGTGCATACATACAGGGATTTGCTAAGCTAAGGGTAAAGTTAGTCTAGTGGTATGTCATGAAGAATTTGGGAGCAACAAAATTCTTTGGCATGAGTAATCTTAGAGATAGGAAAGATCACAAGTTGATGTTGTCACAGGATGATTGTTTGAAGGTAGTGCAGAATGCAGAATGGCAAGCGCACCTATGGATGGATAGTTCACAAGATAGGGTCTCCAATCACATGATAAGGTTGAGTACATGTGTACTCCCTGATATTTCCCCAGTAGTGGGAGTTGTTAGTAGGTTTGTGGCCAATCTAGGAAGGAAGCACTGGAAAGCGATTTAGTGGGTTCTCAGGTATTTGAGAGGGAGTAACAGTAGGTTAACATGCTATGCAAGGTCAGGCACTTCAGATATGGTAGGTTACTTGGATGATAGGTGTTACACCACAGGATGTGTGGTGGTTGGTCTTCAAGATTGAGCTTAAAGAGGGATACAAGCTAGGAAACAAATTAGACAGTGTACAAGTATAGGTACAGTGCAACTATTTATCTCTAAGTGGGAGATTGTTAGGTTATGGAGCTAAAAGCTTCATTGATGCAAACATGGAGGAGGTTGTTGAGAGGTTGTTGGGTTGCATAGAAACTGATGTCAGTCTGTTCAACTGACGTTAGTCATATCTAGTGAGTAGAGCAACTGACATCGGCCAGGTATCGGCTGACGTCGGTCATCTCCAGCCAGACAGGGACTGACCTCAATCACCTGTGTGGCTCCAAAAATGCTAGTTCATGAACAGTTTGTTAACGAACCAGTTGTTTGCATGTTAAAGGCTAATTTTAGTCTTGGAGCTGTGGATCTAATTATTTTAATTAGATGTTTAATTATTTTTTACATGAGATCTATTTAAGAGACTCATGGGCTATATTATAAAGTGTGAGGGATCAAAATAGGGATTCCCTGAGTGCTAAATAGAGAGAGCAAGCTTGGATCCTCATAGTGCCATAGTGCCAAGTGTGTATGATTAGGTAGATCTATGGGAGAGCAAGGTCTGGTAGAAGATCCACAGGGGTGCTAGTTTGGAGGACAAGGGTTCTTCATGGTATGTAAGATCAGGTTGGTATGTAGGTGTGCAAGATCAAGTAAAGATCTACATGTGGTAAGTAAGGTCGGTTGATCTATAGGTGTGTGTGTGAGGTCAAAGGAGATATATGGGGTAGCAAGATCAAAGGTGACAACAACACATCAAGGAGAAAGATCTGGTGAGATCTACTTGGAGTATGTTGTGTACTTGGAATATGTGTGTATACTCAGTTGTACTGGTAGTATTGATACTGACTGGTTGGAGGTGAACAACAACTCTATGTTTGAGTTGTTGTTGGGACCATAATTAAGAGAGTGAGCTCTTGAAGAGATTTACTATTTATGCCCTAGAGGTGTGGGAGCCCTAGAGGAGTGTAAGGAAGAAGACTGTGGCATCTTCTTTGTTTTATTTCCTTCTGGAAGAGTATTAATACAATTGGGTATTGTCTCTCATATTCTGTGTTGTTTCTGATTTCTAGTTACTTATTACTTCTGGTTAAATTTTGTGTTTAGTTGCTTGTACATGGTAATCAATTTTGCTCCTAGATCCTAATAGAATAGTCCCTTGAAAATAAGTGATCCAAAACTTAGAAGCTTTGGTTGAAAGATAATTCAAGAAATAAGAACAAAATAATTGTAATAATTCTATGTCTGAGAAGAGATGTTTTATTGCTCAAAATTATAGATACAACATATGCTTATCTCTGGGAAGAGATGTCTAATTTCCATTTTGGGTTACATGTTAATTTATACACATTTTTAAGTTATTAAGAGGATGTGTAAGGTCACCAATGTGGAGGAGGATTAAGTGGTTCAACTTCCATGATTTACAAGAATATAGAATTCAAGGAATTACTATTTTTAGAAACTTACTATTTTTAGACTAGACTACTAAAATTGAAATTTGAGGAACTTATATTTGGTTTTTATGGGTTAAAACACACTTATAAAATATATATTCCATATCATGATGTTCCCCTCATTCTTATCTTTCCAATAGTTCAAACGGGGAATCAAACAGAGCTATGGTGCAAAGGTTATGGCTTCCAGAAGTTCTGCCACCAATTGGGGTAGAACCGTCCCCTGAAATATTAATCAGATCAATAAGCAATAATAATAATGAATTTAAAAAATGGGTGAGAATTATCCAATATATAATATACTTGCATGCGTTAATTTAAAAAGTAATAATTTTCCCAAGGGTGGTTATAATCAGTAACAAAGGTTAAGACACTGATTTGCCTAGAGGTATTCATAATCAATGACACATGCATATGCCCCAATTAAGGTTGATGAGCCAATATAATGATTTTCCCATAAAAAATTATAATCATTATGATGACCTAGATTAAAAAAATGATATTTGATGTTGCCTCACTAGGGCAGATTGGCAAGCCATAAACAATATTTAATATATGACTTGGTGCATATATTAAAGATGATTGGGCACAAATGTAGATACGATGATCTAATGATTGAAGAAGCTATAAAAAATAGGAATATGAGGATGTGAAAAGTGATGAAAGAGATGAATATAAGAATAATAATTGATCAATGGAAATGATTCAATTATACCTACCAATGTGAAGATGTTAGTCCTTATTAACATTGATAAAACCATCATGGTTAATGGGTTAATTTGATCAAAGAGGATGGGAGGATTTTCTAAGGTTACCAAGGAAAAAATTCCATGGATCCATTGATTTTAATACTTCTTGAGCTAATTTTTTATGTATCACATAATGGTAGTATACACCATGATAACATAACCAAAATATACATAAGGACTGACTCATGATCCAATAAACAATTGAAAATAATGCACCAATGGTAAAAACCATGATGAAAATTTTGACATATGAATATGGATGGAATAAAAAATAATTCACAAGGAATTACCTAATGAACATATATAGACTAAGTTAAGGCACAATACTGAAAGCAAACAAATAGGCAAACAAACAAACACAGAAAAAATAGAAAACATCCTAATTATGGATTTGCCTTATTAGGGTGGACTGAGGATGAATAACTAGGGTTAAATAGGACAAATGTTTTTGGATTTTGAAAATTTTGAATGTTTTTGGAATTTTGAGGTATCTGAACTCACTAGAGATTACACGTAATATTTTCAACTTTTATCAAATATCGATGCTTTACATCTTGTAGCAACCCATCAAGACTCAATATCTCTAAGTGCATGCCTTAGAGGGTACATTAGAAAAGGGGTGGGAAAACCATTGGTGCTTTTCAAGATTATTGTATTTTATTACCACTTATTACTAATCTAACCAACTCCTAAAAACCATTCCCTAAGCTATTACTCATCCTTTTCACACTCATCTAGTCTTTTCCACTTTCCATCCCTCTTTTTTTCACCTTAAGTCCCTTTTGTCAATTGGTTTTTCTAGGTAAACTAGGTTGAACCTGTATAGTTTCAGGTGATTTTCATTTAAAAATAGTTTGGCCTTTGGCAGACCTAGATCATGACCTAGTGAATAATTATCCATAATTATGCTAGGTTAATTGGGTCAACCCTATTGGCTGGGACTTTTGGAAGGGTTTAGGGTCAAATCCACCTATATATATAATAATAACTATTGGTGTGAGTAAATAATAACTATTGATTGCTTATTGATATATATATATATATATATATATATATATATATATATATTTCAATAAGCAATCAATAGTTATTATTTACTCACACTTATTTATAATCTACTCTTCCACCATTCTACTTGAAGAGTCTTAGCCGAAGGTTTCTACTTGGAGAATATAGTCTTGTGGATAAGTCTTGAATGTTTTGGCCTTTCTTTGTGATCCTTACAAACCACCAAAACCTATTGCAAAGCCCCTTTGGCCAAGGGATAAATTTATTATTGATAGGATCATCATTCAAGTAAGTATTTTATAGCTTTTATCCTCTCTTTAGTAGATATAAGTAGCATAAGTACTGGCTTTGAATAATATAACTATTCATATTCCATGTATTAGGGTCCTACTCATACATAGCTTAATTGATATTCTCTTATACATGTTTTTATTGTTTACTAACCCCTCATGTTATGCCAAAAGCTTTAGTGAGTACTAGATTAGATTTACTTTACTTGTTATTAGTTTAGTGAGATATCAAAACTCATGACTCCCATAGGGTTATTTCATTATTATGCTTGACTAGAGGCTTTGGAACCCTTCTGATCATTGTGTATTACATTAAAATATCCCCTAATTGGGTCTAATGGATCCCCATATTGGTCATGTTCCTACTTAATAAATGTGTCCCCAATCGGAAGTGTATGGTATGATCTATCTTATCTAAGTTAGTATTGATTTATAGGCATGATTCATTTTTATTTACATACATTCTGGTCAACTCGATGTGAATTTAAACCTTAAAGTTTTTTATTCACTTATTTTATCATTTTATGATTTTATTTTTTATATATTTGTGACTCTAGGTCAACAATATCAACATAGTACTAACTTCTTTGTGGAAGGTTAAAACATAGTCACATCAAAATGAATCTATTCTATTTGTGTAGGTTTTCTAGATTTCTAGGTCAGACTACTATGTTGACCAAGTTGACCTTGTACATTTTCAGACATCATATTCAACATACTAGGTTGACCTAATTGACCTTGTACACTTTTAGGTTGTCAGCAATAGGTCTCTACAAAGCTAGGTCGACCTAGTCAACATAGTTAATAGAATTTATAAGTATAAATCAAGGTTATTCAACAACAATATTATTCATATCTACATCCTCCAAACCAACAATATTCATTTCTATCCTATCCTATAATTTCTAGCATTTGTTAGAGTTATGGTTTTCATAGTTTATAGTCTTTAAAACGGCCATTGTATAGTCAACTAGGTTGACCCTATTGACATAGTTTTGTATTCTATGTGTAGTCTAAAAAGATAGGTCAACTCTATTTATGTAGTTAATATTATAATCTCAATTCATACCCTTAGAGAGGGTTGTTCAAACTATCTCCAATAGAGCTGTAAAATTGGGATAACCCCAAATTATGGGACACCTATTTTGGGGTTGAATCTTTGAAGTAGGTCGGCTTCCTCTTTGATGCTCACCTAAGAATAAAACTAAGAATAATTCTTTATGGGAAAATATTTAGAAAGAGATTAAGGGCTCTTAACAAATATAAGTAGGTGATGCACCAAATTTAAAGGGGAAATTCCCATAAGCTCAAACCCACACTAGATCAACAGATGATGATGCAAGCTCACAACCTTAAGATCAAGCTAATTTGCATAAGTATTTCATCGAAGAGGTTTAGAATATAACACTATTCTAGACCTATAAATTACATTGAAAATACCCTAAACAAATTTAATAAGGACCATGAATGAGAAATATTCTCATTCACATAATGCCATAATGCACAACTTGCCAAACACAGATTCAAGGTAGAAGATAGATAAAGAAAGTCCTTACATTAAGAGGTAGTTCTTACAAATGATTGATAGAGTCAAGCCTAATCCAACTTAACATACTTTTTAGTATCTCAAGGAATGTCCCATCTCTCAAAAAGAGAAAAAGGTCTAAAATTTGAGAACCCTTTACAAAATGGAAAGAAAGGGGTAATATAGAAGGGAAAGAAAAGGGAGAGAAGGGAGAGCACATTTATCATGATAATTAATGAGATATAATCTTTAAGATATGTTTCACCAAGATTTTGTTCTAATCATAATAGGTTATTATGAGTAATATTTTCACAATTTTCCTAGGTAGCCTCCAGACCATTCCATCGATTGAACAAGATGAACTAGAAGACAAGAGTTTGCCAAAAGTGGTGAGTCATGATCCTATTAAAAATCAATGCTCTAACTACTTTCCATATCCCCAAGTCCTATTGCTTTGGATCTTCTATTATATTTATTTATGAAGACAAAAATCCCCATATCTTCAAACTACCAAGACACATCATGTTTGCTCTCAATGATGGCTTATCAAGGTCATGACTTGGAATGATCTCCTCATTAATCATTTATCTACTTTGTGCCTTGGATCCTATACTAAGTTAATTATGGGTGAAAACCAATGCAAGGATATTAGTTTTCCTATATTTTTACATATATATGGCACTCTATTTAATTCTAAGTCCTATCTGAGTCCACATTGAGCTCCCTTCCTTTACTTTTCCACTGACTTGGGTTGGGCTCAAGTTTAAGTCTTTTAGCTCTACTTGCTGATTTGGGTCCATTTTGATTTATTGACTTTCATCAAACATTATAGCTCATCTCCTTTAATATTGTATATCAAAACAACCTTAGATTATTGGTCCTTTTGACTTTATTTTGCTTCATTATATTTTGAGATCTGATTAAATGTGGACCATATATCTTTAGGACCCACCACCCTAAACTTGGTTTCTCATTGGTTCTTGGGATTTGATGACCATTTGAATTAATCCAAGCTCCCACATGGTTGACACTTGTTAGTCATGTGCTCCTCCTTAGGTTCTTACCAAGGATTTTGGATCTAAATGGTCATTTATGGGTCATAAAAATGATGTTTGCATAGACATCTATCATTTCTTGACCAAATTTTCAATTTTATAACTTGAAGCATGAAAATCATGGAGGAACAAAAATTATAAATAATGGACCTAATGTTTAAAGGAACAAGTCCTTTTGATCTGCTAGCCATTCAATCTTTCCACATGCTTCTACAAAATGTTGAAGTCAACTAGTTCATGTGATCTTGCATGACGTCTTGATGATGGTTTGGTATAAAATGGATAACTGTGGAAATTTAGAAAATTCCAAATTAGAATCCAGCTTTGCCCACTCATATCTCTCATTGTGTTATAACACTTGAGTTGAAACTTAATGCATATGAACTAGGATCCATAATGATTAGACCCATATGATTTTATCTTCTCAAGATTATCACACAAGTGAGATATAACTTCATCAACATGATAACTTGAATCTACTTGGACCTTTTTAAAATTGACTAAGTATGAAAACTTAGTGGATTATACATTAGGGGCCAAATTTGAACCCTTAGATCTTTTGCTACACTTAGGTGGATGAGCTAAAGCTTGGTGTATGAAAAATTGAGACTAATGTGAAGAAACCCATGTGGCTATTTATCTATGACTCATTCACATGTGTGATATCTAGCACCATGAAAATGCTTACTTAGTTTATCCACCACTATAGCCAAATATCTAGGCAAGATCTATTTGATGAGTAGACCAGATGAATATCACACACTCCATGCTTATCCAGAGTACTCTAGAGGGTCTCTACAACTTTGGAAAAATCTTCAAAATTGATAAATTATACTCTAAGTGAATATAATGTGATTCTAAATATTTTGAGCTCCATGGTCTCTCTAGTCCACTCATTCTATATAGACCTCATTCAATCATTTGATCATTGGATCAATCATGAACTCTACCTCCCTTTCTTTACATGAGGACCATTAGCAATCGGGCACATGATTGGTATATGGGCTAAAAATGGCCAACATCTTCGGCGACTCTCAGGGAAGCAAGTCAGCTATGTTTGAAAACCCAGTTCATTTTACCTCATCTGATCCATTTTACATGGAGTCACTTCTATGAAGTTGCGATGATCATGAAGAAGATACAAGGCTATCTCTTTATGTAACTTCCTCTTGAAACAATAATGACTAAATGAAATTCATGGAAGAAAATGTAGGAAATAAAGAAAAAATAACCTACTAAATAAATGTGCATAAGGGAACTTAGATAAAAGTGTAAAAACTACTCTAACCTATATATAAGATTACAATTTACAAGTAATTCCCACCTATATCAAATGTAAAGGATTTGACATCACTTACATATGATAAACCAGGCTGGAAAACACCTTGCCTTTGAGAGATTATGATGTGTGAGCTAAAACACTTGGCTACTAATTCCTTTAACATACTCTCAAGTGGATGAAAATGGGAAAACATGTCTCCAATGTAGACATATTCACCCATTTATTCAAGGCTTGATCCAATTTGGATTGTAGGGCACCCTATAAACTCCTCTTTTGAATTGGTGTTTGGTTGACTATCTAGGCTTAGGAAAAAATGCTCTAAGTCATCCAAAAAGGTAGCTTCCTCATGGTCATCCAAGATAATGTGAATTTCAACACCATCTTTGCTCTGTTTACTTTAGAGGGGACCATATGGTAGTTCATATATCCAACTAAGGCCTAACATGTCATATCACTATAGCTCTAAATCTAACCATTCTCCTTCATTTTTTAAGGCACCAATACTGCATTCAAATAATATCTCATCTTGAGATTGGTCAACACCCTCAAACTAATGGATGAGTTCATATTCATGTTCTAGATGAGGTAAAGCTTGGTTTAGAACCTCTACCTAATCCATGAATTCAATGTAAAACTATTTCCATACTTCATATTGATCCTCTTTTTCCTTTATCTCTTCCCCAAGCTCATTTATGACCTCTCCAACATGGTCAACTGCCTGATTGACTATATCAATCTCTATATTTTGACTATTTCCATTTATGACTATATCAGATGGGAGCCCCTGAGACCAATAAAACTCTTCCCTGCACTTAACCATATCTTTGAGTTATAAAATATAAGATACATACTAAGAAGTTAGATAAAAACTTGACTTCTCTCCTTATGAAATAAGTAGACTGCCTATTATGACCTCTTTACCATAGACATTTGTGTTTTCTTCTTTAGGTAGTTTATAAGGGAAGAAGGGAGAGTCTTGGAACTCTTATATACCAAAATCATAGGGCTAGTCTATATTTGTTTGATTCATCTATTATACAACTAACCCTTCTTATATGAAGACTGGCTCATGGACCTTCTTGACTAGCATTTCCCTTTTCTATTTTGTACCCTCCCTAATTGATTTCCATTAAGGGAACATGGCACAAGGATTTTCCTCCTCCTCCCTTTCTTGAATGCATGTGAGAGGGGATGGGTTTCATAATAGAGGGTATGAAATAGTCAAGGTCATTGACATAAGAGAAGATCCAATATGGAAGGACTTCGTGTTCCTTAGTTGATATAGGTGAGGCTTGACAAGGCTGACTAGAGGGGTAAGTAGGTTGATATGGAGGATAGATAAGCTTATTATAGAACTAGTAGGAATGATTAAATGGATACTACACTAAACTTTGGGGACCATTTAGGGTAAAACCAAGAACATTATTAATTTGATATGAAGGGTAAAGAATGAATGAACATGCATTTTGATTGAATGGGTGGTGAGTGTACATACCAAATTATGGTGATTAGGCACTTGGGTTGCTTAAACTAGTTGATGGATGTTAAGAATTACCAATGATGTTTATTAGAATGCCTCCAAAGGCTGATATGTAGAAGAACAACACCAAAATTTCTTCCACTACTTTGGACCTTAGTCCCACTGGGCATGCCAAAAACTATTATAGGTTCAATTATCACCCTTGGAGAGGGTTGTTCAGGCTCTCTCCAATTGAGATATAAAATTAGGAGAACCCTAGGTTGTGGGTCACCTATGTTGTGTTTAAACATCTATAGTAGTTTGACTTCCTCTTTGATGCTCACCTAAGACTAAAACTAAGCCTAATAGTTAATGGGAAAGGAGTTAGAAAGAGAATAAAGGATAATAAGAAATCTAACTAGGTGATATACCAAATTAAAGGGAAAATTCCCATAAGATCAAACCCACACTAGATCAACAAAGGATGATGCTAGCTTACATAACCTTAAGATCAAGTTAATATGCATAAGTATTTCATAGAAGAGGTTCAAAATAGAACACTAATATAGACCTACAAATGGATTTAAAAATCCCCTAAATAAATTTAAGAAGAAGGACCATGGATGAGGATGATTCTCCTTCACATAATGCCATAGTGCACAACTCACTAAACATAGTTTCAAGGCAAAAGATAGGTATAGAATGTTCTTGCATTAAGAGGCAGTTATTACAAATGCTTGACAAGGTCAATATTAATAAAGATAAAACATAATTTATAGTATCTCAAAGAATGTCCTATCTTTTAGAAAGATAAAAATGTCTAAAATCTAAGAACCCTTTACAAAATGGAAATAAAGGGGTAATATAGGATAAAGGGAAGAAGAGGGAGAGAAGGGAGAGCATGTTGCTCATGATAATTAATGAGCTATCAAATTCAAAAGATGTTTCACCAAGATTTTGGTCTAATTAAAATAGGATATTATGAGCAATATTTTCATGATTTACATAGATAGCCTCCAGATCATTCCATTGATTGAACAAGATGCACTAGAAGATGAGAGTTTGCTAAAAGTGATGAGTCATGATCATTTTAAAAATGAATGCTCCAACTACTTTCCAAATCCCCAAGTCATATTGTTTTGGATCTTCTATTAGATTTATTATGAAGACAAAAAATCCACATATCTTCAAACTGCCAAGGACACATCGTGTCTTCTCTAAATAGTGGCTTGTCAAGGTCATGTCTTGGAATTATCTCCTCATTAATCATATATTTGATATGTTCCTTCAATCTTGGACTGAGATAACTATGGCTAAAAACCAATCTAAGGATATTAATTTTCCTATAGTTTTACATATATATAGTACTCTATTTAATGCCAAGTCTTATTTGAGTCTACATCAAGCTCCCTTCCTTTACTTTTCCACTGACTTAAGTCAAGCTTGAGTTTAGGTCTTTTGGATATACTTACCAAGTTGAGTCCATTTTGATTTATCGATTTTCATCAAACATGTTGGCTCATCTCCTTTGTTATTGGCTATCAAAACTACCTCAAATTATTGACCCTTTTAACTTTATGTTACTCTATTGGATTTTGAGATTTGATTAAATGTGAACCATAGATATTTGGGACCCACTTCTTTGAACTTATTTTTTCATTGGTTCCTACGATTCATTGACCATTTGACTTGCTCTGAGCTCCCATGTGCTTGACACTTTTCAACTGTGCATTCTTCCTCAGGTTCTTGCCAAGGATTTTGGATCCAAATGGTCACTTATGGGTCTTAAAAGTAAGGTTTGCAAAAACATCTATCATTTATTGAATAACTTTGTGATTTTAAAACTTGAATCATGAAGATCATAAAGGCACGAAACTTATAGAGAATGGACCTAATGCTGAAAAGAATAAACCCTTTTGATCCACTGACCATTCAAGCTTTCCACATGCTTCTTTAAAATGTTGAAATTGAATGGTTCATGTGATCTTGCATGACATATTGATGATGGTTTGGTCTAAAATGGCTAAGTATGGAAACATAGAAAATTTTATGTTAGGAGCCAACTTTGACCTTGCATATATCTCATTGTGTTACAATGCATGAGTGAAAACTTGGCTCATATGAACTAGGCTCCACAATGAGTAGACCCATATGATTTTTTATTTTTAATATTATCACACGTGTGAGATATGAATTCATAAACATACTCATTCAACTCTACTTGGACCTTGTAAAAACTAGCTAAGTATGGAAACATAGTGAATATATCATTGAGGCCAACTTTGAACCCTTAGATCTTCTATTGCACTTAGGTAGATGAGCTAAAGCTTGGCACATGACAAATTGGGACTAATTTGAAGAAACCCATGTGACCACTTCTCCTTGAATTATTCACACATGAAAGATCTAGCACCATGAAAATGCCTACTTATATTTTCTACCACTCTAACCAAATATTTGGATAAACTTTGGATGGCGAGTGGACTAGATGAATACCACACACTCCATGCTTATACAAAGTACTCCATAGGGTATCTATAAATTTGGACCAATCTTCAAAATTGACAAATTATATTCTAAGTGAGCCTAAAGTGCTTCTAAAGCTTGTGAGCTCCATGGTCTCTTTGGTCCACTCATTCCATCTAGAGCTCATTCAACCATTTGATCATTTGATCAATCGGGAACTGTGACTCCCTTTCTCTATATCAATACCATTAACAACTATTCACATGCTTGGTATGTTGGCTAAAAATTGCCAACAGTTTACTTTCAGACTTTTTTCTTCCAAAGTAGAGAGGTGATACTATTGACCCTATTCTATATTATCTACATACATTTTCAACTAAATCGACATTGTACTATGTTTAAAATTTTGAATTAATGCTTATATGCTACTAATTAGCTCACACTTTCATTTCTTGTTGATTGAATGCTTAGAATAGATCACATAGTCTAATTAGGTAGTTTTCGATATATTTTTTAGTTGTACTATTTTTTATTTTATTCACACACTACCAAATCACAAAATCTTAAAAAGCATTTTAATAATTTTCCACCCAAGGCCTACCTACTTGTATTTCATCACCAAAGGGGGAGCCAACTTGGTTTTATGGCCAAGCATAAACATGTAGTTAATGGTATATTTTGGCTATGCACTCAACACCCATATCACTACAATGTGTGAGTGAGGGGGTAGGCCCCAATAACAAGCTGGTACCATTGCCAATATAGACCCCTTATAGGCAAAACATCCTAGAACCATCCTTAGATTTTTTTTCTAGTTCCTTGCATACATCCAACTTTCTATCACATCTAAAAACTATAGTCTAATAATCTAACAACATTTAGGTTGAACACTTAATTAGATTTTACTTTCCAAGATTGCTTATTCTTTGACTAATTATATGTTGTATTGTAAAAAATTACATTAGCCAACATTGGTGTAAGGTTTTATGATGTGTGACTCAATTGGATTAACCTTATCGATCCAATTGATTATGTGTTTTTATTTCATTTCTTGATTTCATAAGTACTTGCAAACTATTCTTATTTTAGTACACAATCATTCCTATTGACATAGTCTCTTACAGACTATCTATTTTTCCCTACCCATTGTACTAGGTTGACCTTATCGACTCTATGCAATTTTTGTCCCCTATTTTATGTACTAGGTTAACCCTATCAAATTTGTACAATTTTTAGATCCTATTTTCTCTACTAGGTTGACCCAGTTGACTCTATATATTTTTTTGCTCTTTATTTTCCAATCTAGTTCTTTGTCTCTCTTTCTTAGAATTTTGTTCATTTCTCTCAAGTATCATGTCCCCTATCAAAATATAGTATCATGTGGACAACTTGAATCCATTTAGACACTATATGGGATGCTATTTCCTTCTTATTTTTTCTTATCTTTTCCTCCTCTTTTTAGCTTTTGGGGCATCTTATGATGCCCATCCACATATTACTCTAAACTTTGAGGCATCTTGTGATGCCCACCCACATATCATTTTACACTCTAGGGCATCTTTTAATTCCCTTCCCTACATCTATTTACCCTTTGGGTCATCTTACGATGCCCACTCTTATTCTCTATTATATGCTACCAAACTAATTCAACTTCAAGAAACCTTCTAAGACACAAGCTTGTCTCTCACATACTCATTCTTGATATATATGTTAGTTTAGGATCATTTCCTTCTTTTCATGATTTCTATCTACATCTATCTAACACTTTTTTTAGGTTACTTACACGTATCTCTCTCTATATATATGAGTTCTCTCTTATTACAAACCTTTAGTCCTTCCTTTTTGGCCATTTGGTTTCCCCTTTCTCTCATGAACTGAATTGTAAAACCACAAATAGTACCTAGTATTCCTCATGATGTACCATAATATTATTAATTTTCATACTTTTTTTTACACACTTTTTACATCCCTTGGATCTCTCTTTTTATGAGTTGAATTGTAAGACCATGGATAGGACTTGGCCTTCCTAAAAAAATACCATATTTATTATCCCATTTATTTTTCACATGATTTTTTTCACCCTCATGGGTTTGTCTTTTATGAGTTGTAGTGTAAGACCATGAATATGACCTAGCCTTCCTCATAAAATTATCATCATATTATTCATTTTTTAGAATATGTTTTTGATCCTTATTCTCCACTTTAGCTTTTGTTTCTTTTGGTAAATGAAATTTATACAACAATCTATGTTAGAATGTTTTCCTCCATTTCCCTCATTCTTATGATAAGTAATCACACTTTATTATCATTGTATCCCTTTTTCACCCTTTGTCACATTTTTTGTGGTTTGAATCAATTCAAATTATTAAATGTGTCATTCCTCTTGATTTCCTTTCCTTTAACTCCACATTAGATAAAATAAAGTCAAAGTAAAGATAACACTTTTATTTCACCTAGATTTATAAGACTCTTTGACCCCATGCTCTTTGAATTTCTCTCTCTTAGCAACCAAGTCACAAATATTCAAATGAAAGTCATATTTATCACCTATGTTTGGTTTTCTAAATCCATATGGAGGAGGAATAGAAAAATTCATCAAGAAAGTTAAAAGCCAAATCATTTGAAACAAAATTCAATGACATACGAAAAGAAACATACATATTTCAAAATTCAAAATCATAACAAAAGACATGATTATAAGCATATATCATATCTCCAATTGAATCTCAAACTCCATAGTTGAATTCACATAAACCCAAGGTCCATTAGGGTATGGTAGGATAGTAGATTGGAATAGGAGAACTCAAAAAACTCTATGGTGATACATAATTTCTCATGCAAGTACCCAATCTTCATAGTAGATTGACAATTCTATAAGGTGTTTGAAGGAATGGGGAACATGTTGTGGGAAGGTGGGTCCATTTTAATTTTCATGAAAATAGCCTTCATGGGATGATCTATATACTATATTTTTTGACCTATGACTTGTGTGGCTAAGACAAGTTAGTTAGAGTCCTTAAGGTTAAAAGTCCTCTTGTTTTGATAAACCTAATTTGAGTGTATTGACTTTGATAAAGGATTCCTCTACCTTGGTTGTTCATTCATTCTACCCTCCACCCATTTCATTTTATCCTTGTGATAGGAAAATTATGATTCCAAATATATTTTCCCTTCTTTATTCACTTCTTCTTCACCTCTTAAACACATGCTAGCACTATTTTTATTTTATTTTTATCTATCCTTAGAGTAAAATAACAAGTTTGAGTAACTATGGATTAATTTATTTACACCATAGATTTACATTCCTAGACTTGTTTTTATTAAAATTTACCATTTTTTATTTTTTATACTACCATTATGATATGGGCACTTGAGTCTGTACCTTTTTCCATTCTTGAGTGAGGTTGGCTTGTTAGTTCTCACTCAACAATATTGTTTTCCCTTTTTATGCACCTTTTCCCATTTTTGAGTGAGATAAGGATTGTTACTTCTCACTCATAAATGTTGTTTTACCATTTTTTTACTACTTTTACATCAATGTTTTATAACATGTATCCATGGTTTGACTTGGTGAGTTTGCCTTTCTTACTTAAGGTTTGCTTGTTTGAGTTTTTCGGTCTTTACTAGCCTTGGATTTTTTGTTATTCAATTTACTCTTATTTTTTGACTTGGTAATTTGGTCTAACATAGCACTTGTCAACATATATTTACAAATTCCTAATTACATCCCATCCACATAGCACCAATTATCTTGGCTTTCCTATGTTTGTTCATTTTTGCTCTTAGTTTTGTATTCTTGGGTTTGTTAAAATCAGTCTCTATGCCCTACATAATCAAAACTAATACAATAACCATCTATAGATAAAGGTAAGTCAAGGTACGCATTACATTTACTTTTTATTTATTTCTTTTTTAGTTATTTTATGCTTTAAAATACTATGATTTTTTTAGCATCAACATTATGTGTTCTTATGTTCTTTCTCAAAGCACCATCCCATATTGCATCTTAGTGACATATGATGAGATTCAAGTGGGGCCTATGTATATACACAATATTTTCAAATTTTATCAAATACTAATGCTTTACATCTTATAGGAACCCATCAAGACTCAATCTCTCTAATTTCACACCTTAAATGTTACACCAAGAAAAGGGTGGGTAGACCACTGGTGATTTGTACGATTGTTTTCCCTTATTTCCACTTATTACCAATCTAACTAGCTGCTAAAAATCATTCCCTAAGCTATTACTCATCTTTTGCACACTCCTCTAGTATTTTCAGCTATTTTTTCCTCTTTTTCTCAACTTAAGTCCCTTTTGTTAGTTGGTTGTGCTAGGTCGACCTTGTATAGTTTTAGGTTATTTTCACTTAGGAACTAGTTTGGCGTTTGGCTAACCTAGATCATGACCTAGTGAATAATTGTCCAAAATTGTGCTACATCAACTGGGTCAACCCTATTGGCCAAGATTTTTGAAAGAGTTTAGGTTAAAATCCACCTATATATAAAAGATATTTTCATAATTATTTCAATATGAAATCAAGAGTTATTATTCACTCATGCTTCTTTATAATCTACTCTTCCACCATTCAACTTGAATAATCTTAGCCTAGGGTTTCTACTTGAATAATCTATTCTTGTGGATAAGTCTTGGATGATTTGGCATTTCTTAGTGATCCTTAAAAACCACCAAAACCTATTGTAAAGCCCATTTGGCCAAGGGAGAAATTGACTCTTGATAGGTTCATCATTCAAGAAAGTATTTTCTAACTTTTCTCCTCTCTTTAGTAGATAGAAGTAGCATAATTATTGACTTAAAATAAGATTACTATTCATATTCCATGTATTATGGTCTTACTCATACATAGCTTATTTGAGATTTTCTTATACATGTTTTGATTTTTTACTAACCCCTCATGTTGTGCCACAAGCTTTGGTGAGCACTAGATTAGATTTAGTTTACTTGTTATTAATTTAGTGAGATATCAAAACCCATGATGCCCTTAGGGTTATTACATGATTGTGCTTGATTGAAGGCTTTGAAACCCTTTATAAAATAATGTATTACATAAAGAGATCCCCTAATTGGCTCAGTAGATCCCCATATTGGTCATATTCCTACTTAATAATTATGTCCCCAATCAAAGTGTATAGTATGATCTATCTTCTCTGAGTTAGGATTGATTTATAGACATGATGTGTTTATGATTGCATATAGATACCTCTCACAAAATGGTGAAAGCATTGTCTTAGGTTGCATATAAAATGATGAGAGCATATGGAAAAGGGGGATGAACTGACCTCAATGTGAATTGATCACAACCCACATAGTCCCATTAGGACCTCAATCCATAGTAGTTATTCCAACATGAAATGTAATGAGAACTAACCAAGTTTAAATAAGTTATAAAATTAAGGAAAATGGCTAGGCAAATGAGAATAATAATGGAAAGGTGATGTGGTAATGCATGGTAACTATGTTGTTTCTAATTTTTGCATAGGCAGTTATAATTAGGAAACAATTCCATAGGTCTTTAGTACTAATTTTCCCATAAGTGATTATAATTAGTAACACAAGGTGGACTACTGAGTTACCCATGCACAATTATAATCAATAGCACTAGTCAAACATGAATGAAGGATAAGTTGACATATCCACTATCACACTACTTTAATAAACTATTATTTAAAAATGGAATTTTTAAACTATTATATTGGATCAGAATCACCTCTCAAAATGTGTAGGAAGAACCAAAAGAACCAAGATAAAAAAGGGTTGGGTAGGATGGCTAGAAATAGGATTTGGTCTAATAGGGATGGTATGGTAAAATGACACATGGTATGGAATTGTTTAGGATGATGATGGTATGATAATTAGATAAAATGATAAGAAGGTTTTACCCCAAGTGATAATGGAAATGGAAGGGTAAGAAATAATGGAAATAAGAATGGTAAATGAAAATGATAAGGTAAATTATTTTGGCCAAGGTATATGACAAATGGAAAGGTATGATTTTTCTCAAGGTATAGGTATGGTTTTATTATTTTGGCTAGGTAATTGTTTCTATTGCTCTTGTTGTAGACACTATAATTTTGTACCCTATATATGATTGATTATGTATGATAGGCCCTTATTTTTATTTAATCCCCTTCTTAATCCTTATCTTAAGGTTTAGTATATTTACCATTTATAACTCAGTAGCTTACCTTTACTATTACCTTTCTACTCTGTCAAACCTCCTAAATCCATTAATAACCTAGGGAGTCTACCTCTCAACCACTTTATCCTTATATTATTTCATTACCAATAACCTCACCCTCATCAAAGCTAATTTTACCCCATGATTGAAAAAACCTAACAAATTGGGTGAATTGGTGCTAATACTCTTGTGATTGGCACTGATTCTCTAGATTGGTGTTGATCCATAAATACCTAGCCAACATTCACCTTCTAAACCCAAAAACTTTGAACCTCAAATTACTGCTAGATTTATTAGAGAATTAAGGATGTCTTTAACGACACTCTATCAAAATTTTGTTGTGTTTAATCTATATCTATCATCACGAGCCTGAAAGATTGCCTATATTTGTGAAGGAGAAGTTTCATTCTATTTGTAAATAGATCAAAGGTAAGTAATCATGTTTATTTAGTTTATTTTATATTCAATTTGTCTATTATTATCTATCTACTTAATCTTTAAAATATTATCCATATCCCTTAGTATTCATATTTTAGCCTCTGTCATCCAATCTTTCCAAATTATTCTCTATTTTAATTAAACTCATATATAGAGAGAATCAATGTCGATTCATTCTGAATTGGCACCGATTCTACAAATTGACATTGATCCTATTAGGATAAACATCGATCCATTGTGTTTAATTTTTAGAGACCTTAATCATAGACCCTTGTCTGTGATCCTAATAGATTTTATATCATTTTGAATATGGATTTTATATGTAGATGACTCTACCAGGAATAGTGCATGACATAATCAATTTCACTAAGATTCTTATAGTATCCCAACACTTGTTTGTTGATTAGAGTGACATATATTTTAAGCTATCTCTCTACATTATTGTTTATTCTCCCTCTTTTGAAGCCACTACTAACCAACTAGATGTTATACAGGATGATGTAAATGCTACCATAGCTTATTGGGACATAGCTTATTGGGAAAAATAATTCACTTATATTGATAGCTTAAATGAGGATTGAATCTTAATTATCATATCTTTTATCTATTATAATTTCATATGTTGCTTATCCAATTGATTGTGTAAATAAGTGAGATGACATCCATTTGAGGAAGTTCACAACTTCTTGAGATTAGTTTCTAACCATGTAGCTCACACAATTATCTATTAATCTATTTTTATCCAAGTTGTTTACATGTATGTAGGTTATTCTTCCCAACCCAAAAAAATCTCCCTTAGTCATTAGATTTAAGAGGTATGCAAAATATCCTAATCTCCAGGTATCCAACATAAACCCTAATTTTAATTTGAGTTTTCAGTAAGTAATTTAAATCTAAGTAAAAATGAAAAATTACTATAACATTAAGGCATACTTGATTGGACCCCAAGGTTTCAATTTTATTACTAAAATTCATTGTGAATTTATCCATCTTCTCTTTCCTTTTCTATTAATTTTTGTTTTCATTCAAAGAAAATACAAAATCATTTTTTTTTCCTTTTTAAAAGGTTAAAAAGAACTACATCCATTATTCTTGATTAGGTAATTCATATACAATATTATTGGCAATTAATTTATTATAGATATCACTTCTCTCACACATAGACCAAATCACTTGCATAATAAAATCATTAAACATTGACATAAGGGAACCAACTAAGATTTCATCACCTAATGGTAACCTTATTTCTTGGGTATACCACTTAGATTTCATCACTAAGGGGATAACTAACTTAGTACATTAACTGAGTATAAACCTTGGTTTTTGATATATACTAGCTATGCACCTGATACCCTTATGCTATGGTATGTGAAGTGAGGAGATAGGCCCAAATATTAGGCAAGGTATCGATTTTAGTACAAAAATATCTTTGAGCCTAAAGAAACATGAAACCATCCTTATATTACCACTTTTAAGGATCCTCAATAACCTTTTGTTTTCATTTATCACACTCTAAAGTTAGAAAGTAAAATGTTTTTAAGTATGTCTTTAACATGTGTGTCTTTTCCTCTTCACAAAATACAAGATAATCAATTTTTTTTTTTTTTGTTTTTATATCTTATGTTTTCCTTTATTACTACATGGTTTGGACATGATAGAATTCGTAAAAGAAAACCAAACCCCCAATTTTATCCTCATCTATGGAGAATTCTCCTAGTCCTCCTACTTTTTTTGAGTCCATAGGGGAAGGTATTCCTCAGTATTATACCTAGGGTGATCCTAAATTTACCACTATGTTGGATATCAACACCATCACTCTTTATCATTACCTTAAATCCCAAGCTATATACATTCCACTTTTTCCCTATACATAGTTTTATAGGAATACCTATGGCATGCCTTTAGATAAAGGTGAAGGGTTTACCACTGCTATGGTATCTTCCCATAACAATCCTCCCCGAACTAGTTCTGACACTAATACCACACAAACCTTAGGCAATCTACCTCTGGTAACATCTAGTGTTCCATTCCCAACTACTACCCAAAATTAGAATGTAATTATACCTCAACATACATCTACCCTACCTATTACCATGACACTTTATAATCTAGTTATATTAATCCCATCAACCCTTCCACCTATCCAAACTAGTGTACCCTTAAGTACCCAAACTCAACCTCTACAATAAGACCCTATAAGTCAAATACCTCAATAATATATCCCCTTAACCACCCAATATATATCACCTATGCAAGATATTGGGTCTACTTATATCCCGTTATAATCCCTATAGTATGTGGTGGCATCTTTACCAATCATAACCACATCAGTTGCTTATCCTTTATCCTATTCCTTTTCCACTCAGCTTCCTACTTATCAACTCCCACAATAGAAAGTTTTGGGAGGAATACATCAATGCAACACCTAATTAGACCTCATGAGCATCCTTATGAATAGGATGCCAAATTTATAAGCCTATGCTTCTGGGGAGAAGGACATGCTCATATACAAGCAAATTTTTAATGAACTTATTAACCTAACAATCCCATTCAAACCTTATCCTCCATAGTGGGAAATTCTAAATTTTACAAAGTTTTAAAATAAGGAGGATCCTCAACATCACCTTTAAGAATTTAGACATGATTTTTACCTTATAACACATAATGACACACTTCTTCTTAAGACCTTTCCTATGTCATAAGTTTGACCTATTCTATATTGGTGCAACTTAATTCCTCAACATTCCCTATTCTCATTTGGGTAGCTATCCCAAATATTCTTAGAAACATTTTCTATCAATATCAAAAAAAAGTCACTATCACTAATCTCTATGCCATTCAATAGTTTAATGATGAATCTATCGCTGAATTTGTGGCTAGATGAAGGAGTCTTATAAATCAACTCACATTTTCCCTTGTAACTTGAACTGATCAAATTATTTATGATAACATATGCTAAACACATGTCATTGATGTTATGAGTACAATATTTTAAAACCTTTGATGAGGCCTTTTTGATGGCCCATAAAATAAAAATTAGAGCCCTAGAAGATGGTAAAGTTAAATTGTGGAATACAAAATTTAAACCTTATCCCTTTAAAGGGATTAATAATAAAAATAAAACCAAAGGAGTTTTTAATTCCATAGTTATAAAATCAATGCCAACACAAACTAAAAACCAATCTAAAACCTCCACCTCTCAAGCACAACCTCAAAAGCCATTGACATGTTTTCCTCCATCACAATATATACCTTTAGGAGAGTCTTACCCATTTATATTAGATAAAATCTTAAAAGTATATCTCATAAAGTTTCCTTTGATAATACCTCTTGATTATTCTCACCCTAAACCTAGATGGTTTAGGTAAAATGAATTCTATAACTTTCACTATGTAATAGGTCACAATATCAGTAGATGTCATTATTTTAAGGGCCTAATATAGAATCTTATAGATCAAGGGGAATTAAAACTAGATATCCCTAATGCACCCCCTAATCAATCTATAAATATCTTTAGATAGCCATTCCTTAATCCTTTTTTCATATCAAATTATGCGCAAACTAATTTGGGAGCCACCTCAAAACATGAAACTTAGGTAATTAACATAATCCATGACCATATTCTACCTAAAGAAGTTAATATTACTCTTATCCTTGATCTCCGATAACTTCAAACCATCCCAACGAAGTGAAGATATCCTAAGAACTTCTTCAGTCTTTTTGGGTTTCATTGTTTGGGATCCACTTAAGGAAACAATATCTAAAAACATTCAAGAGGATCAACTAGAAACAAAAAAGGAAAAGACTATCAAAGAAAAGACTTGTTTAGACATTTTTTAAGATATGCATACCATTCTTTGTATCATTTCAATACCTACATCTAGCATACCCATTCTCTCTAACCTATTACCCCCTAAGGAATCTCTCGTGGTAACTTAAACCACTTGAAGAACACTCCCCCCATTGCTCAGGAGAATCGAAAGCTTAGTGAAATTAAGGAAAAATCTATAGATATCAAAAACATGAAATTTAGGGCCCCAAGAGGAAAATCATTTCAATATCCTCCTATTAGGATTAAAATCCCTAAAGAGGATATCCCCATTACTCTCGATTATATTAAAAAAGGGAAAATTCCACTACCACCTATTTAGACAAGAGCATCTATATTAAGAACCCATCCTTTAGCAAGACTAAAATCCACTATCACAGAATCCTCTATTAAATCACATGTACCATCGCAATGATATCTCCCCATCGTGATAATGCCAATACATAACCATTTAAATACATATTATCTATAAGGTTTAGGTGTAAGGGATTATCCTAAACACAAATTACATGCATTAGGGAAAAATTAAATAACTAGTTTAAAACGTCAAGGTTCGAAGTCCCATACCTCTTCACTAACAATGCCTTGGATGATTGAAAAGCCTAGTCAATATCCATTGAATGGATATTATTCTATGATACTATATCATCTTCTCCAGAACTCTCTTATCACTCTACCACCCATAAAACCCATTAATCCTCATATTAAGAAATTAACATGGTATTGAGAAAATAAGAAATGTGTGTATCATCAAATAGCAGTTCATGACATAGAAAGTTGTAATGCATTAAAGGTTGTAGTCCAAAACTAATTAGAAGAAGATGATCTATTAATGGAATAGATAGATCATGACCATCCCCATAGTCAAATCACTAGGGTTATATGCACCTTAGGAAGTAGCATACTACCCATAGTATTAGAATGAGCTATAAAAGAAAATAAAACCTTTGACAGAGCTTAGTATGAACCTCTCTTAAACACTCTAGATGTGGATGAGTCTAAAAATGTATTGAATCCCCCTTTGTTTTAGATAGATGTAGTTCACATAGATATGTGATCCCAAGACTAGGGTTGTAAGACCCATAATCATGAAAAATCCAAAGTGACTATTGCCAAAGCACCAACTTTTGCCATAAATATTTTTGATAATGCCTAATCTGAAACCTAAAATTTACATTTTAGGAAAAATACAAAACAAAAATACTTTAGAACTCATACAAATATCTATTTTAAAGTATCTTCATTAGTTTCCATCAAGATGACCTTATATTAACTTGTCTAAAATTTTCCATAGTACCATGAGGCTATGATAGAAACTTTGTGGGCTACTGAGATATAAGATGATGAACCCCAATATTTATTAGATTTTATTAGATTGCTTCAAAATCCCTTATTCATAACATTTCATGATTTAAAAATACCTCCTTTATAGCCTAATGAACAAATTCCCAAACTATTTATCACTATCTAGATTGATTAAATTTGATTCAAATGAGTCATGATTGATAATGGTGCTAGTATAAATATTGTATCCTCTCATGCATTCAAACAAATACATCTACATGAAATAGTTATAGCCTAATCCCCCACCATTTTATGATCTTTAAATGATATTATTGTCCCTACATTAGGAATGATAGTCCTCCACATTCAAGTAGGTGTGCATGGTCTACTGAATTATTTTACGTAATTAAAGGGGAATTTCAGTACAACATTTTGTTAGGACATCTTTAGATATGCACTATGCAATACATCCCCTCTACCTTATATTGATGTATTAAATTTGAATATGAAGGTAAAATTCACAATGTCCCAACTAATCCCCATCCATTTAAAACATGCAACCTCACCTTCCAACCAAATGATGTCTTAATTCCATTAAAAAGTGCTACCCCATCATCATCCAATGAGTCATCAACTAGTACAACAATCCTTGTATTAAGATTTGGTAAGGATTTCATTAATTATACATTTTATTAGCTATTTATTGGAGATTATTAGTTATTAACACTCAATACCCTCCCTACTCCTTAGGATTATGGATGTTTAGACAAATAGAAGGATTATTATCCAAATCTAGGAGAAACTACTCCCTTTGGTCCACTTTTCCTCTATACCCATTTGATCTATGGAGGGATTGACCAGCCTTATTCAAGACTTTTCTAACCAAACCCATGCTAAACCATTTACATCAAACTTTTCATTCCTTGATAAACCCCACTTTGTAAAGACATACCTATAATGGTATGTTTGGAAGGGTTTTAGCATAGGATGCTATGAACAAGGCCCACATGAGGTTATGTTTGGATATTTTAGGAAACCAAATTAAAAACATGGCCTCATTTTTATCAAAAACCCCAAAACTACCTTGGAGGTTATTTTCCTTCTCATCCTTGAAGATGACATGTCATCCTCACCATCTAACACCCCTTTTTTGATAGATGACATTGTCTCTATTCCCCCAATTTTTTTAATCAATGTTATTACTATATAACCTCTCATCTATCATTATGATGGGGAGGTAAAAACCATTCCTATATCCTACCTAGACATGATAGGGTAGGATTTTACCACCATCCCTATTCTTCAATGCCAAGATGATGAGTCAATCTTAACTCATTTGGGTACATATAACTCCCATCTATGTAAATACCTTCCATATAAAACTTATAGTATATTAAATGAGGCCACCATTGACATTAACATAGGATCTCATGAGACTCTACTAATAGTTAAGGTTAAAAACTATTTAGATCCCCAAGAGTACCAAGATTTCATTGCATTTATAATAAATCATAGTGAAGCATTCACTTGGTCCTATATATATATGCCTTGTATCAATATTTATATCATCATACATAACATTGTCACATTTCCTAACACCAAATATATAAATTAAAATATCTAAAATATGCATCCTCATATTACATTATTAGTTAAAGAACAGTTGTATCATCTCTTATCTGTTAACTTTATCTAGCCTATCTATTACCCTCAATGGCCATCCAATATCATCCATTTCACCAAGCCTATATAGGGATTATGCCTTTGTACTAACTTTAGAGACCTTAATCTCACTTATCCTAAGGATGATTTGCATCTCCTTAATATTAACCAATTACTAGATTTAACCTTGGGGCATGAAATGTTGTCACTTATAGATGGTTTTTCTACATATAATTAGATCCTCATCTCACTAGAAGATCAACATAAGACTTCATTTATTACTCCCTAGGAGACTTTATGCTATCGAGTTATGCCTTTCAACCAAAACAATGAAAGAGACACCTATCAAAGAGACATGAATTATATCTTCCATAATATTATCCATAAAATTGTTGAGTATTATGTGGATGATCACCTTGGTAAATCAAAATTATAAAAACACCACCTTTTAGTCTTAAAGGTAGTCTTTGCTCACTTGATCTAATTTCATGTCCATCTAATTTCTAAGAAATGCATTTTTGGAGTATTGATGATTAAGCTTATAGGATTTATTATCTCCACTTATGGTATAAATGTAGACCCTGCCAAAATTAAATCCATTTTAGAAATGCCACCCCCATCTAATCTTAAGTACCTTCATATTTTAGAAGGTAAATTATAGTCCATTAATCATTTTATCTCCTAGTTATCTGATTGATGTTAGCCATTCCATCACCTTCTAAGGAAGGATATCCATTTCAAATAGGACACTAGTTATCAGGAGGCCTTCAAAGCTATTAAGATCTACCTTCTTTCACCACTAATTCTTACTACTCTGAAGGAGGGTCAACCCTTATTATTGTATATCTCCACTACAAATCATACCCTTAGAGCCATGCTTACCCATCATGATGAGAAGCATAAAGAGAAATTAGTTTACTATATCAGTTATAAACTTGTTGAATATGAGAGACATTTTTATCATATAGAAAAGGTGTGTCTATCTCTAGTTTTTGTTGCTTCTAAGCTTCACCATTATCTACTCAATAAAAAAACCTATGTGGTCATGAATACTGATCCCCTAAAGTTTATGCATTCAAAGCCTTATCAAAATCAGCAAATGGCCAAATGGATCATTCTTTTGGAAAAATTTGATCTCAAATTTATCCATCAAAAATCATTTAAAGGTCAAATCATTATTGATCATCTCACTAAGACAACTCTTTTTGATAATCAACCAGTTAACTATGAATTCCCAGATGAATCTATATCCTCCACATCTCAAATAGATCCATAATATTAAACTACTTTATTCTTTGATGGATCAAAATGTGAGCATGGTGGGGGACATGGAATTATCCTAATCCTTCCTAGGGGGACACTTATCCCTCTATCTTTTAATCTTGATTTTGACTACACTAATAATATGGTAAAATATGAGGCTTTGATCATAGGTCTCCAAACCACTTTAGCCTTAGGTATTAAGACTCTTAATATTTATGGCTATTACCAAATTGTGGTTAATCAGTTTAAGGGCATTTATCAATATAAGAATGATACCCTTCATAAGTATAAGACCTTGGTTGATAACTAACTAGCCACTTTCGAGCATTATGCTATCCAAGTTACTCCTTGATTAGCTAACAATTTTGTGGATACTATGGCTTACTTAGCCTCCTTTATCCCATATTCATCTCAAAAATCTCAGGTATTTATCCTTATCTATATGATTAATCAACCTTACTTTACCAAAACTAACCTTCCTTCCATCCATAGTGTGAATAAAAATCCATCAGATCTCTGGTAAGTACATATATTTGATTACCTATCAAAGGGGATTTTTCCTCTGGATCTATCTAGAAATGGCAAGTGATCCTTCCAACATCGTGTCATGAATTTTGTCATACTAGGTGTGTTCTTTATAAGTTTAGTTTTGATGGTTCATTCTTTATTCTCTCCAAGATCATGAAGCTACCCTTACTATCAAAGAAGCTTATGATGGGTCATGTGGTGGATATTTTAGTGGTAGTGCCATCTCTAAGAGAATATTATGATCAGGATATTATTTTCCCACTTTAAATCAAGGTTATTATGAATACATTAATAAATTCATCAAGTGTCAACAAGATGCCAACCTACCCCACATCCCTAGCCAAAAATTATAGGTAACATAGGACTTTTAGCCTTTTTATTAGTGGGGGCTCAATCTTATAGGTCAAATCAATCCTAAATATTCCCAATGTCATGGATTTATCATTATCACCACTGAGTATTTTACTAAGTGGGTAGAGGATATCCCCCTTATCTTGACCAAAGTAGATAAAATTATTGAATTCATTATTCAACATATTATTTATCACTTTGGTACCCCTCATAAGATCATCATAGATAATGAAAAATATTTTAGGAATGAAATTGTTCAATAACTATGTGATTCATTTAACATTAAGCTAGACTTTTCCTTGCCTTACTA